>BLSH010473573.1:3242216-3268141 GCA_018402905.1 Glandirana rugosa | reverse complement strand
GGAAAAATATATACTCCCTAATATATATATATATATATATATATATATATATATATATATATATAGACACACTTGTCTTTGTACTCCCCACCTGGTTGCCGCCACACATGCTTGACACCATCTGAACCAAATAAGTTTATATTGGTCTCATTAGACCACAGAACATGGTTCCAGTAATCCATGTCCTTAGTCTGCTTGTCTTCAGCAAACTGTTTGTGAGCTTTCTTGTGCATCATCTTTAGAAGAGGCTTCCTTCTTTGGTCAACCATGGCGAGGCCTGTTCTGAGTGGAACCTGTCCTGTTAAACTGCTGTATGGTCTTCGCCACCATGCTGCAGCTCAGTTTCAGGGTCTTGGCAATCTTCTTATAGCCTAGGCCATCTTGATGTAGAGCAACATTTCTTTTTTCAGATCCTCAGAGTTCTTTGCCATGAGATGCCATGTTGAATTTCCAGTTACCAGTATGAGAGTGTGAGAGTGATAACACCAAATTTAACACACCCGCTCCCCATTCACATCTGAGACCTTGTAACAGTAACGTGTCACTAGACACCGGGGAGGGAAAATGGCTAATTGGGCCCAATTTGGACATTTTCACTTGGGGTGTACTCACTTTTGTTGCCAGCGGTTTAGACATTAATGGCTGTGTGTTGAGTTTTTTTGAGGGGACAGCAAATTTACACTGTTATACAAGCTGTGCACTCATTACTTTACATTGTAGCAAAGTGTAATTTCTTCAGTTTTGTCACATGAAAAGATATAATATATTTACAAAAATGTGAGGGGTGTACTCACTTTTGTGAGATACTGTACTTTAAGTTATAGGTCATGGTCTGTACATCAGTAGTCTGTGATTTTAAAAACAAAATTTCTTCTGTCCCATGCAGGTGGTGACCATGTCTCTGAAAAGGGCCCCTTCCAACTCCCTTATATTTACCATGCTTGCATACCCTCTCCCAGAAGCGTAACTAGAATCTTCGGGGTCCCACTGCAAGAAACTATGAAGGGCCCTCCTAACCTCCAGCCGGGGCCCTTCCCTCCGTGCCCGGTGGCAGATCCTGGTAGTTCTGCCACTGGTGTCAGTAGTTTTTTATTTATTTATTTAATTTTTTTACAATATTTGTATTATTTACAATTTTTTCAGAATCCCTGTTGGGGGGCATTGGTGAAATAGCAGGGGTCTAAACAGACCTCTAATGGTTCACCTTTGAGACATAGAAAAGAGCCTCAGCTGCACAGAATGAATGGATAGGAATACTGTAGCTCTGTACAGAGCTCAGCCTAATCCCCCCCACCCCCCTTCCCAACACAAATACTCACCCCCAAATCCCCCCCTCTTAGTGTAACCCCCCTCCTAGTAGCATGGATCCTCCCTCCCAGGCACAACCCCCCCCCCCCCGCCCCCAATAGCCCCTCCTTGCTCAAATCACCCCCCTAATTCTCCTCTTAGACCAATTCCCCCACCCCAATTACCTGTCCCAGCACAAATAGCTGCCCAACTCAAACTTTATAGGTGGGGAATCACCAGCGATTCTCCATAGTCCATGCAGCAGACAACGCAGACCGCTCTCAGATCAGGCTATACACGGCTTGATTACAAACCCCCCTCCCACATCTTCGCTATCTGCTCACCTCCCTGCAGCTGGAAATGTCAGTAGAGGGCAAGTACAGTCCGTGCACATGCCAATCTGAGAGCGATCAAATGTAATTTGCTGTTTGGAGGATCACTGTTCTGACAGGAGTGGGGAGAGCACAATCCAGCACATCACCCCCCTAAATTCGACCTCGGCAAAGAGAGCACTAAGGGTCGGGAGAGAGTGCTGGGGCCCGGGGGCAGCAAAGGGAAGCTGGATGGGAGAAGCAGCAGCCTATAGAGGAACCAATCTCCTCCACCTTCCTCCTGCAGCCACTAAATGCTTGCAGAAGAGAGAGAAGGAGAATCAGACATTCAGCGGCTGCTGGAGGAAGATGGAGGTGATGCCGACCCTCCTATCCAGGTGTACGGGGGCTGCAATAAGCTGCTAGGCTTGAGCACTGTCAAAGAACAAAGGGTCATTTGCCCCCCCCGCCTAGAAGCAACAGGTAGTGTTACCAGCTGTGGCAGGAGAAGAAGTGGTGACAGGCAGGTGGCAGGCTTCTGTATTGTTATGTAGGTTTTCAGTAATTCCTCAATATTTTTTACATTGGAATGTCCATCTTCCCAGTTGGATAATTCATTTTCTTTACATTTCTCTTGTAGGTGCTTATTAATCTTCGTAATCCTAACTATGATACTGACCAGACAAGTTTTAGGGCTCAACTGGGCCTGATTCAGGTCCCATTAAAAACTAAAGACATCCCGGAACTGGTAAGTCATAGTGAAAATAACTCGCCCTTCTGCTTTATGTAAGAAGCAGTCCCTAATACAGTCCAGTTACAGCACAAAGCTACAGCTTGTGTACAATGTCAGTGGCTTACTTCTTTCCCTGAACAAGGTTTATACACCAGGGTCATAGCCAAGAGGTCACCTGTTAAAGAAGTGTGTATGTGTGTGTAATAAATATATATATATATATCACTCTATGTACACAAAAGACCTGTTTCTCTCAAATATTGTTCACAAATCTGTCTAAATCTGTGTTAGTGAGCACTTCTCCTTTGCCAAGATAATCCATCCACCTCACAGGTGTGGGATATCAAGCTGCAGATTATACAGCATGATTATTGCACAGGTGTGCCTTAGGCCCCTTTCACACTTATGCGACTTGTCCCGTGACTTGGGACTGCAAAGTCGCCTAACAATTTGTTTCCCATTATTTCCAATGAGTACGATTCATATCTGTATGACTTTGAAGTTGTGCCGACTTCAAAGCAGTCCCTGCATTACTTTGGCCCAACTTTGATGCAACTTGAGGTCCATAGACTTCAATGTTAAACCCTCAAAGTCGCATGCAAATCACACCTGAATAATATAGATGCGATTTCTGTACGACTTTGTAATATGTTTTCGTTGTGCCAAAGTTGCAACATAGTCGGACCAAAGTCGTACTGATCCGAAATCACGGTAAAATGGCGATAAAATAGTGGCAAAGTCGCTGTAAAGTTCTGGTAAGTCACACGCTGCAACCATTGGGCCACGATTGTGGGGAAGCTGCCCTTGTTCTCATCAACATGGGAACACATGCTTTGTGTGTGTGTGTGTGTGTGTATATATAACTAAGTGCGTGTTTTGTATGTATAAAAATTGTAAATAGTGCCTGGTTTGGTATTCAAATCCCAGGTTATTTTACAGTGTATATATATTTAAAGTCACACTAAAGAAGATACAAAACTTAGCGCCTACCCTTGGGTCTGAGAAAGTGTGTATAAGTGCACTTACTAATTAACTCAATAATCAAATTAAAATAAAATATTAACACATCTAGTGCTGGTACAACTCAAATGGGACGGCTGCTGTACCTCAGGTTAAACCTGCTATATGATGTATATACAAATAACAGCACCATGCCCTTAATCAATACCAATTCATCAATCAAAAAATGTGAAAAATAAATGTGAAAAATAAAATGTTCATATATAAACAAAGTTCATATGCAAAAAAAAATTGCTTTATATAAATCAAATATAAATAATGTTCATATATGGAGAAATTTGCAAAAATCTTGAAGAAGGTGCTTCAAAGAAAGTGCTCTTAAAGTGCTTCTATAGTGCTCAAATGAACATTCAAGTGATGTGGTGAGCGGTGATAGGTGACCCCCTATAGTCCCGCACTCACCAAATGCTGTAGATCCACTGCTTTTCAGTCAATGGATCAAAATAGGCTGTAGGGGGTATAACTTTATCCAAACTCTTAGAGGCTCAGCAGCCAGGCAAGGAGATCAGAGGAGCCTTCCCCACCTACTGCAGAGACCCCCTGAGTGACACCCAGCTCAGCTGTGCAACAGTACAAGAAGTTCCGGATTTTCCAGTATATGGTCCTGTTTGGATAAAGTTATACCCCCTACAGCCTATTTTGATCCATTGACTGAAAAGCAGTGGATCTACAGCATTTGGTGAGTGCGGGACTATAGGGGGTCACCTATCACCGCTCACCACATCACTTGAATGTTCATTTGAGCACTATAGAAGCACTTTAAGAGCACTTTCTTTGAAGCACCTTCTTCAAGATTTTTGCAAATTTCTCCATATATGAACTTTATTTATATTTGATTTATATAAAGCAATTTTTTTTGCATATGAACTTTGTTTATATATGAACATTTTATTTTTCACATTTATTTTTCACATTTTTTGATTGATGAATTGGTATTGATTAAGGGCATGGCGCTGTTATTTGTATATACAAAGTCACACTAAACCCTAACTAAAAGATAAAATAAATGCAATATGCTTAAATATAAGTGGAATGTACTTTCTAACTCTCTCTTCCTTTGCTTCATCTCTCAAATGAAAGCTTTTCTCTGCTAATCTCAGACTTTGTTCTTGGGTGCCTATGTTCGTTCTGCTTGCCCCCTTTATGTATATGAACATAGCCACTCTTTCCTGCACACTTCCAAAATGGACTACATTTGGGCAGACAAATTCAAATTATGAATAATGGCACTATGCACTATACCAGTAGCTGTGGGGTTTATCAGTGCAGCATAGGGAGTGTGCACAGTACAAAAAAGCCAGAAAACAATGGTATTAGACTAAGAAGAAATAAAAGAGCCATGGTATACTTGATATTTTAGTAAAAAAAACTATTTTAGTGAATGTCAATGTACAGTATGTAAAGTACTAAATAAATTGTCAGTGCTATATAAATAAAAAATAATAAATTGTTGTGTTTAGATGAAATACAAGACTGTATATTTCCCAGGTAAAATGTTATGTTTTTTTTCTCTTTTAGAGAGAATACTTTGGGGAACTTAATTTAAACACAGGTCAGCTAGGAGTGGATGACTCTACGCCGGTTCCACCAGGTAGGTCCCTTGCCTCTTATGTTTAATGATAAATCTCTCAGAACCTTTCAAATTGTCACATTTGGTGCCCAGGAGTACAGACTCACAGGTCGCAAATTCACTGTCAACCTTTTGCAGAGCCTTCCCTGAATGAGAAGCAGCCTGATTTGTGACTAATTGTGCCACTAAATTGCTTGATGGCTCCAATATTCTAACACAGTGGTCTCCAAACTGCAGCCTGGGGGCCAGATGCGGCCTTTTGCTAGCCTTTATCCAGCCCTTGGGACAATGTTCTTCTCATGACAATAATTGGGCACTATTCTTCCTACTGACACCAATAAATGGGGAACCATTCCTCCCACTGACACCAACAATGAGGCACTATTCCTCCCACTGACACCAATGATGGGGCACAATTCCTCCCACTGACACCAATGATGGGGCACAATTCCTCCCACTGACACCAATGATGGGGCACAATTCCTCCCACTGACCCCAATGATGGGGCACTATTCCTCCCACTGACCCCAATGATGGGGCACTATTCCTCCCACTCACCCCAATGATAGGGCACTATTCCTCCCACTGACACCAATGATGGGACACTATTCCTCCCACTCACCCCAATGATGGGGCACTATTCCTCCCACTGACACCAATGATGGGACACTATTCCTCCCACTGACAACAATGATGGGGCTCAATTTCTCCCACTGACAACAATGATGGGCACAATTCTGCCCACTGACACCAATGATGGGGCACAATTCCTCCCACTGACACCAATGATGGGACACTATTCCTTCAATTGACACCAATGATGGGGCACTATTCCTCCCGCTGACACCAATGATGGAGCACTATTCCACCTGCTGACACCAACAATGAGGCACTATGTCTCCCGCTGACATCAATGATGGGGCACTATTCCTCCCCCTGACACCAACGATGGGTAATGTTCTTTCCATTCACATCAATGATGGGGCACTATTCCTCCCATTCACACCAACATCCGGCCCCCCTTAAGTCTGAAGGACGGTAAATTCGCCCTTCCTTTAGAAAGTTTGGAGGCCCCTGTTCTAACACATAGAAAGTACCAGTAAAGGGTCTGCTCACACGGCTGTCAATACCCTGTGTTTAAGTGGCACTTAAGCAGCACTTGTAAAGCCTTATAATAACCCTTCAATGCCTGCCATGAATATTACAATGGGCACTACACAGTGCAGTACACACAGGAGTTGTAGCATTGTGTTGTGGTAAAAATCAGATGCTTCCATTAATTTCAATGGTAATGCTCCCTTAACTTCACCTTTAACATTTACAGCGTGTTAGTGAAGCATTTATAAAGTGTTAACTAAGGGGCAGTGGAGGTTCCTGTTTCATAGAATACACTGGGAAATAATATAGAACTGGGACAGAGCAGCTCCAGCCACTTCCTGTTTGTACAGGAAGTGGCAGGCAAAGGCATCAAGGCTGCCAGAAATACTGACCGTGCCAGGAAGGAACGAAAGCATTGAGCATTATTGCCTGTGGCAAAGTTTTTGATGTCCGCAAAGTGAAGGTGCCAGCAAGAGTCAGTGCCAGCAATACCAATGCCAGCCTGTATTTTTCTGCTGGGCCATTCTTTCCATGATCATCTTAAGCTGCACCAAGCCAAGTGTCAAAGAAATCAAAGTATACAAATCCATCTTGCAGAGAATTCACAAAAATGCCTGCTATCACACAACAACCTATACACAACTCAAAGCAGATCATTGTCTCTACACTTTCCCTTTAACCAGTTGCCCACCGCCGTACGACTATAAGCAGCAACAGCGTGGCTCTGTCCTGCAAATCACTGCTTATAGTCGTCACTTTAGTGCACGACGGCTAGGGGGCGAGCGGCGCGCGCTTGTGCCTGCCGCACGCTCCCTGAGCAGGGCCGCGGGTTTGGTGGACTTGATGTCCGCCGGCGACTTGCGATGCCCTGTGACAGAGCCAGAACTGGGAACCGCTGATGTAAACACGGCGGTTCCCCACTCTGATAGATGGCATGTCAGAGATCTACTGGTCCCCGTACTCCGGATCAGTTAGATCTTTGGTGCCCCTACTAGCCCAGCCCCCTCACAGTTAGAACACACCCAGGGAACACATTTAACCCCTTCACTGCCCCCTGCAGGTTAACCCCCTTCCCTGCCAATGACATTTACACAGTAATCTGTGGATATTTACATTTTTGATCGCTGTATAAATGTCATTGGCCCCAAAATAGTGTCAAAAATGGCCGACATGTCCGCTGCAATATTGCAGTCCTGATAAAAATCGCAGATCGCTGCCATTACTAGTAATAAAAAAAAATTGTAAAAATACCAGAAATTAACTCTCATGGCTTGTAAACGCGGCAACTTTTGCGCAAACCAATCAATAAACACAGATTGCGTTTTTTTTTTTTTTTTACCACAAATATGACAAAGAATATAAATCAACCAAAAGCGATGAATACATTTTGTTTTTTTATATATATATTTTTTGGATTTGTATTTTAGCAAAAAGTAAGAAATATTGTTTTTTTTGCAAAATTTTCACTTTTTTTGTTTATAGAGGTGATCTGAAATGGGGCAGAGGTGATCAAATACCACCAAAAGAAAGCTCTGTTTGTGGGAAAAAAAGGACGCAAATTTTGTTTGGGTACAACGTCGCATGACTGAGCAATTGTCAGTTGAAGCGATGCAGTACCAAATCGCAAAAAGTGCTCTAGTCCTAACATGGGAAATCCTTCCAGGGCTGAAGTGGTTAAACACTTACCAGTTGAAAAACTACACTTTCATGGTAATTTTTCAAGCATTCTTGATACTACTTCAGTGCTTCAGAAACAAAAGAATAACCTGTAAAAAAAGAACCATATCATGCTATAGACACATAAGTTTCAGTACTTTTGAAACATAAGAAAAACACAAAAAAAAAAACACGTAATAAATGCTATAGACATGTGAGCATTGCTTTGTTCTTCCAGTTGTGAACAAGTCCAAAGGCCAGATATAGATGGGTATTCTGTCAGCTCGGGTATTTGGAGAAGTGCTAGTGGTCTCAGATTATCTGTTGGCCCAAAAATATACTTCTTTTTTTCTTTTAATTTCTTCCTAAACATAATTATCTTTTTCCATTCAATACATTTTATTGATTCAGCTGGATTAATGGAAAGGTCACATAGCATGTATTGTACATATGTGGATTGGTGTGGTCATTATGTTAGTGCTGAGTGGGCATTGCTTTGAGTGAGTAGTTGTCTCCAGTTTAGATAAGTATTTCAGTATTTTGTACTGTCACTTCTATATGTTTATGCAACACTGGTTTGTGGTGTGATGTCTGTCTCTCATCTTTGGTTGAAATGCTGATCGTTACAAGAGCTAAAAAAAAAACGTGGCTTTCTGCAGAACCTTGTGTATTAAAAGTATATATCCATCACAGAACAACTTTTCTTTTAGTTGTGGATGATGTGAGAATTGTGTTTTTTTTTTTTTTTTTTTTTTTTGTTTTTTTTTTATACATGCCGTAAGGAGGAAAGGTTAGATTCCTTGTTGGGTTTACTGCAGTACAGGGCTGAGTTAAAGAGATTTTCCCCTACACTCTGTGCTGGTGACCATGGATTAACCATACAGGGATATAGACATAGGCATAAAAGGCTGGCAGAAACTTTAGCCTTCCCAAATTTGACCAAAAATAAAGTTTTTATCTCTGGTAAAAACATCACCAGGACGGTTAGTGAGCAGAGCATCTGTTAGCAGGAAAAATAAAAACGTTTCTAATACACTTTCTATCCAAAATGTAAAAAAAAAGTTTCCCTGGATGTACACCGAAAACCTGAACTCCAGGAAATCAGAAATTCAGAAACAGTCTGGTTATATCACTGCCTACAGGTGTTTGGGCCACTGACAAAAAGAAAAAAATGCTAACCCAGCCCATGTATAGCCTGTCCTTTTCCCAGTATGCCTCAATTTTTGCTAGTGTCCTAGAAGGTTGGATGCATTTTGTCCAGCTCTGCAGAAAAGTTTTTTTTTTTTTTTTTTTCTTTTTTTTTGCTGGCCTTTCTTGGTTTACAAAGTTTTTTTCCTCAGGGCCTTAAGCTAGCCTCATAGCCTAGCTTTGGAGGCCATGCCCAGACTCACATAGCCTGGAATGTGACCTTCTGGGACTTTTCTGATTTGCTCTCTGTGGGTGAGTTGGTGCGGACAGTGATGGCAGGGATCGGGGCAGGTTGGGGAGGGAGAAGGTGACACCTTAGCTAGTCGCACCAGTTGCAAGACTGGAATGGAAGAGGAGGTAGAGTGTCTGTGTGAGAGCTATGAATGTCACTACTGTCCTCCCCACCTGTCATCACTAACCCACCCCGCTGACAGCATACATCCCACTCATCATCTTTTTCTATAGATTAACAGTAGCCTCTCATGGGGGTCCTACTGGTCCTGGGTCCTCCTCCCAGAGGAGCTGCCGGAGTCCCGGACACTTCCGGCGCCCAACTCAGCTGAGGAGACACCTGCTTCTGAGAGGGTCTGCTGCGGTATTTCCAGGGGAGTCCTACCACTCAGTAGACCTGAATCTGTCTTCTTCAGGATCTTCTCCCTGTTTTCCCAGGGATCGTCCCCAGGGACTGGCTCTGGTCTGATCTCCTCCCCGGTGCCCAGTTGTGATCCTCTCCCAGTCCCAATTTCCTCCTTCTGTGCACAACTGCAAATGATGTCATTGGTTGCCAGGACATCAATGGTCCTAGCAACCAATGATTGCAAAGGAGATTGAAGGGGGCAGAAGTGCAGCACACAGCTGACCGGAATCCTCACTGGGTGCAGAGGGTGAGAGCACACATTGCACCCATTGATACTCACACTGAGTGGAGCCCAGTGCTGGAACATGTTCTGGCACTGGGCTTCGGGACCCTAGCCCAGATTAGTGGAAAACAGGGCTTACTTGAAATATTGGGAAGATCCCGGTGAATCCAGGATGATTTGGAGGTATGCCACTGCCATAGGTGACCTCAGCCTATATTTCTCTATTGGTTCTGGAGATGTTTACTCTGCAGGCATCACAGAGTAGGAGGGATACAATGTGTAACCTGTAACCCCAAATATAATAAGGTTATCATTATCTTCCGATGCCTCCCCCGTGTCCACAGGGACCTCTATGTCCATTAAGGGCTCCCCCGATGTTTGTGCTCAGCTACAGGGTCATTCTGCCTGCAGAGGCTCTAAGTGTTCCCTGGTGACATTCCCTGCAGAGTCTGTTTCTTACCCATCTGAACCCTTAAATAAAACCAGGACTACAGCCTGGTGGCTTATAATTTTTCTTTTTACCTCCTGTAGGCTGTGGTATAACCCAACTGTTCCTGAATTTCTGTGTCCCTCAATGGACTTCAAGAAAAATTTTATGAAAAGTTCAAAAATATATTTTTTAATGCACACAGTATAAGTATCTGAATCTGATTTATCAGCCTCTTGCAATCCCTCTACAACAGAACACTGATTTGCTCCATGTGCTGCTTCTCCCTTTTCCAATTAGTTGCTGCATTGCTCATGTGCTAATAGGAGGAGGGATCAGACAGATGAGCTCATTAGTCTGCTGCATCTCCTTTCACTGTCCACTCACAGAGCAGGGGAAGGGACAAGACCTGTGAATGTTACATCACTACAGTACGGAAAAATCCTGTCCTGGCAGACAGGGCTGTGCTGTGTGTGAGAGATGTGAACGTTTTTGGACTGGGTAACTAGAAATACAAATCCTATGACAGATAAAAGAGCTATCATATATTTATGCTATCTGTATTTAGCTGTTTGTCTGAAGTTCAGTTTTAAAATGTAATTATACGAGTGAAATTGTTTTGCTGATCCAAAGCTCCTCAGGGCCTTCCTTTTATGATTTCTATTAAGCCAAGAGGATTCCCTTTGTACCAATGTAATCAGAAAAATTCAACAGTGAAGTTGGTGACATGTTGGTATAATTCTTGATTACAGTTGAGTTCCAGAATGTAATGAGAGACCCAAATGTAATTAACTTTTTATTGCTTTCATTTTAAGAATTGTTTGAAAATGAACACTTCCGCATTGGAAAGAAAAGTAAGTAATGTTCATTGCTTTGTCCGTCTTGTAGAATTGTCTCCTGGATATTTTGTTACAATTATTTGCAATATTTTTAACATATCAACTGCTGCTTATAATATCTGGAATAAGAAATAAGCAAATTAAATGAAAGAAATAGAGCACACTACTGACAATTGAAGGATCAGCAGAGAGCCATCAAATTATGTTCATTTTTGAAGTTAATGCATATATCCTGGGGTGAAGCTTCATTTATTTTGCTGTCTGCAAAGTTTTCAGTTAATCTTTTAATTGCTGTTCTTATTACCAGTCATATTATGTCTTTGTGTATTCATGGAATATTGTCACATCTAAGACAGTTTGACCTTTTTTTTTAACACAGCATGTCATCTGTAGTGACATCTCCTTTATGACAGCTGTAGGTGGGGAGGGAGACTGCACATTTTACTGTGTTTTTTAATTATGATTCTCAATAATGAAGCACAATTAAAGCCTATAATATTTAAAAGTCCATTGACTGACCAAATGTTTCAAAATATATGATCTAGTTTGTCAAGGACAAATACTGAGCCACTGAACAAGGACAAGTTTACAGATCGGTCTTTTCTGATCTTCAGACTTGTTATTGGTTAGTACTAGACTTAGAAGGTATTGGAACTAGTGGGTCAGCACAATAGTCAAGCAATTTGCATATTCAGGAGAAAGTAAGCAACGGCAGCACCCATATAGAAATCATAACTGGTTCCATTTAAATTTAATTAAAATGCTTAAATGTGTTCAGACAGTATCTGATTCTGCCTTGCTTTCCAGATCTTTCTGTAATCATCTGCACATCAGCATCCAGACTAGGAGAGAAAGCTTGTCAGACTTTTTTGCTTTGCACAGGGCTTTAAATCTAACAAATGGAGTCTTCTAATTGAATAAGAAAGTGCAGAGATGACCTCATAAGAGAGCTGCTGGTCTCTCATAATCAAGTCATAGACTTGATCAAAATGCATTGCTTTGACTGCATTGGTGAAAATTAAAAGGACCTTTTATAGTGTCTGGCTGGAAGGTATCGGTCAGAAAACTAGCTGGACAAAATCACACATTTTTGACAGGTAAGGCATACACTATATTGACAAAAGTATTAGGTAGCATGCCTTTATACGCACATGAACTTTAATGGCATCCCAGTCTTAGTCCGTAGGGTTCAATATTAAGTAGGCCGACCCTTTGCAGCTAAAATATCCAACTCTTCTGGGAAGGCTGCCAACAAGGTTTAGGAGTGTGTCAATGGGAATGTTTGACCATTCTTCCAGAAGCTCATTTGTAAGGTCAGGCACTGATGTTGGACAAGAAGGCCTGGCTCACAGTCTCTGCTCTAAACCATCCCAAAGATCGAGGGGGGATTATAGTGTGAGGGTGTTTTCTCTTTTGTTCGTCGATAGGCACAGCAACTCTTAGGACTAAGTGGGTTATTCTGCCCTCTTCAGGAGTTTACTAGGCAGAACAGGCAGTTCTAAAAGCAAAAAAAGAACAGTAACAGACACAGCCCCTCCCAGGGGGCAGTCCCCACTGGCAGATAACCCCACACCCAGCTCTGCTGGCTCAGTTTTCTTCTGCCTAGTGCAAGGAGTAGACCTAGGATCCCTGTTGGGATCTGTGGTACCTCTCTTTGGGCCACTTCGGCTGTCAGGAGACAGCCTCACAGATGAAGACTACAATCAAGCAGCCGTATTGGGTGACAGGCTGGGTTTTAGATCCAGGTACTCTCCCCAGCTGGCCATCACGCGTTAGACCGGATGCTTCACGCTGGGTCGACCGCGTCAAACCCCTACTGGATGGGGTGGCCCTGCGGGTTAAACGCCCCACCATCGCACGCAGTGTGCCCAGGGCCGACAGCTTCCTGCGGCCTAGCCGGTAGCGCGAAAGCTGTCTCGGGTGGGATCCCCGCACCGCCCGACTAGATGGGGTAAGTACGTCTCCCCCCTCCCCTTCGGGGGCCCGGGGGGGAGCTGGCGGATCCCCTCTCCAGGGTGAGTGTAATGGGTGGTCTTTCCCCCCCTCTTCCTCGCTCGTCCCCCTCCCCCACCCCTCCGGTACCCCGCTGTCACACCCCCTCCTCCTCACCGGGGCTCCCAGGGTGCATGTATGGGCCCCAGTGGTCCCCCTCCACCTCTCCCCCTGCCCCCCCCGTGCCTCGTTCGGTGGTCGGGATCGTCGGCGGCCTTTTTGCCAGCACCCGGCCGCCATTTTCTTGTAGCCGGCCGCATTTATATGAATGGGAATCGTTCGGCGGCCATTTTGGCGTAGCCGCGGCACTGTTACACGAGGTTTCGGCCTCTAGTGTGCATCGGCGGCCATTATCCTGTGGTTTGTACACATGGAAGGCCTGTGTGTGCTGGGGGGCGGTCCTCGCCATTTCTGGCGACGATTTACCCCCCCAGCACGGCGCGATCTCACTGGCAGCGGTGGCAGTGGGCACAGCGGCAGTGTGGGCAGCAGGAGCAGTGAGGCGGCGGCAAGCGGCTCCTCTCTGGTCGGGTGGTGTGTCCCCCTGGGGTGCCCCCTGTGACAGGCCTTGCACAGCTGTGGGGTGGGGGGTGCAGTGGTCTCCTGGCAATAGGCCTCTTTTTTCTGGGGCGGCCAGGGTGGGTGTAAGTATGGCAGCCGATGCGGGTGCTTCCCCACTGGACCTCTCGGTGCCTGCAGCCAGCATTTCAGGGACCCCTTCCCTTGTAGACGCCATGTCCACGATTCTGGAGACGTTTGTCTCCTGGGTAGAGTCGCTGTTGAACCGCAGGGACGCCAAAAAGCTTCTTTTGGGGAGGACTTGGATCGAGGGGGGCTCCTCCGTTGCGGGGACCCCCCTTGAGCTGTCGGACGGCAAGATCCCAGACGCTCCTGATAGCGGGGAAAAGTCTGAGGCGTCCGCTGCTGCACACGAGAAGGCTCTTGTAGACGCTCTGATCACCTCAGTGCGTGAGACCCTGCAACTGGAAGAAGCAGCGGGACCCTCTCAGGGGTGCCCGTCCCCTTCGGGTCACATAGACCGGGCCCTACGGCCAAGGTTTTTCCGTATGTGGATTTTCTGGATAAGTTGGTTTATAGAGACTGGGCTCGGCCCCAGAGCTCCCTCCCCATTCCGAAGCGTTTTCGCTGTGCGTTATCCCTTTGAGGATAGATTATTGAAGAAGTGGGATCCCCTCACGTGGTTGATCCCCCCCGTGTCCAGCCTGAGTAAGGCGACCCCACCATCCCGGTGGAAGGCATGCCGTTCTTTAAGGACCCGGCTGACAGGAAGGCTGAAGCTTGCGTCAGATCCTGATTTGTTCTACCGGGGTCTGCCATGCGGCCGATTGTGTTGCGAACGCTAACTGAGTGGGTGAAGCTGCTACACAGCGAGTTGTGCAAGACGCAGGCGTCTCCTGAGTGTGTGGATCTTGCAGATCGCATGGTCCAAGGGGCTCAGTATCTGTGTGCGATGCGGCCCCCCTTGATATCCAAGGTGTCCGGTCTCGGTGGATCAAAGATCTCACGGGAGGGAAGGGCTCCTTTCTCTAGGAGGGGTTCGGACTCCTGTCACCGACAGGGTCCCTCCTTTCCGGCCCATGGGTGGCTTTTTTCGTCCCTTCCGTTCCTCGGGCAAGGGCTCACAGTCCACCAAGCGGGTAGACAGAAGCGTTCCTGGCTGCGTAAGTGCCTCAAGCCAGAGGTCAAGGTCTCCTCCCCTTGAAGGGTTGCCCCCGCCCGGTGTTCGGGTGGGGGGCAGTCTCCTGGGGTTCGCAGACAGGAGGTCCTCTCGCATCTTGGACCGTTGGGTGCATGAGGTTGTCTCCTCGGGGTACAGAATAGACTTTTGTTCCCGCCCCCCAGACAGGTTCTTTGCCCCCAACATGCAGCTGCCTGCGGGCAGGCTGCAGGCCCTGTTCAGGGCTGTGCAGGACCTGCTGGGTCAAGGGGTGATTGTTCCCGTTCCACGGGCAGAACGTTCCCAAGGGTTTTATGCCAACCTTTTTGTGGTTCTGAAGAAGGACGGGGTTCGTCCCAACCTGGACGTGAAGGACCTCAACAAGTCTGTGTGGGTCCACCGTTTTCGGATGGAGTCGGTCTGCTCGGTAGTGGCGGTCTCTGCACCAGGGTGATTTCCTGTCCTCCTTCGACATCAAGGATGCATACCTGCATGTTCCCATCTGCGCCCAGCACCAGCGCTTCCTGCGCTTTGCGGTGGGGAGGATCACGACCAGTTTGTGGCCCTCCCGTTTGGCCTGGCATCGGCGCCTCGGGTCTTCACCAAACTGCTGGTCCCGGTCCTGGCTCTGCTGAGGCAGAGGGGCATTGCGATGGTGGCGTATCTGGACGACCACATCCTGTGAGCGGAGTCTGCTCCGGCGCTCAGGGACAATGTGACGATCACCCTGCACACTCTGCTGGAGTTTGGCTGGGTGATCAACCTCCCGAAGTTGGTTCTGATTCCGTCTCACCGCCTGGAATATCTGGGGTTGATCTTGGATGCAGCCCAGGCGAAGGTTTTCCTTCCGCCAACCAAGCGGCGGTCGCTTCAGTCGGCGGTTCGGTTCCTGCTGCCCCAGAAATGGGGTCCTGGGCCTAATGGTAGCCTCCTTCGAGGCGGTCCCTTATGCTCAGTATCACACCCGGGTTCTGCAACGGGAGATTCCCCTGAGAGGGAACAGGTCCCCATCTTCCCTGGATCGGGTGGTCAGGATGGACCACCAAGTAAGGGCCTTGCTGCTCTGGTGGCTGCAGTCCCTGGTTCTCGGTCGGGGAAGTCCTTCCTCCCCCTTCACTGGTCAGTGATCACAATGGACGCCAGCCTGACAGGCTGGGGTGGAGTCCTGGGGCTGCTCTCAGCCCAGGGACAGTGGTCTCCGGAGGAGTCTCGTCTCCCGAGCAATGTCCTGGAATTGCGGGCGATTTGGTGCTGCCTTTCCCATTGGACGTTGAGACTACACAGGTGCCCTGTCCGGATCCAGTCGGACGATGCCACGGCTGTGGCATACGTGAACCACCAGGGTGGGACGAGAAGCTCGGCCACTGCCTCGGAGGTAGCTCCCGTCCTGCGGTGGGCAGAAAGCCACGTTCCGGCAATCTCTGCCGTCCACATACCGGGTGTAGAAAATTGGCAGGCGGACTATCGCAGTCATCAGCGTCTGGACCAGGGAGAGTGGTCCCTGTACCTGGATGTGTTTCATCAGATTGTCTGAGATGGGGCGTCCCAGATGTGGACTTACTAGCGTCTCGTCTCAATCGGAAGGTGCGGACCTTCGTGAGCAGGACACGGGACCCCCTGGCGGACGCGGCAGATGCTTTTGTAGCTCCGTGGGCTCGGTATCGGCTCATCTATGCCTTCCTCTTTTGAAACTGCTTCCGCGCCTTCTGCGCAGAATAAAAGCGGAGGGTATCCCGACCATTCTGGTAGCTCCGGATTAGCCACGCCTGCCTTGGTACGCAGACGTGGTACGGATGGTGGTGGACGTTCCCTGGGGGCTCCCGCTTCGCGAGGATTTTCTGTCCCAGGGACCCATCCTGCATCCTGCTTTACCCTCTCTGGCTTTAACGGCCTGGCTATTGAATCCCAAGTGTTGAGGGATCGAAGGGTCTCGGACTTGGTGATTCCTACCATGTTGAAGGCTTGTAGGCCACTTCACGTACGATTTACCACCACACCTGGAAGGCTTACATCGCCTGGTGCGAAGCTGGGGGGTGGAACCCTCGTTCCTTCTCGGTGTCTCGGGTTCTGGCCTTCCCGTAGAAGGGCCTCGACCAGAAACTGGCGTTAAGCACTATCAAGGTTCAGGTTTCTGCTCTGGCGATCTTTCTTTTTTTCAGCGCCCTTTGGTGACGCATTCATTGATTCGTACTGCAGGGGGTTCGGCATGTCACCTCCCAGGTACGGTCGTTTTTGGCGCCATGGGACCTCAATTTGGTCCTCTCGGTGCTTCAGAAGCCGCATTTAGTGAATATCAGGGAAATCTCTCTGCAGTTGCTTTTGCAGGAAGTGGTTTTCCTGATGGCTATCACATCCGCCCGGCGGGTGTCTGAGTTGGCGGTTCTGTCTTGTAGGTCTCCTTATCTGGTCCTACATAAGGATAAGGTGGTTTTGCACCCGTCACCTTCTTTTTTTGCCAAGGGTGGTGTCATGTTTCCACATCAATGAGGACATTGTCCTTCTTTCGCTTTGCCCGCGCCCGTCTCACCCTAAGGAGGTTGCTTTGCATTCCCTGGGTGTTGTTCGGGCCCTGCGGGTGTATCTGGCATCCACAGCCTCCTTTTCAGAGGTCAGACGGTCTTTTGTCATGGTGGATGGCCCACGCAAAGGTTTGGCAGCCTCTTTGGCCGCTATCTCACGTTGGATTAGACAGACGGTGTCCCGAGCCTATGCTGTTTGGGGTCTGGAGCCTCTCTTTCTGGTTACGGCTCACTCTTCCAGGGCGATTAGCACTTCCTGGGCTTTTCGACATCCGGCATCTGTGTCTAAAGTGTGCAAGGCGGCTACTTGGTCCTCTGTGAACACGTTTTCAAGGTTTTACAAAGTTGATGTTTTTAGCATCCTCAGATGCTGCGTTTGGCCGCAAAGTTTTGCAGACGGCCGTGTGAGACACGTGTGGTTCCTCACCAAGGGTTCAGTTGGGTGTAGTTCTGTTGTTGTTCTGTTACCCACCCCTCATTTTTGGCACTGCTTTTGGACGTCCCACTTAGTCCTAAGAGTTGCTGTGCCTGTCGACGAACGAAAGAGAAACCGGGATTTTTTTTGACTTACCGTGAAATCCCTTTCTCTGCGTTTGTCGACAGGCACAGCACCCACCCCTCTGCTGCACTGCTTGTTACGAACTGAGCTAGCAGAGCTGGGTGTGGGGCTATCTGCCAGTGGGGACTACCGCCTGGGAGGGGCTGTGTCTGTTGCTGTTCTTTTTTTGCTTTTAGAACTGCCTGTTCTGCCTAGTAAACTCCTGAAGAGGGCAGTATAACCCACTTAGTCCTAAGAGTTGCTGTGCCTGTCGACGAACTCAGAGAGAGGGATTTTACGGTAAGTAAAAAAAAACAGTTTTTTCAGGAGTTGGGCACCCTTAGTTCCAGTGAAGGGAGCTCTTAAGGCGTCAGCATACCAATACATTTTGGACAATTTAATGCTCCCAACTTTGTGGGAACAGTTTGGGGATGACCCCTTCCTGTTCCCACATGACTGCACACCAGTGCACAAAGCAAGGTCCATAAAGACATGTATGAGGGAGATTGAGGTGGAGGAACTTGACTGGCCTGCACAGAGTCCTGACCTCAACCTGATATAACACCTTTGGGATGAATTAGAACTGAGACCACAAGCCAGGCCTTCTTGTCCTACATCATTGCCAGATCTCACAAATGCGCTTCTAGAAGATTGGTCAAACATTCCCATAAACACACTCCTAAACCTTGTGGACAGCCTTCCCAGAAGAGTCGAAGCTGTTATAGCTGCAAAGGGTGGGCCAACTCAATATTGAACCCTATGGACTAAGACTGGGATGCCATTAAAGTTCATGTGCGTGTAAAGGCAGGCATCCCAATACCTTTGACAATATAGTGTATATGCATTTCCCATGTGTGTTTAAGTTTACACTTTATTTATAGATGTATTGCTAGAACTTGGGAAAGCAGTGTGTATTTTTTGCACATTACATATGGGACCGATGTTGTATCTGTTTTCTTTCTCTCACTGCTAGTCCTAGAAGAAAATGACAGTGCTGCAGCTCAGCAGTATGTGCGCCAAGGATGCCCAACAGCCCTCCGTGGTGAATTATGGGCAATCATCCTCAATGTCTCAGACCAAACAGAGGTAAGACAGAAAGCATCCAGTCTGTGCCAGACATGGATGAAATTGAAAGGGACTTCATGTGATTTGATTTTGGGGCTTATTTATAACAAAGGACTATCTGTTCCCAGTTATTTTCTGAAACGTAAATCCACACCACGGCCCATTCATAAATGCAGCAGAAAAAAAACTTTGACAGGTTGCGTGACTAGGCTCTCCCTCCTACTTTCTTTTTTTCCATAAACTGTTTATTGTAGTCACTTCACAAGTCATTGATTATAAAAGAACGTATACGGGATATATGTCCAGCAGTACGAGTGCAAATGGTAAACTGTAGCAGAAAGGGAGGCATGTCCTGTATAAAGCTGTGAAGTCATTTAACACATGAAAACAGAACATCAAACTACAAAAGAACTAGGTTCCATACAGAGCTCACCTCACAGCTATAATACCCAGCTGTCTAAGGTATAGTGATAATTATAAGGGAAGAAAAGGGGACCATAGAACACACCTGTCACACTCACCACCAGAGGAATGGGGCCTCTAAAAGGCGGTATTAAGGCAATTAGAGGAAGGAAGGTACCCACCTATGGCAAGGGAGAAGTGAGGGGAGAGGGGGATAGAGGAGGGCGAAAAGGCCCATTAGGTGAGCAAGGACCTTGACACTGGTTCTCCCTCCACACCCTTACCTACAAAACACTCGCAGCCATTCCCTCAGCGATGCCTAGTAGTAATTATAGGCTCTCCATCTCACAAGCATACCATAGCACTATCTCGCCCACACATTTTGTCTTATTCTGGACAATACAACTGGTCTCCCCCAAATGTTTACTGGAAATCTATGGGGGGGAGCCAAGGTCCAGTTGAACAAAAGACTGCTCTATGCCTACCCAGGCCCTCAGGCAACACTGAATCCTCCAGTCAACCACTCTAGTCAGTTGAACCCCCAAATAGTATCAGAACTGGTTATCCAGTCCTTCCTTTTAGACTTGAGTTGCATAAGCTGGTCCCAGCTGATCCACGGTGCTGCTCCCCCCCCTGGAGCAACTTCGTACACATTGTTTTATAAAAAGAAATGAATTCTGTGGGCAAATAGATCAGGTTGGTCTGTAATTTGTATAATATCTGTGGTAGCACTGTCTTTTTTTTTTTTTTTTTTTTTACAGAAAGGTTTTTATTCAAAATCACAAGTCATATAAACATAGAACGAGTTTAAACATTCACGGGTCAAAGACATGGTTGGTACATATCATGTCTAGTCAATAGTGCATAAAATATTCCACAATACACATATAGAAGAACTTACCGCAGACTGATTGATAAAGGTATTCAGCGGGCTTTGCAGGCTAGAAGAGAAGGAAGGGAAATAGGAAAAGTAAGGACGAAAGAGGGGGGAGGGGAGGGGGATCAGTGAAGAATTAAAAGGGCAGAGGAGAGAGCCGCTGCAACACCAGAAGTGGGGAGTAACCAGTAGTCTCAAACCGTTTCCAATACTTCAGCCACATAGATAAAGACACAGATCAACATATTAAATCCGTAGGGGAGGAGATGCTTGGTCTAACGAGGGAGCATCACAACCTTGGGTCCCTTGCTTCTACCCAATTTTTTTTCAAATTTCTTAGAGCAGTTTCGGGCCGTATAAGTAAGTTTATACAGAAATAAGGCTGTATTAATCTCCTTAGAGAAATGGTAGGAGGGTCCTGTAGTTTCAGTTTAGATATTGTCATTGTTAGAATTGCCTTTCTAGCATAGAATGCTGCATAAAATATAAAAAGCTTCTTCTGGGTAGTGGTGGCTTTCATGCCACAAATGCTGAGCAGAAGGACCAGAGGATCCACCATGGTGGTCAGGCCTCCTACTACATTACTTTCCATCACTACTTCACACCAAAACTGTTGAATATAGGTACAGGACCAGACCATATGCAGAACGTCCTGGTCTCCCACTGGCATTTAGGACAGCAGGCATTTAGCATTGGATAAAGAGAAACACACTGTGGGGTGTAGTATACCCAGCGAAGAAATTTTAGTTACACAAATCTGTCTAGCTGAAATTACAAGGGGAAGAAGAGAGAGTGACATAGTTGATCATGGTGTTCATGATTCTAAGATACAGGGAAGAAAGGATCCTGTCAGCATTATGAGAGGTCAAAAACTTCTCAACCGAGTGGGAGGCTAGAGTGACGGGAGAAGGGAACTAAGCCTGGATCAGTCAAAAGAACATCTAGGTGAGGAGGTGGAAAATATCCTTGAGACTATTAAATAGGAGGAGACATTCTTCTGGCATAATGTGTTGCAGAGTCTCGACTCCAAATCATACCCAAACTCTTGGGATGGGTATGTATCGCAGATGAGGCAGCATAGGATTTCCCCACAGCGGAGTATGAGGTGAGATAGTATTTGGGACTCCAACAGCGAGCAGTGGTCCACATTGGTGTTGTAACATTTATGTTAGAACAGGAGCCTCTGAACACGAAGTTACTCCATTCAGAATATGAGCCCAATAGTGCAGCTTCCAGCTTTACCTCCGGGTTTGTAGCTGTTTGCGAAAACCACCAACTTACCGTGCCTAGCATGGCTGCCCAGTAATATTTGTGGAAGCAGAGGAGGGCCAGCCCGCTCAAAGAGAGAAGTAGTTGCAATGAATATCTAGCCACCTTCAGGGTAGAGCCTGCCCAAATAAAAGAGTTTATGACCTGGTACAGTTTATTTAAAAAGGAATTCGGGATGGGGACAGGAGTTTGCCCAATAATATAAATGCATTTTGGATAGAATGTCATTTTGAGGAGGTTTATCCTACCTACCAGGTCAATGTCCACATCTTCCAAATGGAAGATTGTGTATTAAGTACTGGAGGACTGGGTATAGATTGTCAGGTAAATAGCAGGAACGATCACAGTGAACTGTAATACCAAGATGTTTAAGGGGAAGCCCAAGTCAGAGGAGTAGGGTCTCTTGAGAGGGATGCTGCCTGAGACCAGGAAAACCGCACAGATTTGCCCAATAAGCTCAATAGCTCCCATTAGAGAAGTAGATGCATCACTCAAACATAATAATGTGTCAACTGAGTAGAGGGATATCTTCTCCACCAAAAGTCCCAACAAGGACCATCTCTTTTAGTACGAATGCCCTCCCAAACCATGAAAAGGTCGATTTGTTCCACCATTGGAGGTCATACTGAAACCTATGCATTTTGGGAAGGAATCTAAAACTGAAGGGTACAAAATCTGGTGCAGCTCTGCGTATAGCTCAGCTTCCAGTTTTTTTGTCAAAGATTAATTGAACAAGCTGAATTTAGAAGTTGATTGGCTACCATGCACCGCTGCAACAGATTTTGTACTGTCCAAAGTTAGTAAGTCAACCCCATTATTTGGAAAACTAGTTTAGTAGATTTGAAAAAAAAAAAACCGTGTCTCATTTTAAAGCCCATCCCCATACCATTTTTTTTTTTGCCAACTCTTCCCCACCTCTCTAGAACAAATTCATTTTTTATCTTAACCTAGCTTCCTTCTGCCAAAAGAAAGTTTTGGTGATGTTATCACCTATATTCAGGACCATTGTCTTTCAGCAGTACAGGGATGAGGAGTCTGCAGGGCACTTTACATTACATAGGCACCCCCTGCAGAACTATTGAGTGACATGGTGGAGACCAGTCACCAAAAGCATATATAGCCGGCTGGAGTGGCGGGTCTCCTCAGCAGGAAATGCCACCTCAAGCACAGTTCGCTGATGGCATTTCCTGAAGTTGGGGACACTAAAAGAGCAAGCTCAATAGCAAAGTTAGGGCACTTGCTTCATTTAAAGAAGAATTTAAAAAAAAACGCGTAAAGAGACTTATTTATTAACAATCTGAGGAGGAGCTTCTTGTGCTGTCATTCTGTAAGATGCCTAAACATCTCCTCCAGCTTTTAGCATAATACGTGTGCAATAAAACAGAGTCAAATGCTGGCCATACCTGTATTGATTTGTTTTGTTCAGCCTGCAGTTTGAACAAAAGAAAACTTAACAGGTTCCTTCATCCACACAAACAGCATGGATGGACGAATTGCCCCTGCCATACTGGTACTGGCTGTCAAAACACTAGAACACTGCCTGTAGCTGATTTGCTACTGGTATTGTTTGGTTGAAACTTCAGCCCAACTCCTTTAATTGAGCAATCAAATTTTGTCAAGCTGGCAGGGCTACCCATTGTTGGAATTTTGTTAAATTTAGAAGAAGAACTCTACCAGTGTAAGGCCAGATTAATATATAAGTTCACCTTTTTACAAAAAATGATAAGGTGAACTAACACTCTACACATCCCCCCCCAAATCCATCCCTGCTGCACGTAACTCCATTAGCTGTCACTGCCTAGGCAGCCGGTGCAGCTGTCTGGGGATTTGAAATCCCAGCTATATTTTTTTTTTTTCTTAGGGCTTCCTGGATGGATCAGAGCTATTGTGATTGGTCAAAGTGGATACATGTCAGCACATGACCAATCAGAATCTCTCCGCTCCATCCCAGAAGCTCTAAGGAAAGGAGGGTAAGAAGAATGGGGCTTTCAAATCACTGTACCGCTGCAGCAGCTGCATAGGCAGTTGCATCTAATAACCCATGAAGGTAAGTGCAGCAGGGGGAGGGAAGGATGTAGGGTGTTGGTCCCCTTTTGATTTTTTGTGTATTTTTTTTTTGTCACTTTAAGTGGCTTACAGTGGTTTTCTGGTGTGCAAGAGATACTTGGAAATGAATGTAAAGCAGATTTAGGTTATTTATGGGCTTGGCATATAAAACAGGAGTTGCTGAAAAAAATTTTAATTTTTTTTTTTCTTGTCGTTTGTAATATATCAGACAGTTCTTTTGAATCAAACCAAACATATACAGTATAGTTCTAGTGCAATACTAAGCAAGCTGTTCCTACTTTTTTTTAAAGAGAATGTGTTTAATTATACATATTAAAGAGAGTGGAGCGATCTAAACTGTTTTATAATTGTGGGTATTATTGTTGTTAACATTTTCTATGTATGGAACTATTCTGTATGTGTACAAAGGGCACTCATATTTCATCGTTACATGCAAAAGTTCTGCTTCTAGTGTTAGCACTGATACTACAAAATGGTTGTGCTTTATTGCTTCCTTTTACAATGCAAATCTATGGGGACAATTAACTAAAACTGGAGAGTGCAAAATCTGGTGCAATTAACTTTTTTATTTGCTCCCTTTGGTCTGCTAAATTTGCCATTTTGATATATAGTATCTAACAAAAGTGAGTAGACCCCTCACATTTTTGTAAATATTTGATTATATCTTTTCATGTGACAATGCTGAAGAAATTACACTCTGCTACAATGTAAAGTAGTGAGTGTACAGCTTGTATAACATTGTAAATTTGTTGTCCCCTCAAAATAACTCAACACACAGCCATTAATGTCTAAACTGCTGGCAACAAAAGTGAGTACACCCCTAAGTGAAAATGTCCAAATAAGGTCCAATTAGCCATTTTCTCTCCCCGGTGTCATGTGACTCAGTGTTACAAGGACTCAGGTGTGAATGGGGAGGAGATGTGTTAAATTTGGTGTTATCGCTCTCACTCTCTCATACTGGTCACTGGAAGTTCAACATGGCACCTCATGGCAAAGAACTCTAAAGGATCTGAAAAAAAGAATTGTTGCTCTACATAAAGATGGCCTAGGCTTTCAGAAGATTGCCAAGACCCTAAAACTGAGCTGCAGCACAGTGGTCAAGACCATACAGTGGTTTAACAGGACAGGTTCCACTCAGAACAGGCCTCGCCATGATCGACCAAAGAGGTCGAGTGTATGTGCTCAGTGTCAAATCCAGAGATTGTCTTCGGGGAATAGACGTATGAGTGCTGCCAGCATTGCTGCAGAGGTGGAAGGGATGGGGGTCAGCCTGTCAGTGCTCAGACCATACGCCGCACACTGCATCAACTTGGTACGCATGGCTGTCGTCCCAAAAGGAAGGCTCTTCTAAATATGATGCACAAGAAAGCCTGCAAACTGCTGAAGACAATCAGATGAAGGACATTGATTGCTGGAAACATGTCCTGTGGTCTGAGGCGACCAAGATAAACTTATTTGGTTCAGATGGTGTCAAGCGTGTGTGACCGCAACCAGGTGAGGAGTACAAAGACAAGTGTGTCTTAAATAAAGTCAAGCATGGTGGTGGGAGTGTCTTGGTCAGGGGCGGAATGAGTGCTGCGGGCACTGGGGAGCTACAGTTCATGGAGGGAACCATGAATGCCAACATGTACTGTGACATACTGAAACAGAGCATGATCCCCTCCCTTTGGAGACTGGGCCGCAGGGCAGTATTCCAACATGATAATGACCCCAAACACACCTCCAAGATGACCACTGCTTTGCTAAAGAAGCTGAGGGTAAAGGTGATGGATTGGCCAAGCATGTCTCCAGACCTAAACCCTATTGATCTTCTGTAGGGCATCCTCAAACAGAAGATGGAGAAGCGCAAGGTCTCTAACATCCACCGGCTCCTTAATGTCATCATGGAGGAGTGGAAGAGGACTCCATTGGCAACCTGTGAAGCTCTGGTGCACTCCATGCCCAAGAGGGTTAAGACAGTACTGGAAAATAATGGTAGCCACACAAAATATTGACACTCTGGGCCCAATTTGGACATTTTCACCTAGGGGTGTACTCACTTTTGTTGCCAGCGGTTTAGACATTAATGGCTGCGTCTTGAGTTATTTTGAGGGGACAGCAAATTTACACTGTTATACAAGCTGTACACTCACTACTTTACATTGTAGCAAAGTGTCATTTCTTTAGTGCTGTCACATGAAAAGATAGAATAAAATATTTACAAAAATTCATGTGGGGAGTGAAAAAATTTAATAAAATAAGATAGAAAAGTACACTGTCGTGATTTCTTTACTGTGAAACGATGTTACATTTCATCACTCACATGTCGAACATATTGTCACATTTAAACGACAGGGGAGTTTTATTGAGTTCTGCGTCGGTAATTACAGATTTGGCGACCGTTGTTTTCACTCATGTGGGGATCCACTTTTACAGGTTTAACCCGGGTCTCACAGTTATAAAACACACCGATGGTAATAAAAGGTCATGACAGAATTGGGAGAACCCGTACCTCACGTGGTCTCGAAGTGTCCAACGGTTACCTCAGGA
>BLSH010473573.1:3212648-3236618 GCA_018402905.1 Glandirana rugosa | reverse complement strand
AAAATAAATAAATAAAAGAATTGTAATAAAAAGGTTAAATTGTAAAAATAATTAAAAATAAAATAAAAAAAACCCACTGACATCGTCCACTCCCCCCTCCCCCCAAAAAAGAAAGCATTGTAAAATAAATAAATAAATAAATGAATTGTAAAAAAATAATAAAAAAATAAAATTGTAAAAAAAAAAAATAAAATAAAAAACTACTGACACAGTCCATGCGTCATCAGTGCTGCATATTCGTGCCACTGTCACATGACATTAAAAAAAGTATCGGTAATCGGTATCGGCGAGTACTTGAAAAAAAGTATCGGTACTTGTACTCAGTCTTAAAAAAGTGGTATCGGGACAACCCTAGTATTCATGAATAAAGTATCCCAGTGCTGCCAGTCAATTCAAACTGGTCAGTAATTTCTGCCCTGGCCAATCTACTCCGTTGACTGAATTTAGTCAAAATTTAGTCTAAATATATTGAAAGCGAAGTTATGGTTATCCAATTGTTTGCAGATTCAATCATTATGATTGAATTACACATTGATCGGATAAAAAAAAAACGAAGTGTGTTTGGCCACGATTAGCGTAGACCAAGGCACACATGACTGTATGGAAAATTGGAGTCACTACCTATCCAGGTCATTGTTGATGAACTGACCCTTTAGTTCCTAAAATTGTAACTTGCCTCCAACCTATTATAGAGAATTGGCATAGAAGTGTGTGGGGGATCAGGGGTTTGGTGTGCATCTAAGGTATATTATTTATTAAATCATTGGCTTGTTTGAGAGAAGTGCATGTATTGCAAATCATTTGAAATAATTTGTTGTGGATGCTTCCAGGAGTTACTGGAACTTGCCTTTTGAAAATGTTTTTTTACTAAGTTATTCTAAAGGATTTCATGTCCCAAGTGACACCTCAACATATCTAATTTCCATTTTGGCATAGTCTTGTTGCCCTGTTAATAAATATAGTCAAACAGAGGCAAAGTAATGAGTTTGCTTAGGTGAAATAATATACCTTCTTGCCTGCTTGTCATAGGCAACTGAACTACGGGAGGAGCGGATTTTCTATTACATTATCCCTAGCACTAATACATTTGTGTATACAAAGGAAAGTAAATGAAACAAGTGCTTGTACTGAGATCTTCTGCATTAGGTAAAGTTCAATGGCGCTGCCAACATACACACAGTCTGGGGAATTCATAAAGGGTGTCATAGATGCGCTTTAGAATTCGGTTGGAGTGTAGCTCACAAATGGCGGTGCTTGCATCTGATTTATGTACCTGTGAAAGACAGATACACTGATCTGTCAATGCCGTCACTGATGGACCTTCCTTCCTCAGTGCACTCACCCCCCCCCCAGCTACTGATGGGGAAATGAGAGACTTTACTTTTCATTGAGAGCAGATGTCAGTGGGTGGATCTAAAAGTTTGGAATCCACCCACTGCGGTGCACTGTCTATCACAGACCAGGCAAACCTGTTGGGGAACTAGTCTCAGAGTTCCCCATCAGGCTCTGCCCACCCAACAGGTGCAGTAGCTGTGAATTTGAGTTGTGGAGTTGGTCGTAAACCCAAAAGGAGACTCTGAGACTAGTTCCCCATCAGGTCTGCCTTGCCTGTAATTGATAGCGGATGGCAGTGTGTGGATTCCAAAGCCACTCCTGGACTTCGTATCGGCTGTGGATCCGCCCACTGTCATCCACCATCGAGTCAGTTTAGTGTGATTTGCATCCTTGGCTGTTAGGACATGCAGGGCCAACAATGATGTAATGTAAAATAAATTCAACCATATAAAGTAATGAACACACAGCAAACCCTTCCCCCTGTACGCACACATTGAGTTGGTCTAAATTACCGCCAGTTTGATGTTAATTCTGTCAAAATATGTTCCAGCCATAGTGACAGGTTCTTAAAGTGAAAAAAACTTAATCTGGCACATGTGTCAATACTTTTACCAAAGCTAGCATAATTAGGGGCATGCCATACTGCCCAAAAAGTGACGTTATTGCTTTATTGTGAATGCATTGATTTAGTACAGTGGCTGGTCACACATTAGCGCTGCATCCCTAAAATGATGCAGTTACCCAAAAGACCTGCATCATGTGCCACTCAGGCTCACTGAAGGGGGTACTGTCCCCTACACGCTGGGAGTGCTGGTCGGGAGAAGCTCGTCCCAGCTCCTAAGATTGCTCAGTATAAAGGAAGGTATCCCTGTGACTGCACATCCGTATCATCCCAAAATACAATGGTAAGCGATTACCATTAGTGATCCCCATGATTAGGCTCCCCATGATTAAGCTCCAAGAGGTGCTTTGAAACATGTTGGGGGGCGTGGCCTGGCCGGAGTCCAGGCTGAAGTTGCCACTTATCATTGTACTTTGGTATGATACAGATGTGTGGGTCACAGGGATACCTTCCTTTATATTAAAATGATACAGTACAGGTATGTTTTTTTGTCTATTCTGGTACATTGGCAGTTCATTCAAAGTGAATCTTGAAACAATGCATATCAGTGTCCAAAATGCCGCACATTATCGAACATGTGGTAATGTAGTGCAGCGGAAAGGAGTGTAAAGGGGTCCCAAGTCTTGGAGGCTGGCACCTTGTATATAATCTGTTCTGTTGTCAGCTGCATAAAAGATGCCATCCTTGTGTTATGGGCAAGTGACATAGATATACCAATGTACCTAAAAGATCTGAGCTGTATGCCTTAAAGCAGAACTAAAGTCCTGCTTAAAAAAAAAATGGGAGCAGGCAGAAACCTACCTATCTGCTCAGTCTTCTTTGGAATTTACACTGAGCTGCACAGGCACAGCTCATTTTACATTCCGCCACAGCACCTGTGTGTTGGGGTGATTGCAATCATCCTGTGTTGGCCAATGAAGATGGCTGCAGCACGACAAGCGGAAGAAGCTGGGTAGGATGTTGGAGAGGGACATTGGGCTGTTGAAGGATAGGTAAGCATTGTGAAGTTTAGCTCTGCTTTAACTGGTATAGGTGAAAGTACACTTAAAGATACACAATTTCCAGATTATTTATTTCAACAAAAATCCTCCAATAACATTACATGTAAGTTTAATGTAGTTTCTACATGTTATTCACCTGTACAGTACTAGACTGTCTTGTGAGAGAAATGCAAAACTCCCTGAGAATGTTACTTCGTGCTGCCTGCCGCCATCTTGGATATGATGTCCACAGTCCCAACAGATTTCATGCTGGAAATCAAGTTTTATAGCCTTCTTGTTCGCTTCGTCCCTGGGAAGTACATTAAAAGTTCTGTAGGGAGGGCAGGGGTAGAGGAGCTGAGCCAGTACAGACAGTAAGGAGAAGAGGGCTATGACATGCAAGGAAGGAGGGGGCTGTGCTATGGAATTTACTCTTCTTCCAGTAGTCCTATATTCTAGCAAGTTCAAATGCACATTGCAAGTGAATAAAAAATAATTTATAGTGAGGAAAAACACTTCATGTAAGCTATTAAAATGCCTGTTTTTTCTTGCCTTTTAACTACAATTTTTTGATGACAGGGTCTTAAAAGTAAACCTTTTAACTTCTCCAAGTGGCTAACCTGATTACATAAATACACTGCAAACACCTAGAGAAAATTATCCCTTAACTTTTAACCAACACAAACATTTAACCCTCAACTCAAAGTTTTAAAATTAAAGTAGAACTATAGGCGTCTTGAATAGAGTAAGGGAGTATTAAACCCCCTCTCAGGTTTATTTTTGCCCTCTTTGTCCCAATGGGGAGATTTGCCTTCACTTCCTGTCCCATAGCCAAAACAGGAAGTGAGAGGAAATTCCTGCAAATTAAGGGAATTTCTTGAGGACCCCCAGATCACCAGAACTAGTGTCCCCATTGAAAGATTTCCCCTCTATTACTTTTCTGGGACAACCCAACCTTTGGGATTTTCTATTGCCTTCACTTTCAATGATAATGGTAAATAGAACAAATAGAGAGAGTGAATCTCCCTAATGGGGACAGAGACAGCAGTAAAAACTGACAGGTGTTCTAATCCCTCTCCCTATCTATCCTAAACAAAAAAAATAGGATTTTATTAAGAACTTACCGTAACATCCTTTTCTCTTAGTTCATTGACAGACGCAGCCTCTATTCATGACACATGGGGTTTATGCACATCCTACTAGGAGTAGACTAGGCAAAAAGAAAAAAAGCAAGCTGGCCCCTCCCTGGGGGCCGTCCTCACTCAGCATAAAACCCCCCAGCTCTGCATAGCATATCAGTTCGTAACAAGCCGTACAAACGCAACACATAGGGGTGGGTGCTGCGTCTGTCAATGAACTCAGAGAAAAGTATTTTACGGTAAGTTCTTAATAAAATCCTATTTTCTCTTACGTTCATTGACAGACGGAGCCTCTATTCATGACACATGGGGACGTCCCAAAGCAGTGTCAAACAAGAGGGGTGGGCCAGCAATAACAATTGTAACCAACAGAATCCTCTCATGAGGCGCCAGCCGCGCCTATACCGCCACCTGCAAAACTTTGCGGCCAGAAGCAGCATCCGCGGATGCTGACACAACACCTTGTAAAATTTTAACAAAAGTGTGCCCCAAGGCCCATGTAGCCTCATTGCACACTGAGACACCGAGGCTTGGTGTCTGAAAACCCAGGAAGTGCTAATCGCCCTGGTGTAATGAGCCATGACCGGAAAAGGGGATTCTTGGCCCTGAACAGTATACGCATGGGTCACAGTCTGTCTGATCCAACGGATATAGTAGCTGATGAGGCCGTCAAACCTTTGCGCGACCCTTCCATCAGTACAAAGCATCAGACTTCCGAAAAGAAGCTGTAGCCGACTAATACACCTGCAGAGCCCTTGCTACATCCAAAGAGTGCAAAGCAATCTCCTTGGTATGAGAAGGGTGTGGACACAATGAAGGGAGAACAATGTCCTCATTAATGTGAAAAGAGGAAACCACCTTCGATAGGAACGAAGGAGAAGGGCGCAGCACCGCCTTATCCTTATGAAGGACCAAGTAGGGAAACCTACATGACAAAGCCGCCAACTCAGACACCCGCCTAGCGGATGTAATGGCCACCAAAAAAGCCACCTTTTTGTGACAGCAATTGTAAGGAAATATCCCTGATTTTCTCATATGGCGGTTTCTGCAGTACGGAAAGTACTAAATTTAAATCCCACGGTGCCAACGGCGACCGTACCTGAGGAACTACATGACGTTCACCCTGTACAAATGTACGTATCAAAGAATGCGTAGCTAAAGGACGTTGAAAAGGGAATCGCCAGAGCCGAAATCTGACCCTTGAGTGTACTCAAAACCAATTTGGTATCCAGGCCTTGCTGCAAGAAGGCAAGCACCCGGGATATAGAGAAAGAGCGGGGGTTCCAACCCCCCACCTCACACCAGGCAATATAATCCTTCCAGGTGCGATAACATATCTGCGCGAAAAGCGCCTACGCGCCTTAGGCATGGTAGGGATCACGGAGTCAGAGACACCCCTATCCCTCAGCACTTGAGACTCAAGCCGACAAAGCCAGCGAGGGTAAAGCAGGGTGCAGTATGGGTCCCTGTGACAGAAGATCTTCGCAAAGCGGGAGCCGCCCGGGAACGTCTGTTACCATCCGCACCACGTTGGCGTACCAAGGGCACCGAGGCCAATCCGGAGCCACCAGGATTGTCGGGATTCCCTCCGCTTCTATTCTGCGCAGGAGCCGCAGTAGAAGCTTGAGAGGAGGAAAGGCGTACAGAAGCCTGTACCGGGACCAAAGTGCGACTAGTACGTTCGTGGCGGCCGCCAACTGGTCCCTTGTCCTGCACACAAATGTCTGCCCCTTGTGATTGAACCTGGACGCCATTAGGTCCATGTTTGGTGTGCCCCACCGTTTGCAAATCTGGAGGAACACTTCTGAATGCACAGACCATTCCCCCTGTTCCATAGTCTGGCGACTGAGAGAGTCCGCTTGCCAGTTTACTACGCCCGGAATGTAGATGGCGGAGATTGCCGGCACGCGAAGTTCTGCCCACCTCAGATTGAGGGCCGCCTGCACAGCTGGTGCCGAGCTCCTTGTTCCGCCCTGATTGTTCACGTACGCCACTGCCGTGGCGTTGTCCGACTGAACCCGAACCGGGAGGCCTCGCAGCCTTGCCGACCAGTGGGAGAGACAGAGCCTGATTGCCCTCAGCTCCAGCACATTTATTGGAAGGCACGATTCCTGCGGCGACCAACGGCCCTGAGCAGACAACTGCCCCAGGACTCCTCCCCAGCCCGATAGGCTGGAGTCCATCGTGACTATCGACCAATTCAAGGGAAGGAACGACTTTCCCAAAGTCAATGCCGGGGCCCGGAGCCACCAGGCCAAAAAACCCCTGGTTTGATGATCCAATTTGATCAGCTGTTCCAGGGACAACGGAGACTTGTCCCACCGTAACAGGATTGCTGCAGCAGCCGAGTGTGACTCGCGTACGGTATCGCCTCGAAGGCCGAGACCATGAGCCCCAACACCCGCATACAGACCCGTAAGGGTCAGCAGTGACCGCAGGGCTTGTACTGCTGCTTGCAGTGTCAGCAACTTGGCCGGAGGTAGAAAACCTTCACCTGCTCTGTGTCCAATATCAGGCCTAGATATTCTAGGCGACAGGACGGGGTCAGTGTCGACTTCTGTAGGTTGATCAACCAGCCAAAGTCTCGCAGGGAGGTCAGTGTGATAGCAACATTGTCCTCCAGAGCCGGAGCCGACTCCGCTCGCAGGAGTAAATCGTCCAGGTAAGCTACCACAGCAATGCCTCTCTGTCTCAACAGAGCCAGCACCGGAGCCAGCAACTTGGTGAAGACCCATGGAGCAGAGGCCAGACCGAAGGGGAGTGCCACAAATTGATAAATGCAGGTCCCCTACCGCAAAGCGCAGGAATCGCTGATGCCGGCGGCAAATGGGAGCATGCAGATAACCATTCCTGATATCCAGGGATGCCATGAAGTCCCCTTGGTGAAGGGCGGCCACGACCAAAAAGGACTGATTCCATCCTGAATTTTCGCGCTTTCACAAAATGATTTAGCGCATTTAGGTCCAGAACTGGCCTTACCCCACCCCTTCTTGGGCACCACAAAGAGGTTGAATAGAAGCTGCGGAACCTCTCCAATGGAGGGCCCGGCACACTCACTCCTTGTTCGGACAACGTCTGGACAGCCCGTAAGAGAGCTTCCCGACGCCCTGGCGTAAGTCACAGGTTCGATGGGAAGAACCTGTCTGGAGGTAGAGTGCTGAACTCTATCCTGCACCCGGAGGACACCACTTCCCTTACCCACCAGTCGGAACTGCGAGCAGCCCACCTGTCTGCGAACCCCAGAAGTCGGCCCCCCACCCGAGAGTCGGGCAGGGGCAACCCATCATGCGGAGGAGGGTTTGTCCTCAGTCTTTTCAGGCTTGCGCTGCCAGGGACGCTTACCGGACCCCGAGGCAGACTGCCGGGCCTTGAGCCCCCTGCATGCCAAACCAGGCGCACGAAAAAAAAAAACGCTTCTGGGCTGAGAATGAAGGACCCTGCTTACGGCGGCAATCCCACCGCTTGGGTTCTGTAAGAAAGGCACTCTTCCCCCCGGTGAAATCCTTAATGATTTCATCCAATTGCGCTCCGAAAAGCCGACCACCCTGAAAAGGAAGGTCCGTGAGGCAACCGTCTGATAATGATTGCAAAAGCAGACATCTTCGACAGCATTAGGAGCAGGTCCAAGGCTGCGACACACCGGTACCGGCAAGGCCTCAGGGGAGCACCTGCAGCCCAAACACTGTGCAATCCTGTCGCACATTTCGTAAGTGCCTGTGCCGCCGTGGCCGATGCCAGAGCTGGCCTCATGGCCGTCCCCGCCACCAAGAACAAAGCCTTGGATACCCTCCGTCCGCCTATCGGCCGGAACCTTAAAAGACGGAGACCCTTCCAAGGGAATGGTCGTCGCCTTATTCAGGCGAGCCACCGGAGGGTCCACTGCGGGGGATGCCCACTTCTGCAAAAAACTGTCCTCAAAAGGATAGCGCACAGAGAAAACGTTTGGGCAGTGAAAAAGGAATTCTGCGGACGCTGCCATTCCTTATACACAAAACTGGTCAAAAAATTGGACATAAGGACATGGCTTAGGGGTCCATGACGGCTTAAAGGACCCACAAACGTGGGCAGTCTCCTGCGACTCCCTGGCTGGCTTCAGCCGCAATGACTCACGGATATTGGTGATCAGGGAGGCCACCAGCGCCCTTTCGCACGCCATCGAGGCCCCCTAGTCTTCCTCACCGTCCGAGGGCACCAGTTCACCATCTGAGAGCTCCACGTGAGGCCCTGTGACCACAGAGGCCCCATCCGGTTCAGATTCCTCCTCAGAGGAAGGCGGGGGGGGGGGGGTGGACACTTTTTAGTCGCCCCCTTGGCACGGCTCAGTACCGCCCGAGCGAAAAACTCTCCACAAATGGAAGTTGACTGGTCCAGGGGAACCAGAGGTCCCAGCGCAGCTTGCACTTCTGCGGACCCCCCCGGAGAAGAACCCGCAGGTTCGGCTGCCATTGTACCACCGGAACTCTTTTAGGGCCTATGGGCCATGACACCCCACAATGCTGCCCTACCAAACTGCCCCACAGAGCGACCAGGTTATGCCCAGGAGGACTCTGCACCGCCGCCACCGACACCCCAGGGAAAAGTCAGCCATACCTGCTGTACTGTATGCCCCGCTTAGCCACCATAGGTGTGCTGTCCGCCACTGCCATTGTTGCTGCCACTGCCGCTGTGTGTGCACCGCTGATTCAGGAAGAAAAAATGGCGCTGACATGCACATTTTTAATAGCAAGACACACCAAAGATGGCCGCCGAGCGGTCACAAAGGGGCCAAAAGCACATGCTAAAAAGGCCGCGACTACAGCAAAATGGCCGCCGCGCGGTCACTAGAGGCCAAAACCTCCATTAAAAAGGCCACGTCTACGGCAAAATGGCCGGCGCATGCGGCCAAGGGAAAATGGCTGCGGTACACCGCCGCATGGCGGCGAAAAAACGCTGCATGGCAGTAAAGTAGCGTGGGGGGTGCGGCACAGGATGGGGGGGTGGGGAGGGGGGAAATAGTACAGGAACCTTGACCCCATGACCCTCCGCTGGACTTACGGTACCGCTAGTCGCCCCCCTCCGCACCCCAGAGGGGGGGAGGGGGGTGTCACTCACCATTCCCGACGGGCGCAGCGGGTAGCCACCCGGTAGCAGACCTTCCTTCCCCCAGGTGGGGAGGGATGCTACTGGCCAGAACGCCCCTGGACGCGAGCGCAGCCCGGTCACTCGGACGTAAGTGGGGTTCACCCACTAGCCCACCGCACGGAACGGGTACGATGCGGCGGACCCCGCTAAGGGTAGCTCGCATCGGTCGGCCATGCTGGGGAAATTTCAGGATTCGAGGTATCCTCTATGCCCCAGCCGGCTACTTGATAGCAGTCTTCATCAGATTGCTTGAAAAAAGCAAAAGGAAGAAAAATGGGGAACTGCAGATCCCAGCAGGGAACCAGGTCTAACTTCTTGCACTAGGCATAAAGAAAACTGATATGCTATGCAGAGCTGGGGGGTTTTATGCTGAGTGAGGACGGCCCCCTGGGAGGGGCCAGCTTGCTTTTTTTCTTTTTGCCTAATCTACTCCTAGTAGGATGTGCATAAACCCCATGTGTCATGAATAGAGGCTGCGTCTGTCAATGAACGTAAGAGAAAAATGTTTTGCCTTTGGTTATACTTCATCCCTAAACTGACACTTAAAATTCCCTTTTACCAGTTAAAGCCCAATTCAGGGAAAATAAAATATGATCCCTTGCAGGGGGTCTGTACCAGTGCTGTACCATTAACTGCTTGTTTATGTCTAGGTGAAAAACGTATAAGATTTATTTATCCTATTCTTCATGCCTCCAAGCAGCTAGACCAGCACATGCAGCGCCTGCACCCCTGCTCTCTACCAGTCTAGGGTCCTGAGGTCATCAAGGCCAGAGCAGGGTCCCATAGCCCTGCACTGGATGTGAGGAGGCAAAGGGAGAGTCCAACACTGGAGCATTGGGGAGTGCCATCTGCAAGGCGAGCAGAAGATTAGGTAAATACAACTGTTTCTTCACTCCCCTAGACAAAATTAGCTATTAATCCTTGTAATGTAGGCACAGCTCCACAGCAAGGAATATTTTTTTTATTTTCCCGAAGTTGGGCTTTTGGTGTTTGAGAAAGTAGAACATGTCTCTGATAGGCGTCATGTGACCAGGCTATTCACACACTCCTTGGCTCTTCTGTTATATGATCATGTGAGTGCATTTTATGTTGTGTGGTTATGTCAGCCAAATAAAAGGTTTTATTGCACTAGGTTGCACTTTCCTTTTTTTTTTCCCTTATCCCAACAATTAACCCTGTCCCTTATTCTTAACGTTAACCATTTACCTTAATTGATTCTCTGCATTTTATTTTTTTATTAGCCCGTGGTGCAGACTAACACCAGGTGCAAAAAAAGTGCACAAACAAAATGTGAGAGCACAAAAAAGTGCACAGGGTGTACACATGAACTCCCTTTAAAGAGGGAGGACCCTTACCCTGATCCCTCGGGTCACAAGATTCCTGACAGGGGCTGAAGTACTCACTGGCCCACCTAGCCGAAACCAGGCAAACCCTGTTCTCTCGGAGGTCTGCTGACACAGACCAACCTCGAGTACTAGGTGGGGCTCCTGCAAAGGGAGACTCCATGAGAGCGGGTGAACCAAGCCAGAAGGCCATGTCCACCCCTTTCCAAGACTTTCAGGGCAAGCCCGAGGACCTACACCCTACTAATCGTGCAAGTGAATATTATACCGTGAACAAAAAAGTGACAAACGTGACAAAACACACATAAGAAGGGGGAAATGAAAGGGGATAAGTGCCATGGTGCAATACCATGGCAGGCCCTTCGGCCAGGAATCAAAAATTCCTCTGGTCCCAACCTAAAGGCCCGGCCCTACAGGCAGGTGCGAAAAAAGTGTGATGGTGCAGTGACCTTGGTGCCAATAACTCAGAGTGAAGCCAATACATAGTGAGATTATGGCACCCCTGGACTGCCACTCCAGGGGCACATGCACCATGGGCTTCTCTCGGAGCCCGGCCCTCGGCAAAACCAGTGCAGCCCCATCCCTACCAGGAAGGCATCAGCATTTGGACAGCTTAGGGAGAGCCTTGCCTACAACTGGGAGCATTTTCTGTATTAAGGTAGAAAACCTTTTTATTGTCAGCCTAACCCAAGCCCCCCAAATACTTACTTGAACCTGATCTCAATCCAGTGTTGTGCCTGAGACTCAGTGAGAATAGTAGGAGCCTTTGGCCTTTGGCTCCTACTGCTGGTAATCGAATACAGTGACTAGGGAGCGGGGAGCAGGGCCGAGCAGCACTGTGTGTATCAGTGGACACACAGAGCATCTCAGGGTGGAGCCCACGTGTTCCACCATAGGAATCAGCTTACTGTAGTGGCACATGAAGAGGAGGAGCACAGCAGGAGACCCCAGAAGAGTAGAATTGGGGCTGCTCTGTGCAAAACCATTGCACAGAGCGTGTAAGTACAGTATGCCATGTTTGCAATTTAAAAAAAAATACTTTACAATGTTTTTTCTTAACACACTATTTGTCTATGGTCTATGGACTGTACTTCCAGCTAACAAAGAAAATTCCGCCAGCTAATTGTCACTAATGTGCTTTTTCCTTGGGCAAAAGAAAATTACTTTCAGTGTTCATACGGTATGTAAAAATGTCAGATGGAGAAGCATCTGTTGTGACAAAGCTTTTGTAACTTTATAATCACTTTTAAATCACTTTACATAAATTTTAACTTTACAATCACGCTAATTTCTTAAATTGAACCCCTAACCCTCCCGTGCCAGTTTGTGCAGATTGAAATCTTGGTGCATGAAACGAATAATCTGGGCTAGTAATATTGACCTTGAATTCCCCTTGGTTGGCTATGTATTTCAGCTCCTTCTGGTGATTCCAAGATGATGTCATGCTAATTTAGAGATCTGATCCCATCAGCATATTGTGGATCTGCCCTGGGGCATCTAGTTGAATGTGCCTGGCCCAGCTCCAGCTGGGGACCCTTGATTCTCCAGCAGTGCACACAATGCCTGCCGATCTCCTTAGCCTTTTTTTTTTGCATAAGCCCTCAAATCTTGTGAAGAATCTCCATGGCCCCTCTATGGAGTATGAATGTAACAGTACACATTCAGCATGCAGTTTTAGGAAATGGAAAAACCTGCCTTCATCTTTGTTTCGTTTCCTTCCATATGTGATGGTAATACTAAGAAATACTTGGAGAGCACGTAGGCAATTTATGTGAATTTGCTTCTGCTTGTAGATTTTATGAGGATGAGAAAGGTAAATGCACAGCTCTGAGACGTCTGGCTTTAGCGTACTATTGCTATAAAGGTTAATTCCGTGTTACAGGAACAAAATCACCAAAATGTAAGCAGAAGCACATCTAATGGGAGAGCTTTCCACAGTTTTGCTTATTATAGCTAGCTTTAGGTCAATCCGAAGAAATTACATTTAAAATTTGGGATACTGGTTAAGGTGATGTTTTGATTGAAAACTGTATAATACATATTATTGCATTGAAAGTCTACTTTTTGCACATATCCTTTGACACAGTGATCGTGCTGTCTTGATCAGTGACAGTAATGTCCTTGTCTGAGCTTTAGTGATGTACCCCCCATAGTCCTCTATCCTGAAATAAATCTTTTCCTGCTGCAGCCTTGGAAACTATCACAGATTCAGTTCTGGTTAGTCGGGTTATATTTAATTTAGGCTTACTGTTCCAGTTTCAGTGTAGGTGATTTACTCACTATGTAAGGACCCTGCTTTTGAGAAATCCAGCAGGAACATGTGTATGTGTCAATTTATTGCAGTTGCTTGAGCAGGTAGAATGTTGTTTTTTTTCACCTTTTAAAATAGCCCAAGCACTGCATATTGCTCTGGAGTAAAGGAGTTGGTCTGGAAAACGAATTTAATCTGAGCAACTTTACTGTGAGGCTATTACACAGTGAAATCTTAGAAAATTAGCCAAAAAGGAGCCAAGGAAATGCTGCAATGATTACTTTTATTACAATTACAATTATTAGTATATACATTCACTGGCCACTTTATTACGTACACCTGTTCAATTGCTTGGTAACACAAATTGCTAATCAGACAATCACATGGCAACAACACAATGCATTTAGGAATCTGGATGTGGTGAAAATGACGAGCATCAGAATGGGGAAGAAAGGGGAATCCTTTTTTTTTTTTTTTTTTCTTCAAATATGTTTTATTCAAGACTATACATAACATTACAAACAGACGCATATCTTTCGACATTTTTCGTACAAAAAAAGAAAACCAAACTTTCAAAATACACATAAGGCAGGTCAAATAGTGAAGGTACCTAAAATGAACACAAAATTGCGACAGTCACTTGCACACACCGGTATGATGTATCACAATGGTCTATACGTGCCTGCAAAGCCGTGGTAGCCCAGCTTGCGTGGTGAGCAACTGCCAATGCAGGGTTAGGTCGCTAAAATGCCAATATTGATACCATTAAAATAAGGAAAGAAGGTGACAAAGGCAAGAAAAGGAATATATAAGAGTGGGGGGGGGGGGTGGTACAGGGTCGGGGGGTTGGAGCCGAAGGTGGGCCAGTAACCTGATCTAGTCTAGCTCTGGACAGCGTTCAGGTCATGGCAAAGGCTTTACCTTCATCTAACAGTGAGAAAATATTCCATTGGGACCATGTTTTTGAATATTTTCCCGTTTATGTTGGTATGTCAGGATCAAGTCCTCCATTCTATTAATCTCTTCCACTTTGCTCACCCATAGTGCTATTGTTGGGGGATCACCGTGTTTCCATCTTAGGGGTATGCAGGCTTTAGCCACATTCACCAGGTGTCATACCAGAGACTTTTTATAGCTCTTAGGGATATTTTGGAGACCTGGAGAAGGAAGAAGGCTGGGTCTGCGGGAATTTTGTAATCTGCTAATTTTTGTATGATAGAGCGTATTTCTCGCCAGTATGTGGATAACTTAGGGCAGGACCAAAATATATGCAAGTGTGTTCCCCTATCTTTCCCACAACGCCAACGCAGATCTGAGGTGTTTGGGTAGCAGTTGTGTAAGTGTGTGGGGGTCAAATAGAAAAGGGAATTTAAGTGACTTTGAACATGGCATGGTAGTTTGTGCCAGACAGGCTGGTCTGAGTATTTTAAAAACTACTTATGGTATTTTCATGCACAACAATCCCTAGGGTTTATAGAGAAAAAGAGAAAATGTCCAGTGAGCGGCAGTTGTGTGGAGGAAAATGCCTGGTTGAGGTCAGAGGAGAATGGGTAGACTGATTCCAGATGTTAGAAAGGCAACAGTAACTCAAATAACCACTCGTTACAACCAAGGTTTGCATAATACCATCTCTGAATGCACAGCACATCAAATCTTGAAGTAGATGGGCTACAGCAGCAGAAGACCACAGCGGGTCCCACTTCTGTCCGCTAAGAACAGGAAACTGAGGCTACAATTTACGCATGCTCACCAAAATCAGACAATAAAAGATTTTAAAATGTTGCCTGGTCTGACGAGTCTCGATTTCAGCTGCGACATTCAGATGGTAGGGTCAGAATTTGGCATAAACAACATGAAAGCATGGATTCACCCTGTCTGATATCAATGGTTCAGGGTGGTGGTGTAATGGTGTGGGGATATTTTCTTGGCACACTTTGGGCCCCTTGGTACCAATTGAGATTTGTTTAACCACTTCCCGCCCATACTATAGACGAAAAACAGCTACAGCGGAGACCTAAATTGCCAGGAGGGCGTCCATGGACGTCCTCACGTTCACGAGCTGCCTGCGCAACCCCTGAGACTCAATGAGACTCGGCTGATCACAGAACGTTGTTAGGGGCCAGTCCCGGCCCGTTACCACGTGATCAGCTGTCAGCCAATGATAGCTGATCACGTGATGTAAACAAAAGATCAGTAATCAGCTTTTTTTCCCCCTTGCGCTGATAACGTGAGGGGAAAAAAAAGCAGATCACCGACTCCTGAGAGAGGGACATCGGTCCTGCACATGGAGAGGCACTACTGCTATGCAGTGCCATCTACCAGTGTCACCTACAGGTGCACATCAGTGCAGCCTATCAGTGCCCACCATTGCCACCTATCAGTGCCCATCAGTGCTGCCAACTAGTGCCCATCAGTGACTCATCAGTGCCACCTATCAGTGCTACCTATCAGCACCGCTTATCAGTGCTACCCATCAGTGCCGCTCATCAGTGCCACCCACGCCACCCATCAGTGCCACCCATCAGCGCCCCCCCAGTGCTCACCAGTGCCACCCATCAGTGCCCACCAGTGCCGCCTTATCAGTGCCCACCAGTGCTGCCTTATCAGTGCAGCCTATCAGTGCCCATCAGTGCACATCAATGAAGGAGAAAAATTACCTGTTTTCAAAATTTTATAACAAACTATGAAACCTTTTTTCAAAATTTTCAGTATTTTTTTTAATCACCCAGCAGTGATTAAATACCACCAAAAGTAAGCTCTATTTGTATTAAATGATAAAAATTTAATTTGGGTACAGTGTTGCATGACTGCGCAATTGTCATTCAAAGCGCGACAACGCTGAAAGCTGAAAATTGGCCTGGGCAGGAAGGGGGTTTAAGTGCCCGGTAAGCAAGTGGTTAAATGCCACGGCCTACCTGAGTAGTGTTACTGACCATGTTAATCCCTTTTATGACTACAGTGTACTTCCAGCAGGATAATGTACCATGTCACAAAGCTCAAAGCATCTCAAACTGGTTTCTGGAACATGACAAAGAGTTCACTGTACTCCAATGGCCCCCACAGTCACCAGATCTCAATCCAATAGAGCACCTTTGGGCTGTGGTGGAATGGGAGATTCGTGTCATGGATGTACAGCTGACAAATCTAACACGACTGCGTGATGCTATCATGTCACTATGGACCAAAATCTCTGAGGAATGTTTCCAACTCCTTGTTGAATCTATGCCAGGAAGAATTAAGGCAGTTCTGAAGGCAAAAGGGGGTCCAACCCGGTACTAGCAAGGTGTACCTAATATAGTGGCCGGTGACCATATAGCTCAATTGTATTCATAAATGCAAGATAGGAAGTACAGTAAACATACATAGCTCCCAACCTTTCATCATTTGGAGGGACTGTCCCACTTTTGGAATTAAATCCCTCTAGCCCTAGGAAGCCTCAGCTGTCCCTTTTTTGGTCTGATATATAGACCTTCTATAAAATATTTACAGTGGGTATAGAAAATAATCACCTCCTTTTAAAAGAATCACATTTTGTTGCTTTGCAGCCTGAAATGAAGACGACACAATTTTTTTTTTTAATATAATCTTTATTTCGTAAATTTTTCAATATCATACAATAATACACACACGTGTAAATCAAAAAAAGAGAAAAGGAACAGAAAAACAAAAATATTGAAAGTGAATGACCAACCCTACAAAGTAGGAAGTCCAAGTCAGATTTTCGGTTGGAGATGGATATCGGAGGGGAGACTGAGGGAGGGGAGGGAGGATCAGGATGCCTAGGTCACCTAAGGTATCTCCACTTATGAGCCTCATTCTCAATGAAGCGCCTCTATCACTCCCCTCCCCCCGCCCCACCCCACCCCAAAGAACTATACTATCCCAACATAGTCAGGGGTGAAAAAGGGGGGGGAATCAAAAAAGGGGAAAGAAAAATTAAGATAACTAAACCTAAACCGAAACCCGGATCAGGTAAACAACATACGTTGGTGTTCCATACAACAATCAGTTTGGCATCTTAGTCCTAGTGCATATATATTACACATACAGTTTCACATAGGCATAAAGGTTAAAGGCCAATGGCTAGTGATGTTACTATCAAAAGACCTTCTATGGTGACTTTGTCGCATTCCCTGCTGCCCCTGCTACATTTGCAATCGGGAGGCCACCGGCCTCAACTCCTTGGGAGCCAGATGGCTCTAGTGAGAATCTTAAAACTATTTTCCTGCATTTTCGTGTTCACCAAGCTTGAGTGCGTGAGGCAATACAGGTGGTCCAACTGTTGGTCCGTGAAGGTGCACTGGAGGTCCCTCTCCCATTCCCTAAGGTATAGAGGCCTCCCCTCATCGGCTAGTGAGTGTAGTAACCCATACAAAACCGACACCGCATGTGGGATGGCTACTGTGGACATACATAGCTTTTCAAGGGTCGTTGCTGTGGTGGGGGAGCAAATACCCTGGGGCAGACTACTCACAAAGTGTTGTAGCTGCCTATGGTGCCAATCGTCCATAGGAAAAGATCCGTACTGCGCCCGAAGCATAGCTAACGAGATTAAACCCTGACCTTGTACAAATCTGCCACATCTCATCTCGCCATCAGCCGCCCAGGTCCTAAAAAAGGTGAGATGTTCACCTAAGGGGGCTAATGGAGAAGTCGGGGGGGGGCAAGCTTACCCTGTTTGTTTAAGGTGTCCCATATTGTCAAAGCGTGTTTTGCCATCGGAGAGGCATAGTCCGACAGGCCTCTGTACTTGTGGGGAACCCACGGGGCATGCGACAAGTTGCGCCCTGCCAGGAACTTATTCAGTGGGACCCAGAGCTTAGTGTTCACATTATGATACCAGTCCAAAATGCGCTGTAGGGCAATTGCTTCGTAGTACTTACGAACGACAGGCACTCCCATACCCCCCTTCCCCCTAGGGCACTGTAACAGACGAAGGGCTAACCTAGGGCTCTTCCTGCTCCAGATGTACTTTACTATTAGACTGTTAATGGTTAGGAAGAAAGGCCTGGGTAGGGGCAATGGGTTAGGAAGAAAGGCATGGGTAGCGCAATGGGTATCATCTGCAAAAGAAAAAGGATTCATCTTCAGAATATTGACTCGGCCCATCCATGAAAAAGCCTTGCGGTCCCACCTGGCCAGATCTGCCTTAATACTTGTAAGTAATGGGGTATAATTATAGGCATAAAGCTGTGAACAGCAATTAGGTAAATAGATTCCCAAGTACTTCTAAAGAGTTCTGACACCAGGTGAAGGAGAAGGAAGATTGCAGCTGTGTACGCAGTCCTTGGGGCACGTGTAAGGGGAGAATTTCAGATTTACTATAATTTATCTTAAAGTTAGAGAGCTACTGAAAGAATCTTAGTTCTGCCATGATATTGGGTAGGGATATCAGGGGGTCGGCTACATAAAACAGGACATCATCTGCATAGGCTGAGAGTTTGTGTTCTGTCACTCCTACTTTGAACCCCTTAATGGAGTCATTGAGCCTTATTCATTTAGCAGGACCGACACCATTTTTGTTTTATTTAGTTGTATTTACTAGAGCAACTTATAACATCCAAATGAAAGATATAACACTGACATGTCAGAAAAAAAAAATAAAAAACAGAATCATTGAGTTGGAAATGGGATCACCCTGCTGCAGAGAAACACCCCCATAACAGGATATTACCACCCCCATGCTTTATTGTAGGAATGGTGTTATTTGGATGGTGAGTTGATTTGGATTTTTCAGACATATCGTTTGATGTTGAGGCCAAATAATTACATTTTAGTCTCATCTGACCATCTTAAACACACCTTGAAGATTCTGAGGCCACATAGAAAAAGGTTATTTGGTCTCAACACCAATGTCTGGCGGAAATACAATACAGCTTACAATCCAAATATCACCATTCCTATGGTAAAGCCTGGAGGTGGTAATATCCTGTTATGGGGGGTTTTCTCTGCAGCAGGGACTGAAGCGCTTGTCAGGATAGAAGGAAAATGGATGGGGCAACATACCATCAAATTCTTGAGGAAAATCTGCTGCCTTCTGCCAGATAATTCTCAGTGGGAAGAAGATTTACCTTCCAACATGACAATGACCCAAAGCACACAGCAAAATGACCACACAGTGGTTGAAGGAGAAAAAGGTGAATGTTCTTTTATGGCCTAGTCAGAGCCCAGACTTAAACCCCATTGAAAATCTGTGGAATGACTTGAATACTGCAGTCCACAAACCGTCACCATCAAATTTAACTGAACTTCAGAAGTTCTACAAAAGAAGAGTGGGCAAATATTGCATAGTCTACGTGTGTAAAATTAGTATAGACAAATCTCAACAGATAAGACACTTTATTGTCATTGTAAAAAGTCACAATGAAATTGCTTCATAAAACGACTCGCGTTTAAAAAGAACAATCAACAGTTACACTGCACACAAAAATGTATCCCTTACCCTACCCCCCCCAGGTAAGAACAGTGTCACAGTAGGTGTCTAGTGACCATTTCTGACTATCTCCCTTTCCCTAAAAACGTCATTTACAGACTTGACAACAGACTAAAGGCTGTAATTAGAGCAAAATGTGGTTCAATAAAATACTGACATAAGGGGGGTGATCCTTTTTCCAACTCAGTGGTTCTGTTTTTTAATTTTTTTATTTTTTTTCTGATATGTTGGTGTTATATCTTTCATGTGGATGTTATAAGTTGCACTAGTAAATACAGCTGGATAAAACAAAAACCGTATCTGTCTTCATTTCTGGCTTCAAAGCAAAAAATGTGATTATTTTAAAGGTGGGCAGTCCTTTTCTATACCCACTGTAGCTACCAAAAGTGTTATACTACACTAAACGTTTTATTGTACCTCATTTTTAGATGGCATGACACATTCCTCTCCACTCTTGAAGCTGGAACTTCCTTCTGCCACCTAAATGCCAAGTGTCCTGGACCAATGAAGCTGTCCGTACACCTAACACGGTACAGGAATGAGAGATCCAGATGATGTCACTATAATCCACATTTATTTCATGGAACACCCACTATAGCCACGTAGAGGTGGGGGAAGGCCAGGAGGAGGATTCTTTTATACATGCTGTGCTAAGTACAGAATTAGACCACCTAGACACATCTCCAAGTGCAACATGCATGTTGCCCTTGAAGATGTGTCCAGGCTCTTTGATTTTGTACTTAACCCAGCATATATAAAATAACCCTGCTCCTGGACCCATCTCTATGATTAGGCCCTTTTGGGTGAAATGAGTCTGGGTGGGTGGTCCTAGGATGGGGATTGCTACTGTAGTCATTCCATGGAATAAACTCAGATTATGGTGATGTCAACTTTGTGTGAAGTGCCACTTCATTCCTATCTCATTTGTTATTTTAAAAAGAAAATATACAGCAAAAGAAGTGGTGAAAAAAGCACTTGTAGATTTAACCAATCATTTTTTATATACTAATTTTTCATGATCCGCGTAGCTGGGGGAGCGTCGGGGGTATGACCATTATTGATTATGTTACAAAACACAGCTATAAACAAAAGGCCCTGCAATGTTGAGTTTACTTTGCAAATGCCTTATTCAGTCCTGTTTAACTTTCAACTAACCTGTGTTTGATCTTATATACTAAGGCGAACTGTTAAGAGTGACAGCACATGAGCATTACTGTATATGGCTCAGACTTTGCAACGCATACATACTCTTCTTTCTGGAAAGTTAAAATGACTTATTTCAGAAATCCTAATAAGAGACCCCTACAAAGTTATCATTAGTACGTACATGCTGAACTCCTCTGCAGTGAAGAGAAATTCTTTCTGAAAAATCTTTTTTGCATTTTTTTTGTAAGTGACACTAAACTCACTTAAATTCAACCCCCCTGTTCTTCCTGCTTATGAGAACCCCTTAGCATTCTGGTAATGGTGCATGGAAAGGGTCAGGTATATACAATATTTAAATTGTGAACTATTGATGGCATCAACTCCAGTCAATATTTGCAGGAGCACTGGAATCTACCTTCTGGGGATGCCTTTAGATGTGTTCAAATGAAGCATTATATCCCAAGCTTAATTACACACCGTATTGAGTCTCCCATATACCTGACGCCATTCAAAAATCACTGCCAGAAGGATCCACATTCTATGGGTTTCATCTTCACTCTAAACTCTACTATGTAGACAAATGGGGAAAAAGTCCTGGACAAAACCCTTGACCAAACAGAATGGAATAAAATTTGGTTGGCCACCTCAAAATGGTCCCAAAACATTTTAGCCCAGGAAGACATTTGTAAATGTTAGCTAAAGCCTGGAGACAACAATTAATCAACATTTTCTGAGGTTAAACAGAGGACTATAATATACAAGAAATTCACCTCCATACTCACCAATAACTCTGCCAAATTTTGTAAAGATTGGAGACACATGGCTGAACTATGATCATTTAAAGCTGGACCATTATCTTCTCTCGGTGTAATTGGATTCATTGATCCATGCGGATGCTGTTGTTTGGTTGGCGCATCACGCAAATCCTCTGTATCCTTGTCCTCCCCTTCCTTCCCCCTTCTATGCTTCAGCTTTCTCTTTTGCACTTACCCTTTTTATTTTCCTTTTCCATTTCGCTGTCTTTTTCTTCTTTCTTAGTTTTCAGTGCCTTAGTTCTGAGTAGACTCATCCCTCCCTTTCATGCAAGGACACATATTGGCTCTGTTACTGGGGAATCCCCATAGGATTTTTATCTCCACTGTTTCATACTTTGCACATAACTGCATATCTTGTGGAGATGTGGTCTTCTCAACAGTATTTATGTTCTGGTAATGACATTGGGTACTCCTCTCACCACCTTTCTGTATGGTGTATTTCCATACGCCCAGGGAACACAGTTAACCCTTAGAGCACCCCCTGCAGGTTAACCCCTTCACTGCCAATGGCATTTACACAGTAATCAGTGCATTTTTATAGCACTGATCGCTGTATAAATGCCAATGGTCCCAAAAAAGTGTCAAAATGGTCCGCCATGTCCGCTGCAATATCGCAGAACTGCTAAAAATCGCAGATTGCTGACATTTCTAGTAAAAAATAAAAACCCCAGAAATTAATTCTCATCATCCGTAAACGCGGCAAATTTTGCGCAAACCAATCAATAAACGCAGATTGCGTGTTTTTTTTTACCAAAAATATGAGAAAGAATATAAATCAGCCAAAACCGATGGAAAAAAAAGTTTTTTTATATATTTTTTTTTTTAGATTTGTATTTTAGCAAAAAGTAAGAAATTTGGGTTTTTTTTGCAAAATTATCGCTCTTCTTTTGTTTATAGCGGTGATCAGAAATGGCGCAAAGGTGATCAAATACCACCAAAAGAAAGCTCTATTTGTGGGAAAAAAAAGGACACAAATTTTGTTTGGGTACAATGTCGCACGACCGCGCAATTGTCATTTAAAACGACGCAGTGCCGAATCGCAAAAAAGCGCTCTGGTCCTAAATTGTGAAATCCTTCTGGGGCTGAAGTGGTTCAGCGTGGAGACAGGACAAAAAAAAGCCTAAAAACAATAAGAGAATTTTTAAACAAAAATAAATAAACAGTGCCATGGTATACTTGGTATTTAAGAACAATTAGTCCCCTTTCACACTGGGGTCTCCAGAGCATTAGCGGTAAAGTGCTGCTCATTTTAGCAGCGCTTTACTGCATTTACCCCAGAAGGGGTTAAAAGCACCCACTTAGCTCTGCTTTTAAGGCGCTTTGAAAGCAGCACCTATTCAGTTCATTGGGCAGGGGCGGTTTTGGAGCGATGCATACACCACTCCCGCACTGCCCCAAAGATGCTGCAAGAGCACCGCCCCAGTGTGAAAAGACACACTTGATTGGAGAGGCAGTTTTCATACGCTCAGCAGAGACTATGTCCAACACTAAAGCACCTGAAAACCACCCCAGTGTGAATGGGGTCGTAATGTAAAAAAATTTAAGTGTCAGTTAAAAATTTTTTTGGAAGTAGTACCAAAAGATATAAAATACAAGCTAAAGTCACTGTCTCCACCTATAACTGGCCATTGCAGTAAGGAGCTATGGAGGGGCGGACACAGACAAAAAACCGAGAAATCCAAGCTCAACTTACTGACCAGTCTGCCACCAACCAAATTCACCTGTCTAACAGTAGCGTTTAAAAGGCAGGGGATTGGTTACACGCATTTGCTCCTTACTGCAATGGCCAGTTATAGGTGGGGACAGTGACTTTAGCTTGTATTGTATACATCTCAGGTAACACACTGGCATCCTAGCCGCCATTGCGCCATGTGCTGGGTGCCTTGTCTGTTCCTGTACCTTTAAGGAGGGTTGGGCTCCTCCAGTCTCCTGTCCTTCATCTATCCATTAAATTGTATGTGCTTCCACTGTGAAGCCTCTTCTACAGAGTTAGGTCTGCAGTATACAGGGAGCCTTGTCAGGGCCTGCAGCTTACGCATACACTTGCAAATGTGTGTAACCAATCCCCTGCCTTTTAAACGCTACTGTTAGACAGGTGGATTTGGTGGCAAACTGGTCAGTAAGTTGAGCATGGAATTCTTTGTTTTCTGTCCAAAAGTTATAAAGCAGTGACATAATTGACAACATAAGTCAATAAATTAAATTTTCTGAGTGTCGTATTCCAGCATTTCCCTCATTCTTCTGTGGTGCCCTCTGCCTTGTGTGCAATAGTGACATTGGGATCAATGGAAGGAATCGGAGAGTGCATCAGCAGACAAAGCATGTGCTGAATGCTGGAGAACTTTTAGCAAGCTTTATTTACTGCAGCAGAGTTCAGCAGTGCGAGCAGAAGGACAGATAAGAATTAATTGCTTGCTTTACAGGCCTCTTTTATTGAAAAATGTGTTTCCCATGCAGAATAAAGTAACAGGTTCACTTGTATGCATGCCTCTACTTACACATATACTCGCTTTCCTTTCACACACCCCCCCCCCCCCCATTCTGTTCAGCTGTCAGAAGATAAAGGAAAGTCCTGTGTAAACTACAAGTCACCAGAGCCACTGTGTACAAAATACTAGGAGCTGATGGAAATACCCAGTATTTTAAATCAGGGGTAGGCAACCTGTGGCCCTCCAGCTGTTGTAGAACTACATTTCCCATGAGGCATTGCAAGGATGACGGGTACAATTACTCCCAGAGGCATGATGGGACTTGTAGTTTTGCAACAGCTGGAGGGCTCTCCGTA
>BLSH010473573.1:3159453-3181173 GCA_018402905.1 Glandirana rugosa | reverse complement strand
TACAGACCTATCACCACTCATTGATAACATGCCTTAAGTTGGGTAACCCTTATACAGGCAACTCCCCAAACATATACTGTGACTGCTTTGATGGCTACCACTGCTCGGATACTGTCATGGAATATTAAGGGACTGAATAATCCTGTGAAACGTTTGGCGGTTCTTAGAACGTCAGGCACTTAAATGCGGATGTTGTGTGCCTTCAGGAGACCCACCTGTCCTCTGACCAATCATTTACTTTTCCCACCAGACGGTTTAGTGACCAATTTCATTCTACTCATTCCTCCTATTGTAGGGGGGTGAGTATCCTTATAGGACAAGGTGTCTAATTTTCTTGCTCAGTGTCAACTGTAGACCCGCAGGGTCAATATATTTTTTTACTGTGTGCCATATATGATATAACATGTATTTAATCAGGGATCTACTGTGTATACCTCCTCCATTCTCATTTGAGATCCTCAAATCACTGGCAAGTTTTATGGCCTGGTTCCTGGACGTGCCTCTCTTAGCAGGGACTTTAATAATGTCATTGATCCCACCTGGGAAAAACTTACTGCAACCCCACTTGCTATATCGGCAGCTGGAGGGTCTACTCCCTTTGCTCACCTGGTTGCGGAGCTGGGATTATTGGATGTGTGGAGGGTCCAGCACCCAAGTACTAGACAGTTCTCCTGCTACTCAACAACATATGGGGGATTGTCTAGGATTGACATGGGTCTAAGTACCACTGATATGCTACTGCTGTTACACTCCTCTGACTACGGGTGTAGAAATATTTCAGAACATTCACCATTCTGGGTGGATATGAGGCTAAATAATACCCCCAAGCGCACATTATGGAAACTGAATCCATTTTGGCTGTCCCTGTTCCCCGACAGGGATCCAATCCCGACGATGCTGGATATTTTCTTCGGCATAATCTGGACTCAGCTCCTCTGGGCGTGGCGTGAGATGCAGCCAAACCATATTTGCGGGGCCAGTTTATTAAAATCATTTCAGCCATTAAGGCAGACACCAAAGCATGGGAGATATCCATGTGTTCTGAGGCTAAAGGACTGGAGGACCTGTATATTGCTAATCTGGATGATCACACCAGGTCTGCCTGGCTTGAGGCCCAAGCCATGTCAAAACAGATGGTTTTGCAATTGGCAGAGAACAAGCTCTTCTTCCTTAAGCAAAAGCACTTTGAAGAAGGCAAATCCACCAGGCAGATGCTGGCACTACTGGCGAGATCCCAACAGACCTCTCCCTTTTTTGCTGTGATGCGAGATCAGGAGGACTCCCTACATATGAATACACCAGAAATAGTTGGAGTCTTCCGTTTATTCTATGAGGACCTCTACTCCTCTAAGGTACATCCGTCTGGATCGGATATTGCTGAGTTTCTAGGGGGATGTACGCTACCATGTTTGTCGGGCTCGGATGTTGCAATGCTCAGTGCCCCTTTGACAACTGAAGAAATATCCTTAGCACTTCAACAATCTCACAATGGCAAGTCACCGGGGGCAGATGTCCTTCCATCCGAGGTCTACAAAAAATGTGCTGATAAACTGATACCTCTACTATTAAAAGTTTACAGTGATGTTATTCAATCCGGGGCTCTACCCGCATCCATGAATGAAGCTACCATCATAGTACTGTTGAAGCCCGGAAAGGATGCCCAATCACCTGATTCCTACAGGCCCATCTCCCTGCTGGCAACAGATGTTAAACTATTAGCAAGGGTATTGGCATCTAGGCTAGCAAAAGTAGTGCGCAAATAGTAGTGGTTCACAGAGATCAGGTTTTTTTAAGGCTAGATCCACAGCTCACAATTTACAAAGGCTGTTTCTTAACTTACAAGTGCCAGTGGACAACCCGGGTAATCGTGCCATCTTTTCACTGGATGCAACTTAGGCCTTTGACAGTGTCGAGTGGCCTTACCTCTGGGCAGTGCTGGAATGCATGGGCTTGGGGGCAAACTTTATTAAATGGCTTCAGATTTTATATGCTAACCCTTTGGCTAGGATAAGAGTTAATGGAGAGCTGTCAGAACCTTTATGGTTGCACAGGGGTACCAGGCAGGGGTGTCCTCCGTCGCCCCTCCTGTTTGCCCTGGCACTGGAACCCTTAGCTGAGAGGACACAAATGGATGCTAACATTATTGGGTTTAGGCGCATTATGGGTACTGATGTGGTGTCCTTATATGCGGACGACACCCTCCTCTATTTGGGAGACGCACAAGGCTCTTAGCGGGCAGCAATGTCCCTTTTCGGTAAATTTGGTACCCTGTCAGGCTTTTCTATAAACTGGAATAAATCTGTTTTAATGCCATTAGATGATTTGATCACCCCATTACCGGCATGTGCCCAATTGGTGCAAGTTGTCTCGCAATTTTGATACCTGGGCATTCAGGTCCCTCCTGACCCGTCCAGGAAACTCCAAGACAAATGTACGTCCTGGTGCAAATTGCCATTGTCCGTAGTGGGAAGAATAAACCTTTTAAAATGGTATGGGCCTCCCAACTCTTATACATTTTTCACAAGGCACCAATATGAATACCGCGTAAATGGTTCCTATACATAGACTCTCAATTTAGAAAACCAATATGGCGCAAAAAAACGGCACATATCAGCTTAGACTCCATGCAAATGGGTAAAGACTAAGGTGGCCTAGCTGTCCCGCACGCCAGAACATACTATATTGCTGCTAACTACAGCAATTGGGCGGCTGGGGGATCATTGACCCTGATGATCCCATCTGTAAAATCCTCCCCCCCCCGAATCAATACTCCTGCTCTAGCCCTTTTGGGGGTGAGATTTTGGCACCCGAATCCCACAACACCAACAATAATAATGCTTCGCACACGCTGGTCATTTGTCAAAAAGAGATTGGGCATACAGGGCTTCTTAACTCAAACCCCGTTATGGCGTAACCTTAATTACCTGGAGGTTCTTAAACTAGAGGGTTTTCAAGAATGGGGGAGGGCAGGAATACATTATATGTCTCCTATTTATAATGGACCGACGCTTAAATCTTTCCTGGAGTTACAGACAGAGTTTGTCCTTACTAGAACCCACTTTTACAAGTATTTGCAGTTGAGACATGCCCTACAGTCACAGGCCAGTTCTGTTCAGCTTCACCTCAGTGATCACCCCTTTAATTAGAGAGGTGTTCATGGAGCTGGATAGAAAAGGCATGATATCCAGAGGGTACTCCACCATCCTTTACACCCTGCGGGTCCCGGCTGAAATTCCAAGTAGAAAAGGTTGAGAGAGAGATATAGGTGTCATTGTCGGTGACACTTGGGAACTCTGCTTATCAGCCTCCATGGTATCATCTCAAAAACAATTGCATATGTACCAACTGCATAGGGCCTACAGGACACCAGTTCAGCTGCACATATAGGGAGGAGGGGCTCTCCTTTTTACACAAAATGTGAACGCGATCATGGCGATCTCATTCACATGACATGGAGATGCCCCAAACTGGCTCACTATTGGACTAAAGTACTGGACACAGTCTCACAGGTTTACACATGTAATATTCCACGAACAACCGTGGTGAGTGTGTTGGGTGCCCTGGGGGTAAGAATCATTGACACCACAAGCCCACACAACAATACACAGGCTGTTGTACATTGCACAAAAACTAACTGCTCAGTATTTGATTGCCCCCCCCTCCTCGTAAATTTCAAAGTGGTTGTCAACCTGTGACAACCACTTTAACCTACAGGTAAGCCTAGAATAAGGCTTACCTGTAGGTGCCCTGCATATATCCCAAACCTGCACGGTTCAGGAGATATGCAGTGTTCTGCATGTGCCGAAGTCATTTCGGCACATGTGCAGTGCTGTTTCTCCACTGACACTGTTCCGCACGCATTCCCGGGAGTGACGTCACGCGACTTCGGACAGTCACAGCGCCAGAGTCGCGGCCCCGGAAGGAAGAGGGGCTGAAGATGGACGCGACCAGCACAGTGGACAGCGCTGGACATCGCAGGCTTCGTTTGCAGGTAAGTGGCACATAACTATGCAATGCATAGTAGCCCATTATGCTTCTAATTTACAGGGGACCTGTAGAGGAAGTAAACCCCATCTGGGTTTACTTCCTCTTTAATTCTATGTGGAAATAATGGTTAGATTTTCCAGGCCTTGCGCCCGCACAGTTGATTAGAGTCAGACTATTCATGGGGTAAAACCACTGAATTCAATGCCTTTGGACTGTGGTTAGTTTGTTATGGAGGGTTGTACGTTGAAATGTTTGGTTGTTTAATGAGTCTGCCTGTACTATTTTGAGAGTTTCAGTTTTATTGCTCACTTATCCCACAGGGCCCTGTTTTGGATATCTTGGCATTGTCTATGGTTAACAAAATATGATGGTTTCGTTGTGCCTTGTTGCATAGTTTTGATAATATATAGGTTGTATATCAACAATATGCAGTGAGATTAGCAATAATTATGTGCATCATATTTATATGCATGCCTGTACCATGGTTACGATGTAAGTCTTATTCTGCATTTTGTATGTCTGATACTAGAAAATCAATAAACTTCTTTTCTGATTAAACAAATGTGAAAATGTGATTGTGCCTGTAAACATAAATGAATGGTGACACGATAGTAAAAAGTATATACGAGTCCAAAAAAAAAAAATATATCAATGTAGGCTGTGGGATCAGTCTTTTTTGCACTTTTGCTATAATTATAGGTGATTAGTGACTTTATCTTTATGTGGCATAAAGTGCTCTCAAGCCTCTCACCACACTGCTGTAAGGTAACAGCTTATATAGATGGGGATCCAGTTCAATCATCCAGCCTCTAGATGTCCTAGTGAGGATGGAGCAGTGTGGGATGCTCTATGGTGGGTAATCTCCTCTCCTTTAATCTGGGAGTCCTCTGCTGGTGACCTCAGTAATGATGGTGTATAAAACAGAAGTGCTCTTCACTTGCTCTACTCCGTATCGGAATAGAGAAATTTCCTCCCCAGTCAAGGGTTGTAATACTACACTTATTACTGGCGGCAAAGCTGAATATCACCAAGCTTTGGAAAAATCCAGACCCACCAAACATCTCCAGCACAATCGCAGACCTAAACCTCCAATGTGAGATGGAGAAGATAGTGGCCAGAAAACATTTATGTATGGAAAAATTCCATTATAACTGGAAGCCTTGGTTATTACACCCAAAATGTACTGTGACTATGTGAACTGTAGGTCCAACTCTTTCTAACTTGTTACGTAAAGCCTTTGAATACTATGCTGGTGCCCCCTATCCTCAAACATGTCTCTTTCCATACCTTCCTCCCCCCTATCCTTTCCCATTACCCTAACCCCCCTTCCCAACCCTCCCCCCCCGCCCCTTCCCCACCATCTGATGCCAATAATGTCAACGCTTACAGCTTGTTTATGCTCCTGTAATATAGTTATTTGCCACTTGACCTGAAAAATCTTAAACCTTGTATGCATTGACCCAGTCGGAACATCTGACTTGTAATAAATGTACACCATGTTAATTTTTTTGTGAAATCCTTAATAAAGAAATATTGAATGTGTAAAACAGAAGTGGCCCATGATCCCCTGATGAAGTCAGGCGATCGTGAAGCTACGCATCGGGATTGGAGCTACGGGCTAAACCAGAAGTGACGTGGATATACAAGCTCGCTGCTCGTGGAGTATATGAGCATTTTTATATTCAAAAAGTGAGTGTAACACCTGCTTTTATTTTAATAAACTTATGGTTAAACGGTATCACACTATAGGCCACTTCTGTTTTATATGCCATCATTACAGAGGTCACCAGCAGAATCCCATAGACTTTAATGGTGTTCATTGTTCGGCCCCGCAATGTTCCAAAGTTCTACCGCACAGGGGATTATGCAGCCCATCTCTACACCTCACACTTATGATACCCAAAACTTTTTGCTCTTTTGTGCTCATTTCTCGTCTTCTGTAAAAAACATAATATTTCCTGGTTAAGTAGTATAAAGGCAGTGAAGATGGCGTTCTTACCAAATTTTCTTTATTTTGCATGGGTCCTACATACCCTCGTTCCATCTCCCCATCTTAATGCCATGCAATGGCTCATTTTGCGCTATGTTTCGAAAAGGCGAAACACTCTTTAACCACTTGACCCCGGGAAGATTTTCCCCCCTTAATAACCAGGCCTTTTTTTTTCTATATGGCACTGCATTACTTTAACTGACAATTGCACATTGCTGTACATAAATTACATGTATATAATATTTTCCCCAACAAATATAGCTTGCTTTTAGTGGTATTTGATCACCACTGGGATTTTAATTTTTTGCGCTATAAACAAAAATATACTGACAATTTTCAAGAAATTTTTTTTTTACTTTCTGCTATATAACCTATCAAATAAACAATTAAAAAAAAACGAATTTCTTCATAAATTTAGGTCAAACACCCCCCAAATGAACCCTTTTTGGTAAGTAGACACCCCAAGGTATTTGCTGAGAGGCATGTTAAGTCCATGCAATATTTAATTTTTTGCCACAAGTTTCACTTTAAATTATATATTTCTCATACATGCCATTGGTATATGTAGAATTACACCCCAAATCACATTCTGCTGTATCTCCTGAGTATGGGGATACCACATGTGTGAGACATTTTGGCAGTCTAGCCACGTACAGGCTCCCCCTTCAGGCTTTCTAAGGGCGTAAATTGCTCATTTCACTTCCTCACTACCTATCACAGTTTCGGAGGCCCTGAAATGTCAGGATAGTAAAAAAAACTCTCCCAAATTACCCCTTTTTGGAAAGTAGACACACCAAGGTATTTGCTAAGAGGCATGGTGAGTATTTTGCAGATCTCATTTATTGCCACAATTCTTTGGAAAATGAAGAAAGAAAAAGAAAATTAATTTTTTCTTTTCTATTTTAAAGACCTTGTGACAAAAACTGAGATCTGTATACTCACCATGCCTCTCAGCAAATAGCTTAGATTGTGTGTCTGGTGAAGGAAAGCTTGACTCCAAACGCATACTCCGTTAAGACCTCCTGAAGAAGAAGTAGGTATATCCTGTGAAACATGTAAAGGCAAAGGTGGCATAATGAGATGCATGTAAGGACCCCATGTACTGTATATATTGTGATAATTATATTAAAGCGGAGTTCCGCCCAGAATTTTTTTTTACATCATTCAAATATATATATATATATATATATATATATATATATATATATACCTTTGAAGGAAAAAAATTTTTTATACTCACCCTAAGTTGCTTGTTGCTAGGTGGTCCCTGTATTCTGCTCCTTTTAGATCCTAGGCTCTGCTCCTTACTTCCTGCTTCACCTGGCCTCCTGGGAGATGTGACTCATCATTTCCCAGGAGTCAGTGGGCTTCCCTGTACTGTAAAATCATGTTATTTCCAGACAGGAAATTACGTGATTTAAGGCGGACCGAGAGCCATTACCCACCATGCACTTCTTTCAGGGAGAGATGCCAGGAGACTACAGATGGGCTTCAGATGCCCTCACCTAAAATGGAAAAGTCCAGCAGTGAGAGAAACAAAATTGTGAGTAAAAAAATACATGTAATTACTAGGCGGTTTGAAAGAAAGGAAACAAAAGGTTACATCTATTTAGTTTTATAAGAGTGAATGCAAAAAAAAACAATTTCTGGGTGGAAAGTTTAAAATTGGTAACTTTAGTCCAATGAAGAGATAAGGGATCTACTTTTGTATTATTAATTTTTTTTTTTTTAATCAGAAAAAAGGTTTTTATTATTGTAAAGACCACAACAAATTCAATAAATTACATATTTGCATGTATAGGCATACATCAGCATACACAGTACTATCTGCCGTGTACAATCAACGACAGAAATATATAGCTCTATCCATACAGGCGTGGCCTATGAATAATACTGACGAAGGATCTATGCTGTGATTTTTAACATCCTTATCCAGTATTTTCAAGAAAACAATAAGAAAAAGAGAAAAAGACAAGAAAACCTGTTATCCAAATGAAAAAAAACATAAAAACAAAACCGAACAAAACAACTGACCTAGCTGCTGCTGTTTCCACGCCCGCCAGCCCACACGGCACATCTTGAATACCATACATCCATTATAAAGTTATACATCTCCTGCCCCTCAGCCTTCTAGGAGCCTATTCAGTACCAATTGTTGCGGTGCCAAGCCCGGAACATCCAGCCATGGTTGCCACATAGATAATAACTTTTTGGAGGCCCCTCTGTGTATATACGTCAACCTTTCTCTTACTAACATCAGATTAACTTGTGCCACCCACTGACCCTTTGTCGGGGAGATCCAACATCTAGCAAAAATCTTGCGTGCTATATATAGTAAGCGTATTATTGCAAGATGGGTATGGGGAGTCAGAAGTTCCTCATCTAGAGCTCCCAAAAGACACACTATTGGGTCCCTTGCAAGCGAATACTGATATATTTGTGAGATAGTAGAGATGACCTCCTCCCAATACCGAAAGAGTTTTGAGCATTTCCACAGCATGTGTATAAAGTCTCCCTCTTCTCTCCGGCATTTTGGACATAGTGGACTCTCCCTATATCCCCATGCATGTAGTCTTTGCGGTGTTCTATATGACCTGTGCAACAGGAAGAGGTGTAACAATTTCTGGGTTCCCGAAACAGATACCAATGGGGCAGCTGCCATGCATGCCTCCCACAGCTCCCCATCAATAACTGCCACATCCTCCTCCCACCTCCTCTTGCACGGTAATATCTTACCACTGTGCATTGCACCCAGCATCATAGAGTAGACCCTAGATATCATTCCCTTTTTATCTGGGGACTTAAACACATCACCCACTATGGGATGTACTGCCAACTCAATTTTAGCGACCCTTGCTTGTGCGTTTAGTGCATGCCGCAATTGTAACTATTTATAGAAGTGGGTTCTTGGAATTTGGAGTTCCTGCTGGAGCTCCAAAAAAGATTTAAGGACTGTGCCAGTATATAATTGTGAGATATATTTAAGCCCAGCTTCTTCCCACCCCTTGAATCCTTCCAGTTTCAGTATTTCTTTGTAGTTACTGTTACGCCATAAGGGTGTACTTTTTAAATAACCATTTATGTTTAGAATGGTCTTGACCTGTTTCCAGAGTGTGGTGAGAAGGTGAATTGTAGGTAATGTCCTAGGCAAGTGCGTCAGACCCCCTCCAGGTGCGTCAGGGCAAAACTCACTGATCCTTCTGGTATAATCATATTCTGGACAGGATCCAAGGTATCCAGCTCACCCTATCCCCCCAGCTGCTGAATCTGGGACGCTATGTAGTACATCTTGGGATTAGGAACCCCCAGCCCTCCCTGATCCTTCCCCATCTGCAGGGTAGTTAGGCTTATGAGGGGATTTTTTTCGGCCCAGATCAGTTCCCTAAATTGGGTGTCGATCCGCTGAAACCATTTTCTCTGGATCCACACTGGGGCATTATTAAAGATATAAAGAAGTTGAGGGGTCCATACCATTTTAATTAAGTTGATCCTCCCAACCACCGAGAGAGGGAGCTTGCACCAACTAGAGCATTTATCTCTAAATTTGATCAACAGCAGTAGTAAATTGAGTCTTATAAAATCAGTTGGGTCTGGCGTGACCTGAATCCCCAGGTATCTGAATTGGTAGACTACTTTCACCATCGCTACACACTCCGGCAGTGGTTCCGGTAGTGGGTCCAGAGGCATTAGTACCGACTTATCCCAGTTAATGGAAAAGCCCAATAATTCCCCGAAGCTATCAATTAAGTGCATTAATGCCCCTTTAGTATCCCCCAGATACAATAAAGTATCATCTGCATACAAAGATACTACCTCCCGATTCTGCCCCCTTTGGAAACCTATAATTTCTGGAGACGTCCTAAGGCTAGGGCAAACAACAGGGGAGACAGAGGGCACCCCTGCCTAGTGCCCTGATAGCTCCCCATTGACCCTGATACGGGCAGCGGGGGCTGCATATAACACCTGCACCCATTGTATGAATGTGCTCCCCACCCCAAAGCGCTCCAAGACCTCCCACAGATATGGCCATTCCACACTGTCGAAGGCCTTGGCCGCATCCAAGGATAAGACAGCCCTGTTTCCCACATTATCTACAAGCAGCTGCAAATTCAAAAACAGTCGTCTTAGATTTTGCGCCGTGGAGCGGGTCGGTATACTGTTCCCTATGTACTAATTTATGAATGACTTTAGACAATCTTGAAGCCAAGACCTTTGCCAGCAATTTGGCATCGGCTGTCAACAATGATATTGGTCTATAGGAATCCGCTTTGAGGGAATCCTTACAAGGTTTCAGCAGCACTACTATTATGGCTTCATTCATGGATTGAGGAAGTTTCCCAACCTTCAATGCTTCATTATATACTTTAAGTAGTAGTGGTACCAATTGCTTTGCATAGCGCCCATATACCTCCGAGGGGAGCCCGTCAGCACCTGGCGATTTCCCATTGGCTGCTTGTTTTATGGCTAAGAGGAGTTCCTCCTCTCAAATGGGGTCATTAAGCATTTTTACGTCTTGTGATGAAAGTTTGGGTAAGGGGCACTCATCCAGGAACCCCAATATGTCTGTCCTGGACGGATGCACCTTAGAGGCATAGAGGTCCCCATAAAAAGTGCTAAACACATCCAATATACCCTGTGAGGATTGCTGTATGTCACCCCCCTAGTCAAGGATTTTTCCAATATGTGTTGGGTCCTGTTGATTTTGAATTATCATAGCAAGCATGTGACCAGTGTTTTCTGAAATCTGTCCCAGGTTGAGTCAAGTATGTTGTTATAGTCTCCAATGGCCAACACCGGAGTATCCGGGTATTGGGCCATGAAGTTAACCAAGGATTTAAGTATTTCTGCTGAGAACGGTGGTGGAATGTACACCCCCGCAACAATACACAATGCCCCATGTAATTTACATAAAAGAAATACAAAACGTCCGTCTGGATCAAGGATCACCCGACTACATGCAAATGCAGTTCCTCGCTTCACCAGAATACTCACTCCTCTGGAGTATGTCGAGTAAGTGGAGTGATATTGGAAAGTATACAGTCTAGGCGCTAGACTTGGCACTGTGCCGGGCGCAAGATGAGTTTCCTGTAGGCACACAATGTCCGCCCTCAATTGTTTTGCCGCACGGAACACTGCCAAGCCTTTCACGGGCGTTCCAAGACCCCGTACATTCCATGACAAAATTCTCACCCCATTAGCCATTGAAGGAAGGGAGCAAAGTATTCCACAGGTTGTAGTCAACTCCACATCGACCATATACCTCCACCCCCCCTCCTTTTGATGCCAGGAGGGTGTCCAAACAAATGTTCATGGTCCTTGGTCCTTTAGGGGTTTTCAGCAAAGGGTGGCTATTCCGTAGCCATATCAGGCTCATATAGAGATCAGATGGAATCAAAAGGTACCCACATTGTTTGTAAGGAGGCCAAATTAATTTTAATTTGGTCTTGACATGCTTTGAATTGATAAATCTTTATTTGAATACATTTGGTAAAAATAATTAGGCTGTTTATCCTCCAGCACCTTAAAAATCCACAGTGTCTATTAGTTTCTATTGTGCAACAAACTGAGCAAGCTTCCAGTGTAGAAACCCTCAAGAGCAGGGTTTCTCAACCGGGGTTTCCGGGAAGATTCACTGCAATTTACCCATCAATCTCAGGCAGGTGAGGGGTAGATTGAGTCCCCGCTTAGCTGACTCTCATCTATCATGAAATGCCCCCCTCCCCCCAGTTTACCTCATACCACAGGTGTCCGAGGCCATGCTGCCCCCCCCCCCGGTCTATGGGGATATAGCCCTCCTCTCCTCTCTTAGTCCCATGTAATGTGCCCTGCCTACCCCGCATGTAATGTGTTCTGCTGCCCCGTGTATTGTGCCCTGCTGCCCCCATGTAATGTGCCCTCCTGACCCCCTGTTCTCTTTTCTGCTGACCTCTTGTTACACTGCCCTGCTAAACCCTTTGCTGTGCCCTGCTGCCCCCTGTACACTGCTTATCTCAAGTTTAACCCAGGAGATGGGTGCAGAAAAAAAGCAAGCACAAGTTTCACATTTAATTTCACATTTATTTTATTATTTAATACTATTTCTAAAAATAATTGTTGTTATATCACACCAATGTTCCATGAGCTGTAGATCTGAACATTATTTCAGGGATTCACAAACTTTTTGCCAAGGGTTCCTCCAAGGTAAAACGTTTGAGAAGCTCTGCTGTAGAAAATTGTTGTAGATACTGTGGTGGCTCCATTGGATCTATACAACCTGATCTATATCTTTTCTTCTCTGACGCTGCCTCCTCATTTACTGCAAGGGTAGAGTCGGTGGAAATTCCAGTCATCCTCATAACACTGAATGGGCCCATGGATACTCCAACCACATCAGACTCCTGACATATTCTCCATAGACTTTTCCAGATCAACTGTTTGAGTTGGCATGAGGTCCTTGGACTAATTCACTCCTTACTGTTAAACCCGCCTGGGTTCTTTGTAGTTCTAGTCCCAGTGTCCTATTCTGTAAATTTCAGTCAGATGCCTTCCGACTATGTACTCTGTAATACAGTTTCAGTATGTAATGACTATGAAATATATTTTACGCATACATGTCAAGCAGGACATGGACTCTGTTGATGGTTAATAAGGCTTTATTGTAATTGTAATGGTATATATTCACCTGAAACAATTAAAACAATAAAAATCTTAAAAAAAAAAAAAAAAAGGTCTACTGATGCACGTGGAAGGCATACTTCACAGGGTGCAAGGGAAAATTCTATGTGCTCTACTGAGGACAAATCATGTCTGAGGGAGAAAAACTATCCCTCCCAACATATCTTTTTTTCTGCCATCATTCATCTATGTTTAAAATTTTTAAGTCCAGTACAAATTTTGACTTACCTGTGAACTCCTTATCTTGGAGTACAGTGCAGGTCACTAGGCAACCCCTCCCCCACTCCCTTCATTCCTTGGCTACTCTGCAGTGCTTACTACAAAAACATAGGACACAGAGTGGGATAGAGTTATTGGGGAGGCACTCAGTTGGTGTGTCCTTGAAAGCTTTGCCAGTGTCCAATAGACGCGTGCAATTCCTTTCGGTCCGAATACAAATTCGGACAAATTTTTGGTTATTCAGAGATTCGGATGTATCCGCATCTCCAAATGAAATAGTAACGAATTGTAACAAATTTTGTTGAAATCCATTAAAATTTTGTTTTGTTTATTCATTTTCTAACTTTTCAGAATGATTACAATTCAAATTCTGTGTAAATAATAGTTGGTTGTTAAGCAGCGGGTCGGGAAGCCAGCCGGCCCATGTCCTTAACAACCAAGACTCATTATCTGTCAGCTGGCTTCCCCACTGACAGATGAATGAATGCCGGCAATAGAAAAATATTTAAAAAATAGCATGCCAACCCCCCCCTCACCCCTCCAGTTCCATACTAGGCCTTTCGGCCTGATATGGAAGTCTGATGGGACAGAGGTTAAGGTTGGTGGGGTCCAGTGAGGGGTTTTTAAGTATGGGGGTGACCAGTTCATGTTTTAGAGAATTGGGGAAGATGCCAGAAGAGAGATATAGATTGGAAATGTGAGTTAGATAGTGTAGAATAGAGCCAGAGGCTGAACGTAGCATTTGTGAAGGAACAGGGTCCAGAGGGCAGGTGGTTAGCTGGACGTTAGAAAGAAATTTAGCAACCTCGTCTATAGTGGTGTAAGGAAAGTAATGATTGTACCTGTGGACATGGGGTGTGAAGTGGAGAGGGTAGCTGTACAGCGGAGATTTCCTCATGAATTGCATCAATCTTATGTTTGAAACGACTGGCGATTTCCTAGGCAGTGAGTGAGTTAGGGGGTGGTGGCAGTGGAGGACGAAGTAGAAAGTTGAGAAGAGTTGACGGGGACGGGATAATAAGTTGTTAATGAGAGTGATAAATTAGGTCTGCTTGGCAGTGAGGAGGCTGGAATTGTAAGTTTGGAGGGCAGATTTATGTTTTAGGTTATGACTAAGCGGACCCCGCTCCGCGAAACGCGTTAACCCTTTTCACAGCTTGATGTTCTGTCTACCTGAAATGTGCTATGTGGGAATAGAAGGATTCCCACGCCTAATACTGCTTTTTCTTCTAAACTGAAGCATGATGTAATCATGTAATTAGGATGTGTTATTCCCTGTAAGCCTTGCACTGATTTTGTACTGGCCTTACTAACTTCTGCGTGATGACACCAAAATGGAGTGTGTGACTCATTTAGTCTCTCTCCAACATTTGCTGGGAGTATCTGCAGTTCAAAAAACAAAATTATGAAGGAACATTGGTTGATCCTGACAAAATACTGTCAGGACAGGAAGTTCCGGGTGACAGGTGAGTCGGGAGGAAGTAGAGAGGAGACAAAAGGTGGAGGTGGCAGCAGAGGAGGGATATCTGACCACGCGAGCACTGAGGTTATAGAGAGGTGGAGTGGCGGAGGATTACTCTGTGAGCCTGACTGCTGTCATCCACTGATTGTGTCCCAGTCATATATACCGATCCAGGATCCAAATTGGTGAACACGAAATTAACCTGAATGCGATTTATCCAGTGACATCTGGTGAGTTTTTCCACTTTGGGGGGGTCCTTCCTCCCAGTATTTTCACACGTGGTGTGGTGGTGGCCAGGACTTCAAAACATCTGAATTTTAGTGGATGGACACTTCTCTCATTTATTAAGGAAGACTTTACTGTGAAAGACTCTTTTTAGCGCTGCTTGCAATTTGTTAGTCATTATTAGCTTTGATTACCAGGTTGCGATTTGATCATTGGAACTTGAAAGTAGCAGCTTTACATTTATATTTATATCTATTTAGACAATTTTTGTTTGTTTATGTTTGCAAATTTTGTGAAATCATATATCCAGGGCGCTGATACTTGTGGCAAAGTTTCTTTGAGACTAAGTTATAAGTTTTTCTAGGATTCTTATTTACTATCGCTGTTTTCTAGCTGATCAAAAACCACTTTTGACGTAAAGGGACACTTTTTGGTTGCCATGGACATTCTCAAGTTTACAGGCAGAAAGAATGACATATATAATATAAAGGTGCATGCAGGGCACCGGGCAAACCACTAGGGACAAAGGAGATGTGAAATGATTTCATACAGTAATGTAATCTTACTTATACTGTGTGTTTCACTTTTTGAATTTGCTGCCGGTCTCCGCCCCGTGCGACGCTCGCAGGGAACGGAGCCTGGCACACAGAGGCATCTGGCGGCGGACACAGTCCACAGACAAGGCGGGGGACATTGCTGGATCCAGGGGACAAGGTGAGTAACGCTGCCTTGGATCCAGCGATGCAATCCCGAGTGTGGCTCGGGGTTACCGCTAATGGTTCTGAAATTCCACCCCGAGCCACACTCGGGATTACCGCCAGGGAGGTTAAAGGGTAATTATAATTTTAAACAACCTATTTCTAACTGAGCCGGTCCTCATGCTTACTGTACCCCTTTAATTTATGTTAGATTAGCGGGTGACCTGGTCCAAGAAATACACAGTGCCCGCTTCTCTTCCTAGCTGGCGAGTCTGGATTTTTTTCCATAGAGCCTAATAAGAAAGCTACAAGCAAGCCTCCTCTATCAGCTCCTGCCTCCTATATCTCCTGCCAATAATGAGCTCCTGCTGTGCCCCCTCTCCCTCGATTGCAATAGTCTTGACTTATGAAATACAAGGGGAATGAGTGAAGTGGAATCCTTGAGTATGGCGATAAGCTTGCCCAGAATGTAGCTTATGTTTTATATAATTTTTATATACATATATTTTTTTCTTGTAAATTCATCTTTGAATATTGTCCTGGTGGCAATGACAATACCGTACGCCATAACTGCAGAGTAGACCTGAAAGTCGCTTTGTACAGCTTTGTTTGTCAGCACAATGTGTTCTAAGTGTTTATGACTTGCTGCTGGCAAATTTGATCTTGCAGGAAATCTGAGCTCTTATAATAGTACACAGCTGCCGTAATAGTGCATTTCAGAAACCTTCCAGCAATGTATGGCAGTATAATTCAGCTATTTCAACTTTGCTCCAAATTTCCTGTATTCCTAAGTATTCTGTAATGGTTAAAGAGATTAAAAGGCCACCATCATCCAGATTTTGAAACTATCTAAAATATATCATACAGTTTGCATAGCCCAAACATTTTGCATGCCCATTTTATTGAAGTTTGTAGTGTTGGCTTTGAAAATTGAAACATTTGACATCATATAGTGGCTGCTAAGCTTCGACTTTTTGTTCTGCCCTTTGGTTCATCTTTTGGTTTGCCCACCTTATTGTTTACCATAAAATGAACCTTTCATGATAGCAGTACAGGAGCTGACAATGACAACAACACTGGAGTATACACCTTCAAATACTTCAGAGTCCTTGTAGCCATAGGCTTACACCAGATAGACACACCCTACACTCCTCACGTCACAACTGTCAGAAGATCCATATTGATGAACAAAGAGTCACACTAAAATTGTATCTTGTATAACATTTTTATTTTTATTAAAGTTATAGTTGTTATTGTGTATCTCACGGCCGTTGAGCCCATGTATGTTATATCATAACTGTATCATTTCTTTTGCATTACTTCAATAAAATGTTTTTGGAGAAAAATAAATAAATAACGACTTAAACATGTAGATTGATCCTAAAATATTTATTAATTGCAACTTTTTTTTAGCATAAATATACATACAGTGCCTTGCGAACGTATTCGGCCCCCTTGAACTTTGCGACCTTTTGCCAAATTTCAGGCTTCAAACATAAAGATATAAAACTGTAATTTTTTGTGAAGAATCAACAACAAGTGGGACACAATCATGAAGTGGAACGAAATTTATTGGATATTTCAAACTTTTTTAACAAATAAAAAACTGAAAAATTGGGTGTGCAAAATTATTCAGCCCCTTTACTTTCAGTGCAGCAAACTCTCTCCAGAAGTTCAGTGAGGCTCTCTGAATGATCCAATGTTGACCTCAATGACTAATGATGATAAATAGAATCCACCTGTGTGTAATCAAGTCTCCGTATAAATGCACCTGCACTGTGATAGTCTCAGAGGTCCGTTTAAAGCGCAGAGAGCATCATAAAGAACAAGGAACAAGCGCCGGGACCAGTGGCGCAGCAGCGCAACGGACTTCCCCCTGCCCAAGCCTGGCAACTCCTCAAGCCTTCCCTGCCTGTACCCTCAGCTCACCCTAGACAAAAAAGCACCCCATCTTCCACAGAAAGGGCACAAAGCAGCAACATTTCCTGGCTTAACCCCCTCTCCATGATGGAGGCCTAACTGAACAGCGCAGGACCCAGAGGTGAGCTTTCTACTTACTGGAGGCATACAACATTCGCCACATGGGGAAAAACAAAGACACCCCTCCTCAATCCCGCTCCAGATCCCCAAGGGATAATGAGATGCAAGGGAGCCACAACATCCCGGAGATGTTTCGATCCCAATCTCGCGAAACACAGGCCCCAAACAGAACATCATCAGCCTCCGCTCCCCCCACACGTGCCCCCAGCCCAAATCCCCACAACAACCTAACGGCACCCCAACAGGCTGCTTCCCCCCCCACCCACAACCAGGCCACCCACAACCACTGAACATTCAGGACCTGAGAACAGTGGCTGAAGATATAAAATCCGCATTAGCGGCCGCCATTACAGACCTGAAACAAGGCATGCAAATTGTGACCAATCGCATAGACATCCTTGAAACAACAACGGAACGCCATGACATAGAACTCCACCAAATACAGTCCAAAGCATGTCTGCAGGACACCTTACTGAGAAACCTGCACCGCCATTTAGAGGACCTAGACAACAGGGGACGTAGACACAATGTCCGAGTGAGAGGGATACCGGAGACAGTAGAACCTGCCAGAATCACTCAAGCCACTGTATCCATATTCAACGACCTCCTTGGTCGTCCACCAGAAACTCCCATTGAGTTTGAGCGCCTTCACAGGGCACTGAGACCGAGGGGTAGAGACTCAGACCCACCCAGAGATGTCATCTGCCACATCGTTAACTATAAGCTTAAGGAAGACATCCTAAGAAATGCGAGACTACGACGCTCCCTCTTGTACCAAGGTACAGAAATCAAACTCTTCCAGGATCTCTCCCCTATAACCCTGAAACATAGGAGAGAACTTCGTCCCCTGTTAGAGGAGCTCCGCTCAAGGAACATTCAATACAAATGGAAGTTTCCTTTTTGTCTCTCTGCATCCCATCATGGTCGTACAGCTCTACTTAAAGTACTGGAAGACCTCCCTAATTTCTGCGAAACTCTAGACATTCCAAGGATAGAGGTACCCAACTGGTACAGTGATCTCCAAGCAACACTCCTGCCTCGTGCTTCGTCTATGGACACACTCCCAGTCAGAGATGACTTTCATCTCAGGCGAAGAAGATCAGCCTCCCCAAGACCCCAAAGATCTCCTGGATACGGACACGGGACTTTCAGCAGCCCCACGGCGTCCCCCATTCATAGACGCCCTCGTCAGGAATCAGATGATTAAAATCTCTTCTGGCTAACTGTAACTCCAGACTTGCCCACACCTTCAAACCTGATCCCCTTTTGCAAACTCAAAACCAGTGCTCTTCCTGCACCCCCACTCCGAAGACCTCCACCACAGGAATCCCCAAGACTTATAACTTCCTCTGTTACTGCCATCACTTTCAAGGACCACATCGCTTCCTCAGAAAAAATCTACTGATCCCCTCCCTGAACTGATCCTTGATTCCTATAACTAGCTTGACGGGGCCCACCGACCCCACCATACCCCCCCGAGAAACTGTCATACGTGAAACGCATCTTCCAAACAGCCCATCACAACCATTCTCCATATTGAAGTGGGGGTCGGATATTTGAACATTTAAATTTAAATGTATAAGAGCACTGGTTGTGATATAAATGTTTCCTATTGCTTTATGCCCTTTACTTAAACATTCCTAACTTTTCAACTTCAACATTCCCTTCCACTCACCTGCAACTTTTTCTCGCACTGCTCCTTCTTCCTTCTTCCTACACCCTTCTTCTTGTTACAGATGTTCGAAGATTTTGTTCGTAAAGCGGAGGACCCGCCTTTTCCCGGAACCCGCACCACAAGACTACAGAATATGTGAGCAATAACTCACACATCACTTCCCTTCTTCCTTCTTTTTTTTTTGTTCTCTCTCTTCTCAAGACTCTACACTTCTCTAAGATCATGATGATCAAGGAAACGGATACCCTCGAAGGGATGCGAGTACACCAACCCTTGACTAAGTGGACTGCACCCCGGGAGAAGGCGAGCCCTCTGCACCCCGCTCTTCAAGAACGGGTAAGACTCATATTTCTTTACATTTTGTTATAATATACTTCAATGTTCAAGTTATCATCCCGGTATCTCTTACTAAGTTTATGAGTTCATTGACCTCCTGGGGAAAGGTTCTCCGGAGACCAATGGCATAGTTATTAACACAAGAGGTGACGAGAAACAAACCCTGACATGCTCCCCCCCCCCCCCCTCTATGGACACACGCATTAGACATAGCCTACCGATCTTAATAACTAAGGCAAAAATGGTTACACTTACGCCCTACCCAACGCTACCTCCTCTCCCCCCAACACCAGATAGTAAATATTCCCTCTCTCTAGGAGCCTAACATTCGACACACTAACCCCCCATTATTATTATGTCATCAAATGATCACCTACAAATGCACATTTTTCCCAATGCTGTTCCCCATTTAGTCCCCACACTTCATCATGCCCCCTCACCTAGCTTTACCTACACATCTTTCAAAGCCACTCTGGGTCCGAAGCTCCCCTCCCCTCTCTCTTTGTTCCTCTCCTTTCAGCAAAGTCCCGGCTGACTGCTGGACACTCCCTCCACACGGCCCGGCCTCCAAACCCTCTCGTAGGACCGGAGGCTTGACCGACCAATACCAGGAAAAATAAATAACGAAAACCCTAAACAAGTATTAGTACGGTTTGCATAACAAACCTACTACTGGTTTCTCTACCTACCCGCCATCTCCCACACACACCCCCCTAACCCTGTCCCACACATCCTTCCCCCCACTTCCCAACACCCCCACACCTCTGCGATTTTCCTGCCCCTTCCCTACCTAACCTTCTTGAACCTCTTCATACTTCAACCCCACCCTCTACCAAAATTTCCCTCCTTTCCTCTCTACTCCGCGGGTCTCCCTTGACCCCCTGACCGCTGACACTACCTCACTAAACACACAATCTGCTACTCTCTACACTAAAATCCAGAACCACACACACAACCTTATCGCCAACAAAAACCCTCCAGCACGCCCCATACAGGCCAACTTTAAACAAAATGGCTACCCCTATTTCCCTTACAAACCCTTCCACACTAAAAGTAATATCACTAAACACGAAGGGCTTAAATACCCCAGAGAAACGCTGTAAAGTCTTAGACACAATGCGCAAAACGAAAGCAGACATCGTTCTCCTGCAGGAGACACATTTCAAATCCAACCACGTACCAAAAATTACCGACAAACTCTTTCCCACGGCCTATCACGCAACCAATAGCCTCGCAAAAACCAAAGGAGTAACAACTCTTATCTCTAAAAATATTAAATGGCAGCTCACAGATTCTCTAATAGACAAGGAAGGGAGATATATCTTTCTTAAAGGCCATATTGGACACATGCCCGTCACGATTGCCAACGTCTATAGCCCCAACACAGCGCAAGTCACCTTCTTCAGACACATCTCAAAATCGCTTACGGCATTCCAACATGGGCTGACCATCCTTGGAGGCGACTTCAATGTAGCTCTACACCCTCTATTAGACACCTCCTCCAATTCCACCTCAATCCCATATAGAGCCCTTCGCCAAATAAAAACACAACTGCAAGAATTATCCCTCCATGACACTTGGCGCACGTTATACCCCAACACAAAGGATTACACTTACTTTTCGCCCCCACACAACAGATATTCTAGAATAGACTATCTATTCCTATCACAAAAAGACCTCCATCTGCTTTCCCAAGCGACAATAGAACTGATGGTCATTTCAGACCACCATCCAATCTCACTAACTCTGACCCTACCAGAAGAAAGACACCTGACGAAAATTTGGAGACTAGACCCGACGTTATTGACAAACGAACAAGACCGACGTTATTGACAAACGAACAAGACAGACTCCACATTAGAAAAAATCTCTCACTGTTCTTTTCAGAAAACAACACACCTGATACTAACCCCCTCACAATTTGGGAATCATACAAAAGTGTTATTAGAGGCCGCTTCCTCGCGCTCAAGGCCACTCATAGGAAAAATAAACAGAAAATTACTGATGACTTACTCGCTAAAATTAATCTTCTAGAAAAAGCCCACAAGAAATCTCTATCGGAACAACACCACACAGAACTAACTCAGGCCAGAGAACGCCTAAAAGACGAACTCGATAGAAAGACCAGACGCAAATTCACTCTCGGCCATAAATTGTTCTATGAATTCGGTAATAAATGTAGCAAATATCTTGCCAGAGCCATCCAAAAAAAGAAAGCAGCTACAGTAGTACACTCGATTGTAGACGTACAGGGCAAATCTTACAATAAAACCACAGACATAGCTACTCAATTTGAAAAATTCTACAAAGGCCTATATAACCTTCCCACGCAAAAAGACAACCCCAAACGCCAATCAGCCATTCAAGAATTTCTCCTCAAATATAGACGCACCCTTCCAATATATCCGGAAACATCTTAAAAAGTTTAACTCAT
>BLSH010473573.1:3131490-3155582 GCA_018402905.1 Glandirana rugosa | reverse complement strand
AGGTGTTAGAATGGCCAAGTCAAAGTCCAGACCTGAATCCAATCGAGAATCTGTGGAAAGAACTGAAAACTGCTGTTCACAAACGCTCTCCATCCAACCTCACTGAGCTCGAGCTGTTTTGCAAGGAGGAATGGGCAAAAATTTCAGTCTCTCGATGTGCAAAACTGATAGAGACATACCCCAAGCGACTTACAGCTGTAATCGCAGCAAAAGGTGGCGCTACAAAGTATTAACTTAAGGGGGCTGAATAATTTTGCACGCGCAATTTTTCAGTTTTTTATTTGTTAAAAAAGTTTGAAATATCCAATAAATTTTGTTCCACTTCATGATTGTGTCCCACTTGTTGTTGATTCTTCACAAAAAATTACAGTTTTGTATCTTTATGTTTGAAGCCTGAAATGTGGCAAAAGGTCGCAAAGTTCAAGGGGGCCGAATACTTTCGAAAGGCACTGTATATATACTCCAAAGACATGCTGATAGGATAATTGGATCCTGTCTAAAGTGGCCCTACTATGTGTATGTATGAATGTGAGTTAGGGACCTTAGATTGTAAGCGCCTTAAAGGCAAGGACTGATGTGAATGTACAATGTATATGTAAAGTGCTGCGTAAATTGACGGCGATATAGAAGTACCTGAAATAAAATAAAATAAATAAAAATATTTACAGTATCTCACAAAAGTGAGTACACCCCTCACATTTTTGTTAATATTTTATTATATCTTTTCATGTGACAGCATTGAAGAAATGACATTTGCTACAATGTAAAGTAGTGAATGTACCGCTTGTATAACAGTGTAAATGTGCTGTCCCCTCAAAACAACCTAATAAACAGCCATTAATGTCTAAACCGTTGACAACAAAAGTGAGTACACCCCTAAGTGAAAATGTCCAAATTGGGTCCAAAGTGTCAATATTTTGTGTGGCCACCATTATTTTCCAGCACTACCTTAGCCCTCTTGGGCATGGAGTTCACCAGAGCTTCACAGGTTTCCACTGGAGTCCTCTTCCACTCCTCCATGATGACATCACAGAGCTGGTGGATGTTAGAGACCTTGCGCTCCTCCACCTTTCGTTTGAGGATGCCTCAGAGATGCTCAATAGGGTTTAGGTCTGGAGACATGCTAGGACAGTCCATCACCTTTACCCTCAGCTTCTTTAGCAAGGCAGTGGTCGTCTTGGAGATCATTATCATGTTGGAATACTGCCCTATGGCCCAGTCTCCAAAGGGAGGGGAACATGCTCTGCTTCAGTATGTCACAGTACATGTTGGCATTCATGTTTCCCTCAATGAACTGTAGCTCCCCAGTGCCGGCCGCACTTATGCAGCCCCAGACCATGTCACTCCCACCACCATGCTTGACTGTAGACAAGACACACTTGTCTTTTCACTCCTCACCTGGTTGCCGCCACACATGCTTGACACCATCTGAACCGAATACATTTATCTTGGTCTCATCAGACTAAGGACATGGTTCCAGTAATCCATGTCCTTAGTCTACTTGACTTCAGCAAACTGTTTGTGGGCTTTCTTATGCATCAGCTTTAGAAGAGGCTTCCTTTTGGGATGTCAGCCATGCAGACCAATTTGATGCAGTGTGCAGCATATGGTCTGAGCACTGACAGGCTGACCTCTTCAACCTCTGCAGCAATGCTGGTAGCACTCATATGTCTATTTCCCAAAGACAACCTCTGGCTATTATGCTGAGCAGATGCACTCAACCTCTTTGGTCGACCATAGCGAAGCCTGTTCTGAGTGGAACCTGTTCTGTTAAACTGCTGTTTGGTCTTGACCACCATGCTGCAGCTCAGTTTCAGGGTCTTGGCAAGCTTATAGCCTAGGCCATCTTTATGTAGAGCAACAGTTCTTTTTTTTTTTCAGATCTTCAGAGAGTTTTTTGCCATAAGGTGTCATGTTGAACTTCCAGTGACCAGTATGAGAGAGTGAGAGTGATAACGACAAATTTAAAACACCTGTTTCCCATTCACACCTGAGACCTTGTAACACTAATGAGTCACATGACACCGGAGGAGGGAAAATGGCTAATTGAGCCCAATTTGGACATTTTCACTTTGGGGTGTATTCACTTTTGTTGCCAGCAGTTTAGACAGTGTGAGTTGCTTTGACTGTGTGTTGAGTTATTTTGAGGGGACAGCAAATTTACACTGTTATACAAGCTGTACACTCACCACTTTACATTGTAGCAAAGTGTCATTTCTTCAGTGTTGTCACATGAAAAGATATAATATATTTACAAAAATGTGAGGGGTGTACTCACTTTTGTGAGATACTGTGTATGTGTGTCTGTGTGTGTGTGTATATATATATATATATATATATATATATATATTCTTCTACTGTATTATGTAGAATAAGGTAGGACACTGTATAATTCTATCTCCATTCACTATACTTACCAATTCTATTTTAGGGAAGTAATTAATCACTTCTGGACTGCTCACTGTAGATGTACAGCTACAAGGCGTCCCGGCTGCCGAGCCGTTTCCGGGTAGGGGGCGTGCGCCCACCACCCTGGCTGTGCTGTCATTCGCTAAACCACAAGCCATTCAGCGGGTCCTGGCCAGTGATTTATGATCGACTGAGCGAATGACAGAAGGGAGCTTTGTGTTACTAAACAACATAGAGATCTCTACATACAGCAGCAATGTGCGGCAAAGCAGGAGTAAAAACCAGCACACTGCTCAGTAAAAGCAGCACACAGTACACTCAGTAAACATCGTTAGGCACACCTTTTGATTTCCCCTAAACGTTGACCCCTTTCCAGCCATTGTCATTAGTACAGTGACAGTGTATATTTTACAGGATTTATATAGTGCCAACAGTTTGTGCAGCGCATTACAACGTGAGGATTTTTTTTTACCAAAGACATGTAGCAGAATACATTTTGGCCTAAATTTAAGAATTAATTTGATTTATTTTCTTTTATTTGGATATGTTTTATAGCAGAAAGTAAAAAACATTGGGGTTTTTTTCTGTTTAAATTTTTTTTTTTAAAGTTTTTCCAAAACATATTTAACATTTAAGCATGTAATACATTCCATATCTATGTAGTACTAGATAGCAAATATGTCTAGAAGAGTAAGGTAACAACTTCAGACCTGCACATCCGTTACAGCTTATTGCTCTCATTTCGAATAGGATAAGTATAAAGGAGGGCTAAACCAAAAAAAGAAAAAAAACCCTTTCCGCAATCCGACACAGAATAGAAAGTGACCCCCAGCCTCCCCGTCATCCCACCACCCCCTGTACACGAGGAGGAGGGGGGAGGGAGGAGAGGAAAAACCAAGACCACACAAACACTAAATTGGCTACTACTTCGCCCCTGAACTATGTTTTGCACTGTGGTCTATATGTACAGGCCAGCATCAAAAGGAAAATGAAGAAAAGGAAGGAAGAGAAATAAAAGTAGGAAGGAAGGAATATCGAAAATAAAGTGCCCTCCATAAAATTAGTGTAAATGATCCCTGAGATCTCACAAAGAGTCGGACAAGTACTTGATCCAGGGTTCCCAAATCTTATCAAATAGGGTTTGTTTGTCTTGTAGAATTGCCAAAATGTGCACATTTACCATGATCCAAGACAACTTTTTTGGAGGGAGAGGGATCGTGGCCATCCTCCAGGATCTGGCAATAGCTATTCTGCCTGCCTTGAAGATAAAGGCTATAAGTTTCCCTACCTGTTTAGGTTTACCCTCCACTGGGTGCCCCAAGAGAGCCTGTTTCAGTGATTTGATTCAATTCACCTGTGTAAGTGAAAAGATGAAGTTATAGAGGCGGATCCAGAAGCTTTTTACCTAGGGGCAGGTCCACCATATATGAGAAACAGTGCCTTCCATACCGCACCCTCGGAAACAGTTGGAAAAGGCCCCTGGCACATATGAAGCTATTCTCATCAGTACCATGTACCATCTGAGCAATGCCTTGTACTTAGCTTCGACCAATGAAGTGTTTATATATAACTTTGACACTGTGACATATTGGACCATTCTTCTATTGTGAATGTCTCCCCTATGTCTTGTTCCCACTTCATCATGTAGAACAATTTTTCTGGTTTAGAAGACAATATACTATAGATTTTGGACATATGGCCAGTGTGTTTATCAAAGGATCTGCATAGACATTCCATTGAGGTGGACGTGGTTATGTCAACTCCACGTTTTAGAGTTTTCAAAAATGCACTATTTGCACAGTGGAACATTTCTGAGTTTGGGAGTTGGTGTTTCTCTTGCAAGGTTCCTTTCGATAGGATCCCTCTGTGATCACAGATACCAGCTATACAAATCAAACCCTTGTTTGTCCACCATGCCAAGGTGAGGGGGTTGAGACCTGGGGTGAAGTCTGGGTTGTCTGCTAGGTGGGCCATGGGAACATACGGGGACTTAAAGTTGTGGGGTTTCGTTAATCTATCCCATAAGTTTAATGAAAAGGATAATGTGGGACACATCATGATCGGTCTGTCTTTTGATCTCAGCCACATTAGGTGACTAATTGGTTTCGTGGTGTGTAGGGAAGTTTCAGTTTTCTTCCACGTGGATGGAGGTGTGGAGGAATAGTAGCGGATTAGCTGTGATAATTGTGCTGCATAACAGGATTTGGCAAAATCTGGGACTTTCAAGCCTCCCCTCATCTTCGGCATGTGTGAAGTACGTTTGTTCACCCAAGGTCTCTTATTTCCCCATATAAATTTCAAACCTTGTTTTGGAATCTGTGCAAATCTGACATGCAAATCGAGATAGGCAGTGTTCTGAATAAATATAATAACCATGGCAAGAGATTCATATAAATTGTGTACAGTCTACCAAACCATGATGGAGTATTGTTAGCCCATCGTTGGAGATCCTCCACCGTCTTGCTATATAGCGGGGGATAGTTAGCCTGATATAACCTGTCCAGTGAGGTTTTTTTTTTTTTTCAAAATTTTCGGTATTTTTTCGTAAATATAAAAAAAAATTAAATAACCCAGTGGTGATCAAATACCACCAAAAGAAAGTCCTATTTGTGTGAAAAAAATTATATAAATTTAATTTGGGTAGAAAGTTGCATGACTGTGCAATTGCCAGTTAAAGTAACTCAGTTAAAGTAGAAAAAAATGGTCTGGTCACGTAGGAGGTAATATCTTCCGAAGCTTAAGTGGTTTACTACATTGTGTTGTGTTCTCCCTTGGATAAGAGGAGATTTGTAAGGGTCATGGCTCCAGTGTATCCCAGTTGTTTTACTGTAGAGTGCTGGGCAAACAAGAAGATACACATACACACATGCTTTCATTTGCAGTAGCTCATAACTGCTCAGATGTTTTGCCTGCATTTATTAAAAGAAGTTGCATTCTGTTGGTTACCTTGTTACTGTGCTTTACATATTTTTCACACCTTTGCAATGTTTTATGTAACCAGTCTGACAGAGGCTAATTTAGACGAAATCTAGCCACCAAGACACCCGCGCACTCCACCAAGTGAAATTACAATCTGCTTAGCTATCTTACTTGACCTCTTAACAATGAGGTCAAACTGCATTTTAATTCACCCATCCTCTGGGCTGATATACGGATGTAGGTACCATCTCTTTGCTTGTACCAATCTCATATGGAGCTCAATAGTTTGTAATGAGTATAAGAGAAAAAAGGGAACTGATAGTGCTCTCTAGTGCTAGAAATCAGGTGTTTCTCCATGCACAGTAGCAGAAATATTGTGGTGGTTTAGCAGTTCGCCAATATGGCTGTCGCTTTTTCCCAATATCCTGTCCTGTGCAAATTCCAAAAATGCAAGTCATGTCATCAGACTTTCCTCTGTCCTGCTTTTTTTGTTCATGGCAATGGTCCTCCGTTTGCTTCAGAGTCTTTTAGAAAGCAAAGTGTTAAGCAGATTTGTAAAGTACATGCTGTGCTTTATACATTTTTTTAAACTTTTTTGGAAATTGTATTTTTAAAGGGTGCACGTTTAGGAGATATTCATTGTACCTACAGGTAAGCGTACCTGTAGGTACAAGTTCAAGTTCAAATAGAGAGTTAACTGACGCTATAATTCACAATGTACCCTATTTGATGGAGTAGGGCATAACCGCTCATGTGATCAGCTCATCACCTTTTACAGAAGTTTGCACAGAGGTTGAGGTCAAATAATGGCTCTCTCTGGCAACAATACCATCGGCTTCATTTTGGCCCTGTCCACACTTTTTTTTTTTATGCAGCTTAGTGAAACAGCATTTTAAATGCAGAACGAGATCTGGCCCTTCATAGCTGCTGAAAGAAGATGCACAGATAGTAACAGTACCATTGACTATACTGTGTGTGTATATAGTATGAATGAGGGAGGAGCTGCTTCCAGGATACCAATCATTATTATTATTATTATTATAATACAGAATTTATATAGAGCCAACAGTTTACGTTAGCACTTTACCATATAAAAGAGAGACAATACAGTTACAATACAATATAATACAAGCGGATTAAGATGGCCCTACTCAGAAGAGCTTACAATCTTACAATCGAATAGGTGGGGCAGGTAGTACAAAAGGTTGTAACTGTGGAGATGAGCTGATGGAAGTGGTAAAAGAATAGTTGGAGATGTGATAGGCTTCCCTGAAGAAATGAGTTTTCAGGGATTGCCTGAAGGCAGCTAGAGTAGGAGACAGCCGGATAGGTTGAGGTAGAGAGTTCCAGAGAATAGGAGAGGCTCTGGAGAAATCCTGAAGACGAGCATGGGAGGAGGAGACCAGGGAGCTTGAGAGTAGGAGGTCTTAAGAGGAGCCGAGAGGATGGTTTGGGTCATATTTGGAGACAAGAATGGTGATGTAGCTCGGGGCAGAGTTGTGAATGGCTTTGAATGTCGTGGTTAGTATTTTGAATTTAGTTCGCTGGGCGATCGGGAGGCAGTGTAGGGATTGGCGGAGAGGGGTGGCAGACACTGAACAGTTGGTAAGGTAGATGAGTCTGACGGCAGCATTCATGATAGACTGAAGAGGGGATAGCCTATGGAGAGGCAGGCCAATGAGAAGAGAGTTGCAATCATCAAGCCGAGAGATAACAAGGGAGTGAATGAGTAGCTTGGTGGTTTCATTTGTTAAAAAGGGGCATATGGTAAAGGCAGACCCGCCTTCTTTGCAACCAGCTGGCATATGAGTGTGTTCGTTAGTACTGGATGTGTGGTAGACACAATTTAGTGAGAAAATAGTGGTATATGATCTGTTATATGTGGCTCATATATAAAAACTGGAGCAAAGAGATGTGGCAGAAAGTGGAGCATAGCAAGTGTGTTAGGAAAGTTTTAAAAAATGGAATTTGGTTGCTATGGACAACAGCTTTTTGCGCCACTTTATATATCCTTTGTAGTGTGGTGAATAACTGGACAGGAGAGTGAGTGGAAGTAGGCTGAAGAGAAGTGCCTGGCACAATGGCAGTGTACTGTTGAGTAACACTCAGGGAACAGATGGCACTGCAAGGAGGGCACCAAACACTTTTCTCTGCAGTGCATGTCTGCCATTAATTATGCACATTTGCCCTTTTATATTTTTATATGTTTACCCTTTGCAGACAGGTTTTTAATTTTAAAATATAAAGATTGATTTCCAGGCATGCCTTTGCAACTTTTGCTACTTGGATGAACAGAACCTATTAGTAGAAGCAGACTTATTCCTGGGCATATGTAAACCCTGTATTGTAAAATAGAGGTGAAAGAATTATATATGTCACTTACAGGGTTAGTGATCCATAAAATAAAATTGCCGTTGACTAGATGATATATCACTTCTCTTAATCTTGATTTTTCTATGAGATGTATGCAGACACTTTAATCAAAGTGGAAGGTCCTGTGTAGTGTGCACTTTAAACCCACAGCTACCAGCAATATTGCCTGTCTATTGTCACTGTGGGGATAATGTCACTCCTAACAACTACACTAGTGTCATTTTTCTATGGTGAAAAGGCTTTGTCAAATGGGTTATTACTGTCGAAATACTAAAGTACTTTGTGGCTGTTTAAAGTATGTAGCATTTCAAGAACAGAATGAGTCCTATGATCTCTCATTAACTGTTTGAACTCCAGACAAGCATCTAGATATGCAGATAAAGTGAGCTCTATTACCTGCCAAAGTGTTTGTATTTCTATGTGTTCAGTCTTGAGATTTCCACAGCCCTGTCACATATCACAGCCAGACAGATGGCACTACCTTTAGTTAACCATTTGACCTCCGGAAGATTTACCCCCCTTCATGACCAGGCCATTTTTTGCGATATGGCGTCACTTTAAACACTTCAGCCCCGGAAAGGATTTCACACTTTAGGACCAGAGCACTTTTTCGGATTCGGCACTGTGTCGCTTTAACTGACAATTGCGCGGTCACGCGACGTTGTACACAAACAAAATTTTTTGTCCTTTTTTTCCCACAAATAGAGCTTTCTTTTGGTGGTATTTGATCACCTCTGCGTCATTTCTGATCTCCGCTATAAATAAAAAAAGAGCAACAATTTTGCAAGAAATAAAAAATGTTCTTCCTTTTTGCTAAAATACAAATCCAAAAAAAAAAATATAAAAAAAACATTTTTCTCCTTCGTTCGTCGACAGGCACAGCGATTCTTAGGAATAAGTGGGTTATACTGCCCTCTTCAGGAGTTTACTAGGCAGAACGGGCAGTTCTAACAGCAAAAAGAACAGTAACAGACACAGCCCCTCCCAGGGGGGCAGTCCCCACTGGCAGATAACCCCACACCCAGCTCTGCTAGCTCAGTTTTTTCTGCCTAGTGCAAGCAGTAGACCTAGGCACCCTGTTGGGATCTGTGGTACCTCTCTGGGTCCACTTCGGCTGTCCTGGAGGACAGCCTAACAGATGAAGACTGCAATCAAGTAGCCGTGCTGGGTGACAGGCTGGGTTTTAGATCCAGGTAGTCTCCCCAGCTGGCCATCGAGCGCGCGCGGACCTTAGCTCCGCGCTGGGTCAGCCACGACATGTCCCAAACCGGACGGGTGGCCCCGCGGGTTAAACGTCCCGCCGGTGCACATATGACCGGGCTCCTGAGTCCGTGTCACAGTGTTACCATGGCTGACAGCTCCCCCCGGCCTGACGGTTGAGGCAGATCTGTCTCAGGTGGGATACCCGCTCCGCCCGATTGGATGGGTAAGTACGCCCCCCCTCTCCCACCAGGATCTGGGGGGGAGCAGGCCGGTTTCCCTCCTGGGGTGTTAGGCTGGCAGGTTGGTTCCCCCCCTCCCTCCTTCGCTTCACCCCCTCCCCCACCCCCTCCCTCTGGTGCTGCGCTGTTCCCAGGGGGGTGTCCAGGTCCTTAGCTGTCCCACTCCTCCTTGCCTTGTGCTGCTGGGCGATCGGGCGGTCGGAGATCGATCAGCGGCCATTTTCCCATCCGGCCGCCATTTTCTTGTGGCCGATGGCATGGTTCAGCCTCTGGGGCACCCGGTGGCCATTTTGGTGGGGGCGGTCCCTGTGGATTCTGGTGCCGTTTTACCCCCCACACAGTGCGGATAGCTCTCCTGTCGGACAGCAGCAGAAGCAGTGGCAAGTGTGGAGGACGGGCGGGCAAGGCAGCGGCGGACAGCAGCAGGCACGGCTCCTCTCCTGGACAGTTGAGTGGGCAGGTGGTGAGTCCCACCGGGGTTACCTTCCTGTAGTAAGTCCTGTGCAGCGTTTTGGGGTGGGGGGTGCTGGTCTTCTGGTACCTAGACCTCAGTTAGGTGGCGTGTTACCAGGGTGGGTGTCGCAATGGCAGCCGATGTGGATGCTTCCCCACCAGACCTCACTGTGGTTGCAGCCAGCGCCTCAAGGACTGTGATCCCTATTGGCGCTCTGTCGGCGGTCCTGGAGTCCTTCGTCTCCTGGGTAGAGACAGCATGTGGGCGTAAGGTGGCAAAAAAGCGGCTCCTACCTCCCCCGTCTTCTGGTGAGGACTCGGACCCTGACGGGACCATGACGGGGACCCCCCTTGAGCTGTCGGATGGTGAGGCCCCAGATTCTACTAATAGTGAGGCGGAATCTGCGGCAGCCACTGCTGCGCACGAGAAGGCACTAGTCAGCACCCTGATCACAGCGGTGTGTGAAACCCTGAAGTTGGATGATACAGCGGGACCCTTCCAGGAGGTCCCCTTCAGGTCGCATAAACCGGCCCGCGGGCTAAGGTTTTTTCCTATGTTTCTTACCTGGTTACATTTTCTCTACAGAGACTGAGAACGGCCTCAGAGCTACCTTCCCATACCCAAACGTTTCTCTGTGCGCCATCCCTTCGAGGCCAGCCTGTTTAAAAAGTGGGCATCACCCCCGTGGTTGATCCCCCTGTGTCTCGCCTGAACAAGACGACCACGATCCAGGTGGAAGGCACACCGTCCTTTAAGGACCCTGTGGACAGGCAGGCTGAGACCATTGTCCGATCCATGTTTGTTCTGGCAGGGTCGGCCATGCGGCCTGTTGTAGCCTCTGCTCTGGTGTCACAGACGGTCACGCAATAGGCGAAGCTGTTACACCGCGAAATGAGCGATGCTAAGGTCCCCCCTGCTTGTGTGGAACTTGCTGAACAGCTTGCCCAGGGGCTTAAGTATCTGTACGATGCAGCCCTGGATACAGCCCCCCTGATCTTCAAATTGTCTGTGTCTTCGGTGGCGGTCAGACGTTTGCTCTGGCTGAAATGTTGGTTGGCGGACCAAACCTCTAAGAAGGCCCTGACGGACTTGCCTGTTCAAGGTGGGCGGCTCTTTGGAGCCTCCTTGGATGAGATTATTAAGGATCTCATGGGAGGGAAGAGTACCTTTCTCCTGGAGTCCAGGAAGAGTATGGAGTCCCTTCGCAAACCAGGTCCCTCCTTTATGGCCCACAAGTGGCTTTTTCGTCCCTCCCGCTCCTCGGACAAGGGCTCGAAGCCCGCCAGGGCTCCCGCGGGTGGACAGAAGTGTCCCTAGCAATGCAAGCGTGACAAGCTGGAGGACAAGTCCTCCTCCGCATGTAGGGCTGCCCCCACCCGCCATTCGGGTGGGACGTCTCCTGGGGTTTGCGGACCGATGGACTTCCTGCATTTCGGACCGCCGGGTGCACAAGCTGATCTCGTCAGGGTACAGAATAGAATTTCGTTCCCGTTCTCCGGACAGGTTCTCGCCTCCAACTTGCAACTGCCCGCTGGCAGGCTGCAGGCCCTGTGTGGTGCGGTGCAGGACCTACTCTGTCAAGGGGTAGTGGTCCCCATTCCTCGTGTGGAACGTTTCAATGGGTTTTGCTCCAACCTGTTTGTGGTCCCAAAGAAGCATGGGGTCCACCCGATTCTGGATCTGAAGGCCCTCAACTGCTTCATGTGTGTGCGAAGGTTCAGGATGGAGTCTGTCCGCTCTGTGGTAGCGGCTCTGCACCAGGGAGATTTCCCGGCTTCCCATATGTGCTCAGCACCAGTGCTTCCTGCACTTTGCGGTCGGGGAGCATCACTTTCAGTTGTGGCTTTCCCGTTTGGCCTGGCCTCTGTGCCTCGGGTCTTCACCAAGCTGTTAGCCCCGGTTCTGGGTCTGTTGAGACAGAGGGGCATCGCAGTGGTGGCGTATCTGGATGACTTTCTCTTGCGAGCAGAGTCGGCTCCAGCTCTCAGGGACAATGTGACGATCGCCTTGCACACTCTGCAGGAGTTTGGCTGGGTGATCAATCGCCCAAAGTTGGTGATGACTCTCTCTCTGTCTCACCGCTTGGAGTATCTGGGTCTGATTCTGGATGCAGCCCAGGCAAAGGTCTTCCTTCCACCATCCAAGCGACAGACGCTTCAGTCTGCAGTTTGGTCCCTGCTGTCCCAGAGGTGGTCCTCTCTACGCTTTTGCATGCGGGTCTTGGGCCTCATGGTGTCCACCTTCGAGGCGGTCCCATACGCCCAGTGTCACACCCGTGTTCTGCAGTGGGAGATTCTGCGAAAGTGGGACAAGTCCCCCTCATCCCTGGATCGGTTGATCAAGGTGGACCACCGGACCAGGACTTCGCTGCTCTGGTGGATACGGGCTCCGGCCCTGCGGTTGGGAAAGTCGTTCTTCCCCCTCCATTGGACGGTGGTCACGACGGACACCAGCCTGATCGGCTGGGGAGGCATCCTGGGGCTGTTGTCGGCCCACGGACAGTGGTGTCCGGAGGAGTCTCGTCTCCCGATCAATGTCCTGGAATTGCGGGCCATCAGGTGCTGCCTCTCCCATTGGACGAGGAGGCTGCACGGGTGCCCTGTCCGGATTCAGTCGGACAATGCTACGGCCTTGGCATACGTGAATCACCAGGGTGGGACAAGGAGCTCGGCTGCGGCCTCAGAGGTAGCTCACATTCTGCAGTGGGCAGAACTCCACGTACCGGCAATCTCCGCCGTCCACATTCCGGGCGTAGAGAATTGACAGGTGGACTACCTCAGTTGTCAGGGATTGGACCAGGGAGAGTAGTCCCTGCACCCGGCCATGTTCCATCAGATTTGTCTGAGGTGGACCTTCTATCGTCTCGTCTCAATCGGAAGGTGCAGGCCTTCATGAGCAGGACAAGGGATCCCCTAGCGGACGAGGCGGATGCCCTAGTAGCTCCGTGGGATCGGTACCGGCTCCTCTACGCCTTTCCCCCTCTCAAGTTGCTTCCGCACCTTCTGCGCAGAATAGAAACGGAGGGCATACCGACCATTCTCAAAGCTCCAGATTGGCCAAGGCGTCCTTGGTACGCTGACGTAGTTCAAATGGTGGTGGACGTCCCCTGGCGACTCCCGCTTTGTGAGGATCTCCTGTCCCAGCGGCCTATCTTGCATCCTGCTTTACCCACGCTGGCTTTAATGGCCTGGCTTTTGAATCCCAGTTGTTGAGGGATCGGGTGTCTCAGACTCAGTGATCCCCACCATGCTTAAGGCACGTAAGGCCACTTCAGGAAGATTTATCACCGCACCTGGAGGGCTAATATCGCCTGGTGCGAGAATGGGGGGGTGGAATCCCCGATCTTTTTCGGTATCTCGGGTTCTGGCTTTTCTGCAGAAGGGTCTCGACCAGGAGCTGGCATTGAATACGATCAAGGGTCAGGTTTCTGCCCTGGCGATCTTTTTTCAGCGACCTTTGGTGACGCATTAGTTGATCCGTACTTTCATGCAGGGTGTTTGACATGTCGCCCCCCCCCCCAGGTACGGTCGCCTCTGGCGCCACTGGACCTCAATTTAGTACTCTCGGTCCTTCAGAAGCCGCCCTTTGAGAATATCGGGGAGATATCGCTACAATTGCTTTTGCAAAAGGTGGCTTTCCTGGTAGCCATCACATCTGCTCAGCAGGTGTCTAAGTTGGCGGCTTTGTCTCCATATCTGGTCCTACACAAGGATAAGGCAGTTCTGCTACCATCACCTTCTTTTCTGCCAAAGGTGGTGTCATCTTTCCATATCAATGAGGACATTGTCCTTCCTTCGCTCTGCCCGCGTCCCTCTCATCCTAGGGAGGTTGCCTTGCACTCCCTGGATGTTGTTCGGGCCCTGCCGGTGTATCTGGCAACCATGGCCTCTTTTCGGAGGTCGGATGAGCTTTTTGTAGTGGTGGATGGCCCTCGCAAGGGTCTGGTGGCCTCATCGGCCACTATTTCACGTTGGATTAGACAGACTGTGACCCGAGCCTATGCTGTTCGGGGTCTGGAGCCTCCTTTCCCAGTCACGGCTCACTTTACCAGGGCGATTAGTACTTCCTGGGCTTTCCGAACTCAGGCGTCTGTGTCTCAAGTGTGCAAGCGGCTACTTGGTCCTCTGTGCATACTTTTCTCTTTCGTTCGTCGACAGGCACAGCGACTCTTAGGACTAAGTGGGTTATGCTGCCTCTTATCAGGAGTTACTAGGCAGAATAGGCAGTTCTAACAGAAAAAAGAACAGCAACAGACACAGCCCCTCCCAGGGGGCAGTCCCCAATGGCAGATAACCCCACACCCGGGTCTGCTAGCTCAGTTTTCTTCTGCCTAGTGCAAAGAGTAGACCTAGGCTCCATGTTGGGATCTGTGGTACCTCTCTGGGCCACTTTGGCTGTCAGGAGACAGCCTCACAGATGAAGACTGCAATCAAGCAGCTGTGCTGGGCAGCAGGCTGGGTCTCGGGCCCAGGTACTCTCTCCAGCCGGCCATTACACGCTAGACCAGATGCTTCATGCTGGGTCGAACGGCCCTGAACCGGACGGGGTGGCTCTACGGGTTAAACGTCCCGCCGCCGCACGCAGTGTGCCCAGGGCCGACAGCTCCCTCCGGCCTAGCCGGGAGTGCGAACGCTGTCCCAGGTGGTATCCCGCACCGCTCGTCTAGATGGGGTAAGTACTCCCCCTCCCCCTCGGGGGTCCAGGGGGGCTTGCGGGTCCCCCCCCCTCCGGGGTGAGTGCGATGGACTCCTCCTCGCTAAGCCCCGTCCCCCATCCCTCCGGGACCCCGCTGTCGCACCCCCTCCCCCTCCCCTCCATGGGGGCTTCCAGGGTGGTCTCTCTGGGGCAAGTCCCTCTCCTTCCCCCCCACCTGCCTTGTGGTGATAAATTATTGAAGAAGTGGGCATCGCCCCCTGTGGTTGACCCACCAGTGTCCCGCCTGTGCAGGGCGACCACTATCCCGGTGAAGGGCACGCCGAACTTTAAGGACCCAGCTGACAGGAAGGCTGAGGCTTGTGTCAGGTCCCTATTTGTTCTGACGGGATCGGTCATGCGGTCCGTGGTGGTTTCTGTGCTGGCGTCGCAAACGCTCACTGAGTGGGCAAAGTGGTTGCACAGCGAGTTGAACAGGACTAAGGCTTCTCCTGAGTGCGTGGACCTCGCTGACCGAATGGTTCAGGTGGCTCAGTATCTGTGCGATGCTGCCCTGGACGCAGCCCCCCTGGTATCCAAGGCGTCCGTGGTCTCTGTGGTGGCCAGGCGGTGGCTTTGGCTGAAGTGCTGGTCTGCAGACATGCCTTCTAAGAGGACCCTGGCGGATTTACCTTTCCAGGGGGGGCGGCTCTTCGGTGACTCCATGGACAAGGTGATCAAGGATCTCGCCGGAGGCAAGAGCTCCTTTCTCCCGGAGCCCAGGAGGAATGCAGACTCCCGTCGCCCTCGGGGGCCTTGCTTTCCGGTCTATAGGCGGCCTTTTCGTCCCTCCCGCACCTCGGGCAAGGGTCCACAGTCCGCCAAGGCCCCCGCGGGTGGACAGAAGCGTCCCTGGCCGCGTAAGCGCACCAAGCCAGAGAACAAGGTCTCCTCCGCGTGAAGGGTTGCCCCCGCCCGGTGTTCGGGTGGGGGGATGTCTCCTGGGGTTCGCAGACAGGTGGTCTTCCCGCATCTCGGACCGCTGGGTGCTCGAGGTGGTCTCTTCGGGGTACAGCATAGAATTCCATTCCCGCCCCCCAGACAGGTTCTTCACCTCCAACCTGTAGCTGCCTGCGGCAGGCTGCGGGCCCTGTTCGGGGTGGTGCAAGACCTGCTGGGTCATGGGGTGATTGTCCCCGTTCCTCAAGTGGAACGTTCCCAAGGGTTTTATTCCAACCTTTTCGTGGTTCCGAAGAAGGATGGGGTTCGTCCCATTCTGGATCTGAAGGACCTCAACAGGTCAACAGGTTTGTGCGGGTTCGCAGGTTTGGCATGGAATCGGTCCGCTCGGTAGTAGCGGCCCTGCACTAGGGCGACTTCCTGGCCTCCCTCGACATCAAAGATGCGTACCTGCATGTTCCCATCTGCGCTTTGCGGTTGGAGAGGATCACTACCAGTTCGTAGCTCTTCCGTTTGGCCTGGCCTCGGGTCTTCACCAAACTGCCGGCCCCGGTTCTGAGCAATTCATTTGACAGCGCAAAGGATAACACTGGGGTGGCTGGGATATGCTACCAACATGTAAATGGTAGTATCTGAACATCAAGATTCTGGCATAAAGTCCATAAAACAAATAGTAGTCTGTGTACCGAAGGGCTGCACCTTTTGAGAAGTAAACCAGTCTTCTAGAGTAAAGGGAAACACCAGAACAAAAGTGCGCCTCTAAGTGTACCCATAAATGGAACAATTTATTTAGAAGATTAAAAACTACTCACAATGGTAGTGAATTAAAAGCATTGCAGTGATAAGCCACTGCTGGCTATGCATCCACGAACTGACAGCTCTGCTGGGCTCCGGATCGTCAGAAGAATGGATCGGATGAGGGCTGTCTGGATGTACACAGGAACCGTCGGTGGCCTCCGGCGTTTCCTCATACGCTGCAGCCTTCCGTTCGGAGACTTCCGGTTCCGGCGCCTGGATGATGCGGTGACGGCGACGCGTTTGCAAGGCCTACGCCCCTTCTTCAGGCCATATCTGCGCCATCTTGGAGATGGGCATATTTAAGGGCAGGATGTCAGGAGGCGTTCAATGTAAATGTACGTCCCCTTGTTGAATCCCTAGGTTCTCTATAACAAAATCTGCTTCTACCATCTTACATCTGCCAGAGAAGATAATGGAAAGGAAATGTCTAAAGGACTGGGGGGAAAGGGAGGAAATGGGAAATAAAAAAGAGGGGGGGGGGGGACAACAGAATGGTTTCTAAATATTGTAATGACATGGAGTATAAACTAATGTCACTGACTGACATGTATTTGTCTAGAAGATGTGTCTAAACAGTATATATATATATGTTTATATATATATGGAACACACACATATATAATAATAAGTATATAATAAAAGGTTAATATATAAAAGTTAAAAACTATTATATATATAAAATTGACCTTTAAAACCAACCAGACTGTATGTGTGTATTATATCAAGGAAGGGATAATGGTAATGAAAAAAATTATAATAATAAATAATGAGTAACTGAGACTGTTCGTGGGAAGTGGACTGGTAACTATACATCTGTCCATGCTGCTGATTCACAGGTGTAGTTCTATGTTGCCAGCATCTTCACCTGTCTGCACATTTAAGGGACTGTGCAGCCCCAGAGAGTGCTCATAACTGAACATCCCCACCTGGTGTACCCTTTGTGCTAGGTGCCCAACATCTTCCCACAGAGGGGAGAAATGGGGTAGACCAACATCGGGTGCACCCGTGAGGACGGGGCGTTGCCTTAGGAAGGGAGATGGTGGAAAAATTGGGAAAAGGAGAAAAAAAAGAAACCACAGATGGAAAGTGGGACCCCTCAGGGCAACTGGAGTCCTGGTGGAGCGTCTAGTCAGATAAAAACATTACTTTCAATTTCCTCATTGAGTCCACCAGGTGAAAGGAGGTCCAGATGATATATCCAGTACATTTCTTGTTGGCACAGCCGCTTGAAACGTTCTGCTGGGGGGGAATGTATTAGGTATGGATTCAATAATGCAGACTTTTAAACCTGCTGATGACTGATTGTGAAATTCAATAAAATGTCTGGGCACACTATGTATGTCGCTCCCACCTTCCACATATCTACGGTGCTCACCAAACCTTTTCCTAAGGGGCCTGATGATCCTCCCCACATAGTGAAGGCCACAAGGACAGGATAAACAATATACCACATAATCCGTAGAGCAATTGAAGAACTGGGAGATGGAGTATGTTTTCCCTTTGATAGTGAAATGTTTTTGCCCATGGGTGACATGCTTGCAGGTAAGGCATAATGCTTTACTGCATTGGAACATGCACACCAGAGGAATCAAACAGAGTTGGTTTGGGCCTTTTTTAGAGGGTTTTTTAAGTTTGCTTGGGGCTATCATGCTCTTTATATTTCTAGCCTTTCTGTAGGATACCTTGGGCCTGGGGGGAATTACTGTTTTTAAATGAGGGTCTTCCAGTAGGGTGGACCAATGTTTCCCGGTTCTGGCTGTGCTGAGACAGAGGGGTATCGTGGTGGTGGACCACCTTCTCCTGCAAGCGGAGTCATCTCCAGCGCTCAGGGACAATGTGACGATTACCCTGCACATTCTGCAGGAATTCGGATGGGTGATCAACCTCCCGAAGTCGGTATTGATTCCTTCTCACCGCCTACCTGGGGTTGATCCTGGATGCAGCCCAGGCGAAGGTTTTCCTTCCGCCAACCAAGCGGCAGACGCTTCAGTCGGCGGTTCGGTCCCTGCTGTCCCAGAAATGGGCCTCACTTCGGTTTTGCATGCGGGTCCTGGGCCTAATGGTGGCCTCCTTCGAGGCGTTCCCCTATGCTAAGTACCACACCCGGGTTCTGCAACGGGAGATTCTCCTGAGATGGGACAGGTCCCCATCTTACCTGGTGGCTGCGGTCCCCGGCTCTTCGGTCGGGGAAGTCCTTCCTCCCCCCTTCACTGGACAGTGATCACGACGGACGCCAGCCTGACAGGCTGGGGTGGAGTCCTGGGGTTGCTTTCAGCCCAGGGACGGTGGTCTCCAGAGGAGTCTCGTCTCCCCGTCTCCCCATCAATGTCCTGGAATTGTGGGCAATTTGGTGCTGCCTCTCCCATTGGACGTCGAGGCTACACGGGTGCCCAGTCCGGATTCAGTCGGACAATGCCACGGCCGTAGCATACGTGAATCACCAGGGTGGGACGAGAAGCTCAGCTGCGGCCTCGGAGGTAGCCCCCATCCTGCGGTGGGCAGAAAGTCATGTTCCGGCAAATTCTGCCGTCCACATACCGGGCGTAGAAAATTGGCAGGCGGACTATCTCAGTCATCAGCACCTGGACCAAGGAGAGTGGTCCCTACACCCGGATGTGTTTCAGCAGATTTGCTTGAGATGGGGTGTCCCGGACGTGGACCTGCTAGCGTCCCGTTTCAATCGGAAGGTGCAGACCTTCGTGAGCAGGACAAGGGATCCCTTGGTGGATGCGGCAGATGCTCTTGTGGCTCCGTGGGCTCGGTATCGACTCATCTATGCCTTTCTTCCTCTCAAGCTGCTTCGGCGCTGATCCGTACTTTCATGCAGGGGGTTCGGCATGTCGCGCCCCCCCCCCCAGGTACGGTCGCCTTTGGCGCCATAGGACCTCAATTTGGTCCTCTCGGTACTTCAGAAGCTGCCTTTTGAGAATATCAGGGAGATCTCTCTGCAGTTGCTTTCACAGAAAGTGGCTTTCCTGGTGGCTATCACATCCGCCCGGCAGGTGTCTGAATTGGCGGCCCTGTCTTGTAGGTCTCCATATCTGGTCCTACACAAGGATAAGGCGGTCCTGCGCCTGCCACCTTTATTTTTGCCGAAGGTGGTATCATATTTCCATATCAATGAGGACATTGTCCTTCCTTCGGTTTGCCCGTGCCCGTCTCATCCTAAGGAGGTCGCTTTGCACTCCCTGGACGTTGTTCGGGCCCTGCGGGTGTATCTGGTGTCCACTGCCTCCTTTCGGAGGTCAGACGCTCTTTTTGTCATGATGGATGGTCCACACAAAGGTTTGGCGGCCTCATCGGCCACTATCTCACGTTGGATTAGACAGACGGTGACCCGAGCCTATGCTGTTCGGGGTCTGGAGTCTCCTTTCCCGGTCATGGCTCACTCTACCAGGGCGAATAGCACTTCCTGGGCTTTTCGACATCAGGCGTCTGTGTCTCAGGTGTGCAAGGCGGCTACTTGGACCTCTGTGCACACCTTCTCAGTTTTACAAAGTTGATATTCTAGCATCCTCGGATGCTGTGTTTGGCCGCAAAGTTTTGCAACCGGCCGCATGAGACACGTGTGGTTCCTCACCGAGGGTTCAGTTGGGTGTACTTCTGTTGTTGTTCTGTTACCCACCCCTCATTTTTGGCACTGCTTTTGGACGTCCCACTTAGTCCTAAGAGTCGCTGTGCCTGTCAACGAACGAAAGAGAAAACTGGATTTTTTTCACTTACCGTAAAATCCCTTTCTCTGAGTTCGTCGACCCACCCCTCTGATGTTGCACTGCTTGCTACGAACTGAGCTAGCAGGAGCTGGGTGTGGGGTTATCTGCCAGTGGGGACTGCCCCCTGGGAGGGGCTGTGTCTGTTGCTGTTCTTTTTTCTGTTAGAACTGCCTATTCTGCCTATAACTCCTGATTAGAGGCAGCATAACCCACTTAGTCCTAAGAGTCGCTGTGCCTGTCAACGAACTCAGAGAAAGGGATTTTACGGTAAGTGAAAAAAATCCAGTTTTTCAAAGTTTTACAAAGTTAATGTTTTAGCATCCTTGGATGTTGCGTTTGGCCGCAAAGTTTTGCAGGCGGCCGTGTAAGACACGCGTGGTCCCTCACCGAGGGTTCAGTTGGGTGTAATTCTGTTGTTCTGTTACCCACCCCTCATTTTTGGCACTGCTTTTGGACAACCCACTTAGTCCTTAGAATCGCTGTGCCTGTCGACAAACGAAGGAGAAAACTGGATCTTTTGACTTACTGTGAAATCCCTTTCTCTGAGTTCGTCGACAGGCACAGCACCCACCCCTCTGGATGTTGCACTGCTTGTTACGAACTGAGCTAGCAGAGCTGGGTGTGGGGTTATCTGCCAGTGGGGACTGCCCTCTGGGAGGGGCTGTGTCTGTTACTGTTCTTTTTGCTGTTAGAACTGCCTGTTCTATTAGTAAACTCCTGAAGAGGGCAGTATAACCCACTTAGTCCTAAGAATCGCTGTGCCTGTCGACGAACTCAAAGAAAGGGATTTTACGGTAAGTAAAAAAATCCAGTTTTTTTCATCAGTTTTGGCCGATTTATATTCTTCCTCATATTTTATTGATTGGTTTGCGCAAAAGTTGCCGCGTTTACGAATGGTGAGAATTAATTTCTGGGGTTTTTATTTTATTTTAATTTTTTTACTAGTAATGGCGGCGATCTGCGATTTTTAGCGGTACTGCGATATTGTCGGACCATTTTGCCACTTTTTTAGGACCATTGGCATTTATACAGCGATCAGTGCTATAAAATGCACTGATTACTGTGTAAATGCCATTGGCAGCGAAGGGGTTAACCTGGAGGGGGCGCTCTAGGTGTTAACTGTGTTCCCTCACTGTGTTCTAACTGTATTGGTGCTGGGCTGGCAGGGGGAGGGGAGTGATCACGGCTTCCATATACAGGAAGCCTGTGATCACAGCCCTTCCCCCTCTATGAGAATGAAGATCCGTGTTTACTTACATGGACCTCCATTCTCTCACTTCAGGGGGGCCATCGCGGGTAGCCGGTGGCGATCGAGTCCGCCCTACCCGCTCCCTGCCCCCCCCCCCAAACACAGTGAGTGCGTCGCCAGAGGCACGCGCTCACAATACTAGTTATCGCGGCCTCCGTCCTGTGACGGCGTTTCGCGATAACGAGCCATCTTGCCGCAGTCACGCTGCGGCGGGCAGTGGGCAAGTGGTTAACTGACAATTGCGTAGTCACGCATCGATGTACATAAATTACATTTATGTCCTTTTTTTTCCCACAAACAGAGCTTTCTTTTGGTGGCATTTGATCACCACTGGGGTTTTTACTTTTTGTGCTTTGAACCAAAAATGATGAACAATTTTGCAAACAAAATAATATTTTTTACTTTCTGCTATAAGGCTCCATGCGCACTGAAGCTGATTAACGGTCTTTTTTTTTTTTTTAACAGCCCATAAACGCCCCTCTATGTTATCCTATGTGTCCATGCACACATGGGCATTTATTATCGTTTATCAGCAGTAGCGTTGATGGGCTGCTGTCTGAACGCCCTAAAATCGCATTCAAGAGTCGTCGTTCTGACCACAAAAAACACTGGAAGCTTAAAAACGACCATAAGCGCTCAAAAATGCTGACGGCCAAAAATGCTACAAAGCTACTGACGTTTTTAGAGTGTTTTTTTAACGTCCAGTGTGCATGGAGCCTAAAACCTATCCAATAAAAAAAAAATGTAAAAATCTTATTTCTTCATAACTTTAGGCCAATGTGTATTTTACTACATATTCTTGTTAAAAAAAAATCCCAACAAGTGTATATTGATTGGTTTGCGCAAACTTTCTAATGTCTACAAACTATGGTATATATACAGAATTTTTGTTTTTTATACTAGTAATGGCGGCAATCAGCGACATATAACAGGACTGCAATATTGCGACAATCAGACACTGACACTTTGTGGGGATCAGTGGTAAAAATATGCACTGTGACTGTACTAATGACACTTGCTGGGAAGGGGTTAAACATCTAGGGTGATCAAAAAGTTAAACGTATGCCTAGCCAGTATTTGTGTGTACTTTGAGGTGTTTTTACTAAAGGATGTGGTGAATTTTATTTCCTGTTTTGCAGGGAAATAAAATCCACCATATCCCTGCTGACAGGACAGAGCTCTTCATTGTTTACATATGCAGAGCTCCATCCTGTGTCTCTCCTCAACGATCAGTGGGTGCCGGCGATCATCCATTGGCAGACACTCACTGATCGGCTTCTGCTGTGACTAATCACAGCAGAAGCGACGCGTGCCTGCGTCCCCTATGCGGAAGTGCAGAATCACGTATATATACACGATTCTGCACAAAAGGGCCACCCTGTAGCAGTAAATCTGCTATAGGGTGGACATGAACTGGTTAAAGAGCATAGGAGGGATACAGTGGTGTCCACAACCCACCCCAGTCTGTTGACTAGACAATATGAGGGATCAGCAGAAGATCAATGAGGTCACCTGTCTGATCTCTCTGCTTTCTCTCAGCATTTTTGTCTTGTCCGCACACTTGCCCCCAACATAATTGATTGGCTTCTAGCCCTGCTCCTCCTTATCCCAGTTTGAGTGCTGCTGTACAGGTGATTGCAAGAGGCTAATATCAAGTCGAATTCAGATACACTAGTTGCATTTACAAAATAAATGTTTTCTTTTTCATACATCATGGGACACAGAGTTAGGCTCATATTCATTACCTACTGGGTTATACGTCATCATCAGGTGAATGGACACTGGTAGACAAAGTCTTAGACAGGAAGTGATCCCCTATATAACCCCTCCCATACAGAAAGTACTTCAGTTTTTTACCAGTGTCTGCAAGGTGGATGGGCACGTTTTGTTTGAGCTCTCTAAACTCCAGGTCTCTAGTCCCAAAAACGGTTCTTGAATGAATCAAGGAAAAAGGGGGGGGGGCCTAACCCAAGGCATGGGACTTTAAATGTGGGCCGTGACATAAAAGTCACAGGAAACAGGAAAAAACATTTATCGGCTTTTCTTCTACTCGCGTCTGCAGACGTGAGTAGAGGAGAACCGATTGGCGGCTCTCCTGGCAGGGGGGTCTGCGCTGATTATCAATGCAGCCCCCTTGAGGATCGCCACCCAGGACCACTAGGGAGCCGCCCAACACCACCAGGGAGCCCACCCAAGGAAACAATCAGGAGGCCACCCAGGGACCACCAGGGAGCCCAACCTAGACCACCAGGTAAGGAGCATAAAGTGCACTATAGGGATTGCGCGGTGCCCATATGTGATGCCTGCCAGTGCCTCCCTAACAGTGCTGTCCTATCAGTGCAGCGTACTAATGCCACCCATCAGTTCCACCTATGAGTGCCCATCAGTTCCGCCTGTGAGTGCCCATCAGTGCTGCATATCAGTGCCCGTCAGTGCTGCTCATCAGTGCCACCTATTAGTGCCCTTCAGTGCTGCATATAAGTGCTACCTTAACCATAACGTGACAGGGCTGAAAGCTGAAAATTGGTCTGGGCGGGAAGGGGGGTAAGTGCCTGGTTTTGAAGTGGTTAAACAAGAACTTAACTAGTCCAGTGGATAACGCACAGGGCTTGAAAGACCCTGTTGAGAAGAAATTGGAGTCTTTATTAAAGGCTTCCTTTTCTTTGGCCAGTTCAGCTATTCAGCCAGCTGTCGCAGCAATGGGTGTCTGCCAGTCCTTAACCACTTCCATACAGGACACTTACACCCCCTTCCTTACCAGACCAATTTTCAGCTTTCAGCACTCTCACACTTTAAATGACAATTACTCAGTCATGGTACACTAATATATGGTGGTTTTCTTTCGAGATAAACACTCTTTTTTTACTATTTTTAAAACAAACCCATGTCACATGGTACTGACTCATTAACAGTAAATTTCACACTCTCACGACTTTCGACTTTTAACCAGACCATTCCTTCCCCCACATTCACAGGACATACCTTCACCAATTCCTGACCGTCTGTGGGTAACGACGCTGTCGACCGACTTATCGACTTGACCGGTTTCTTTTCCTTCGGAAATTATTTCTGAGGTTAAAGAAGAGTTGTCCCAGAAAGTTCGGGACACGCAATAGGTGACCTGATCAATTCAAGAACAAATT
>BLSH010473573.1:3095271-3128138 GCA_018402905.1 Glandirana rugosa | reverse complement strand
CGGGCTTTGTCCGAGGGACAAGCCCGCCCCCCGATCGCCGCGCTGCGCGCCCCCGGGGGCGCGCGCGAGCGGCGTGCACGCCGCTCAGTCTCCTTTGTTGTTAGTGACCGGCTGTGATAGGACACAGCCGGTCACGCGGTAAAGAGCCAATTTTATTGGCTCTTTACCGTGATCACGGAAGGCCGGGGTCCTGAGGGACACGGCCGGTCCCCGATCGCCGCGATGCGGGCCCCTGAGGGCCCGCAAAGCGGCGAAAACAAGAGGACGTCATATGACGTCCACTTAGGATGGGGAGTCCACCTTGCCGGCGTATTTTTACTATACGCCGGTAAGGAAGTGGTTAAAGGATCAGGTCAGATGGCCTGAGAGGCCTAACCTTTAGTATCATCTTGCTGAAAACAGGGCAGATATTCCTTGATCACTGTGTTTTGCTGTAGATGCCTTAAAGGATTCTATACAGCAAGTCTCTCGTATGGCTCTCCTGTCTGTACACATGTGCAGACTTCTATGGCTTAAAAACTGGTCAGCCAAGCTTCCTTGTAAGAAGTTATTGGCAGGATTCCCCTCTCATGGGGAACGTTTGGTGATGATTTGGACAAATATATCCAAAAGATTTTTGGAGGGAAGAGCTCTCTACTTCCTCTGAAGAAGAGGACCGCTTTCTCAAGTGTCTCAGCGCCAAGGCAGTTCTGCCGCCAACAGGGCACTAGAGCCAGAGGTAAGCCGCAGGGCCAGAAGAAGCCCTGGGTCCACAACTTTTCTAAACCCGGCACTGCTGCACTTTGCGGACATTTGGAGAACTGGTTCAGGACCAGTGGGTCACCTCGACAGTATCCCGCGGTTACAAGCTGGAATTATGGAGCGTTCCTCCTCAAAGGTTTCTAAGATCCAGCGTTCCCTCGGATCTTCCAAAGAGAAAATTCTTGTTTCAGGCACTGGATCATTTAGTGCATCAAGGAGTGATTATACAGGTTCCTGTATCCGAAAGGGGCGCAGGGTTCTATTCGAACCTGTTCACGGTTCAGAAACCAAACGGGGACACAAGGCCCATTCTGGATCTAAGATCCCTGAACAAACATCTATTTATCCAGTCCTTTCAGATGGAGTCTGTCAACTTAGTAGTAGCCTCACTCCAGATGGGAGACTTCTTAGCCTTCATCGATAACAAGGATGCATATTTACACGTACCTATCTTTCAGCCTACGATTTGCAGTAGAGGAACGTCATTTCGGACTTGCCACAGCACCCCGGGTGTTTACAAAGATCTTATCACTTGTACTGGGTCTTTTAAGGGCCCAGGGGATCTTGGTGCTTGGATACTTGGACGACCTCCTGCTCAGAGATCACTCACTACAGGCCCTGCACAACAGTGTAGATTGCACAGTGCGATATTTAGAAAGCCTGGGCTGGGTCATAAATACCGAAAAGTCAGCCTTGAGACCAATTCAGCTCATAGTCTCAAGTATCTAGGTCTGATCCTAGATATGGTCTGGGCAAAGGTGTTTCTGCCACCCGCAAGGATCTGTGCCCTGAAGGATCAGGTGCGTCAGATAAGGGGCACCAGACAACCCTCCATTCGGCCCTGTATGAGTCTTCTAAGAAGGATGGTGTCCTCCTTCGAGGCAGTGCCCTATGCCCAGTTCCATTCCAGGCCTATACAACAAGACATCTTGTCGGCTTGGAAAAGGAGAGGGCATGCCCTGGATTATGCCATGTTCTTATCCCCCCAGGCACACTTAAGCCTAAGCTGGTGGTTGCAGGATCAGAATCTGCAAAAGGGAAGATCCTTCCTCCCGGTGTCTTGGAGAATGCTGACCACAGACGCCAGTCTCTTGGGCTGGGGAGTGACCCTAGAGGAGCTCACAGCTCAGGGGAGAGGGTCAAGGACTGAACAGAGCCTGCCCATCAACATCTTGGAGTTGCGGGCAGTACAGTCCTGGACGTTAGAGCTTCAGGACTGCCCTATCAGGGTTCAGTCTGACAATGCCACTGCAGTGGCCTATATAAACCACCAGGGTGGTACCAGGAGTCATTCAGCTCAGAAAGAGGTGAACCACATACTAGCCTGGGCAGAAGGACATGTGCCAATTCTATCGATAGTTCATATCCCGGGTGTAGAGAACTGGAAAGCAGATTATCTCAGCCGCTAGCAGATCTGCCCGGGGGAATGGTCCTTAGACCCGAGAATGTTCCAGGAAATTTGCCAGCATTGGGGATGGCCAGATGATGATCTATTGGCATCCAGGTTCAACAACAAGCTACAGCAGTTTGTGTCCAGAACAAGGGATCCCCTGGCAATCGGAGCAGATACTCTGATAGTTCCATGGAGCCAGTACTCCCTGGTTTATGCTTTCCTCCCAATCCATCTCCTTCCACATTTGTTGCGCAGGATTCGGAGAGAGGGGTTCTATTTATTCTGGTGGCACCAGCCTGGCCCAGAAGGCCCTGGTTCCCACAGATTGTGAGATTGGCAATAGACGGGCCATGGACGCTTCCGCGCCATCCCAAACTACTGTCTTAAGGTCCTATATTCCACCCCAATTTACAGTCTCTAAATTTGACAGCATGGCTATTGAAACCAGGGTGCTGAAGGTCCGATGGTGTCAACCCTAGTGAATGCTAGGAAAGCTGTCACTAGGAAGATCTATCATAAGGTTTGGAAGACTTATATTGCTTGGTGTGAAGCCAGAAAATGGCATCCTCGAAAATACGTGATTGGGAGAATTCTCTCTTTTCTACAGTGAGCTGTGGAAATCAGATTGGCCTTGAATACAATCAGAGGTCAGATTTCGAACCTGTCAGTATTCTTCCAATGGCCTTTAGCCTCCCATTTGCTGGTCCGAACCTTTATGCAGGGGACAACTCGTTTGTTTCCCCCCATTAATCACCTCTGTGTCCTTGGGACTTAAATTTGGTGCTGTCTGTGTTACAGAAACAACCATTTCAGCCTATCAAGGAGATTTCATTAGTCTTGCTGTCATGCAAGCTAGCCATCACCTCGGCTAGAAGATTGTCGGAATTGGCGGCCCTTTCATGTAGGGAACCATACCTAATCCTTCACCACGACAAGGTGGTGTTGCGTCCTATTCCATCCTTCTTGCCAAAGATGGTGTCAGCTTTGCATTTAAATCAGGACATTGTTTTCCCTTCTTTTTTCTCTCAGCCTCGTTCGGCAGAAAGGAGGCGACTGCATTCCTTGAACATTGTCTAGAGTCTTTTTTGTTTTACCAGAAGCATCCAAGAAGGGGCAGGCAGCTTCCAAAGCTTCCATTGCCAATTGGGGCTGCCAGCTGGTCATTTAGGCCTATGGTCATCTGCGTCTCATTTAAAGTCCCATTTGCTCTTCTCCAGTTTATGATCTGAAATGTAAGGCTCCTACTTTCAGGGTGAGAGCTCATTCTACCAGCGGTGTAGGAACCTCCTGGGCCTTTCGCCATCAGGTATCTGTGGCTCCGATTTGTAAGGCTGCTACCTGGTCTTCAGTGTATACGTTCACAAAATTTTAGAAAAAAGTGGATGTTCGAGCAGCCGAGGATTAGGCTTTCGGCCGCAGTGTACTGCAGGCTGCCGTATAAGGTTTGATGTCTATTGTTTGGCAGGGTGTCTCCCTCCCCTCAAGGCTTTTGCCCTGAGACGTCCCAGTAGGTAATGAATATTAGCCTAACTCTGTGTCCCATGATCTATGAGAAAATCAAAATAGAATTTTTTCATCATACTTACCTGTAAAATCCTTTTCTTTAAAGCGGAGTTCCACCCTAAAGTGGAACTTCCGCTGGTTGGATTCCTCCCCCCCTCAGGTGTCACATTTGGCACCTTTCGGGGGGGAGGGGGAAGAGGACACCTGTCTTTAGACAGGTGTCCTTTTCCACACTTCCGGGAGTTCTGGCCGGCGGACGCGGCCGCTGACGTCAGAAGCCGGCTCCCTCCTCCCTGCTCGCTCTGCTACTGGCCGCCTGGCCAGTAGCAGAGCGTGGCAGAGCTCGCGCATGCGCGGTAAGGTGCCCGGCGTGAAGCTGTACTGCTTACACGTCCGGGTTCCCTTACCCGCGATGGAAGCGGCTGCACCCGTCCCCCGATCCGAAGATCGGCGGCGGGTGCTGACATCGCTGGAGTCCAGGACAGGTAAGTGTCCTAATATTAAAAGTCAGCAGCTACTGTATGTGTAGCTGCTGACTTTTAATTTTTTTTTTTAGCCCGGACCTCCGCTTTAAGTACATTGTGGGACACAGAGGTCCCTCCCCTCTTTTTGAGGATTCAGTGCTTGCTACAAAACTGAAGTTCTTCCTGTATGGGAGGGGTTATATAGGAGATCACTTCCTCTCTAAGACTGTCTACTAATTTCCATTCACCTGATGATGAAGTATAACCCAGTTGGTAATGAATATTAGCCTAACTCTGTCCCAAATTATTACTTCTTTCCCAATGAACAAGATTAGAAGCTCTTTCACATAAACCAGTGCATGGAAATGATCTAATTTAGGTTTACTGGTCCTTTGACAATCTTTACTGTGTCCAGAATGATCACTGATTGTTCTTGATTTAATGTTTTCCAACGATAGAACACTGCATACATAACAAATGTCATTTTCCCCAGAGCAACAATAAAATAGGAAGTATTCTTATTTTAGTCTGATTTAAATAGGATCAGATTAAAAGTAATTGGATTGCACTGAGTTTACCCCAATTGTGTGTTGATGTTATTGTTCAATGCATTCTGAAGAAAGAAAAATGATAGTTTAGTCATTTAGCCACAAAATGAAAACCTAGTGCTTGCTGTTTAATCTCTGAATTTCTCTTTTGTTTACTAATGGAGGCATTCATGTAATGGAAATAATTGCTCCAAAGCAACAGGTCAGAAATTGGCATCTTTTTATAGACCAAAGCTATGGAAAATGTACTTCAATTGACTTTATTTCAGAGCCTGCACTTTAATTACTGCGGACAAAATGACACGAAGCTTGAGGTCAAATATGCAATCCTAGTATGGCCTAAGACTAATTTATCAGTAAATACCTGTGAGCTAGGAGCTTGTCTGTCTAATGACTGCATAATGGTGTTTTTCTACATTTCCTGGCAGCAGCTGATCTGATTAAAGGGACATTCAGAAATCTCTATTAGGTTTTTGTGCCTGGCACAGAAAAATGTATGTGTTACACATTTAGGGTGTCCGTTGATGGGCACGTGTCAAAAGTGATGTACTTCGGAGAGGACTGGGAAACTTTGGCCTGGGGGGAGCAACTAAAACCAAGTTGCCCTTTTATGATAGGGATAGACTTCTGCGGGCTTAAGAAAATGTACCATGCAAGTGTGCCTTGATGATGCTGGTGTTGGTGGGCATAGGCAAAGGTATGGGTTTCAAAAGAACATAATTTATTTTACTTTTTCACAACTTCTGCAACAGATTCCTTTGCAGTTCTTCATTTGGTCATATAACTTCTCAGAGTAGCAAATATGTTTGTGCTTGAAAAGAACTATATAATACCCAGCATATGCTACTGACTTCAAGTCCCACCCTGAATAATGTCTGAACGTTGAAGTATCTCTACTAAGGGCCATCAGCCCAACATATCTTATGAGTATTGGTCCAGATGGTAAATGCAACCCTGTCCCCTATTCATCCACTGAGTGTAGAAGAAGAAGAAAAAGCATACCATCACCAGCACACAGCATGACAATAGGGTCCATGGTGGTCCTAAAACCTTGCAAAACCGTTTGTGACAATGTCCCTACTTTTGCTACAATTGGTGTGATGTTGATGCTTTGCTTTATTATTGCCTTGGACTATATAGCATTTCCACCTATTATTTAGTCACTATAGCACCCAATTTTATGAGGTTTGATTTTAGAAAAATGGCACTGGATGAAACTAAATTTTACGCTATAGAAGAGTGATAGAGTGGACTCTGCTCACATGATAATGTACTTGCCTGTTAGCGCAGGAAGACTGTTGTAGGAAAGCAAAGATTAAATTCAGTACAAATAGATATTGCTTTTGAATTTGTCCTAATTAATTATTTTATACTGTTTTGACTTTGCTCTTCAGTCCTGTGGTGGTTCTTTGTGAACATAGCCTTAGTCTGTGGACTTGTATCATGGGAGACATAGTTTAAATAATTATTTCAAATGTTGGCTCACTCGCCCTCTCCTTTTCTGGCCTGGAGAAATTTTAAAATTTTTGGCATAGGGTTCCCCTCAAAATCCATACCAGACCTAAGGGTCTGGCATGGATTTTTGGGGGGACCCCACAAAATTTTTGTTTACAATTTTGGCATGGGATTTAAAATCAGTGCAAGACCCAAAGGGTTTGGTATTGATTGGGGTGGGACCCCACACATTTTTTGGCATGGGATTTAAAATCCATGCAAGACCCAAAGGGTCTGGTATTGATTGGGGTGGGACCCCACACTTTTGTTTACATTCAGCTGTAAGAGGGGAATCCCACTGACAGCTGGTGAGTCATCGGTTGTTAAGGATGCTTCGGCTGCCTGCTCCTTAACAACACGCTTTTCTCCTTAACCATAAGTCACATCCAAGTTGCACCCCTCCAAAGTCGCATCACAGCCTCCTAAAGTCGCATCGCTAATCGCAGGATTTTAAAGTCGCACAAGTGTGAGTGGAGCCTTAGGCTCTCAACTATGTCTCTCGACAGTCACTAAGATCAGGCAATGGTTTGATACAGCCTCCTATCCTTTCCCGGCACTGACAGGTCTGGACACATACTCCCAGCACGTCCACCTGAAACCAGTGTTAATTTTGGCAGCAAATTTCGATTTAGTTTTAGTCTTAGTACTAAAATGGCATTTTAGTTTTAGTCCCATTTTAGTCTTCTGCAATTGTTTTAGTTTTAGTCGTATTTAGTTGACTAAATCTGCAGGACATTTTAGTCGACTAAATCGTCCTACATTTTAGTCGAATAAAATCTGCATTACAATTTTGTCGACTTTTAGTGGACTAAAACTCATTTTAGTCGTCTAAAATCTAATGGGTGTAGTTAAAATTCGAATGCATTATTTGAGCATTTCTCTACAAATTCCAAACTCATATACTGCTGGAGTGAAAAATCGAATATGTTATTATTTATGGCATTGAGGTATGAACATGCACAACAGACCAGTGTTAATTTTGACAGCAAATTTCAATTTTGTTTTAGTCTTAATCTTTTGACTAAAATGGCATTTTAGTTTCAGTCCCATTTTAGTCTTTTGACTAAAATGCCATTGTTTTAGTCATATTTTAGTCATGTCAATTGGTTTAGTTTTTGTCCTATTTTAGTCGAATAAAATGGTATTAAGTTAGTGGACTAAAATGTTTTAGTCGACGAAATTAACACTGTCTGAAACAATGGTTTACACTGGAGCCCTGACTATATGTAAAACCCAACTGTCCTTAGTTGGGCACCACATTTGGGCTACCTGCTGTGAGCTGGCAGACACTCATTCTTTGCCAAAAATGCAGAAACACCACCTAAGGTAAGAGCCATGAATCTGTTTCTTCTACTGTTACAGTGGGATTAAATTGTGGCCATTTTAAATATGAGTGATACATAACCGTGTATTTAGCAAAATGTGGATCCATAGATAGAAGACCAAAACATGTTGTAATGTTTTCTACCTCTTTGGTTCTTAAATGTACTATAATTTGTATTTAAAAATGAGTTTGCCTTTCATATTATAACTATTTCTGTATTTACACATTTCTTTCTACAGGTGTTGCTCTGCTTCTCCAGGGACACATCTGTGCTTGAACACTTTGCGTACAACAGTGCAACACCACCAAAATCATACATTCGAGGTGCGGTTCTGCATGTCTTATTTACCTATTTTTATTCCTAACATAAGGGTTAGCAATTCTAGACTTTTTTTCTGTACCATGTCAATTTTATTTGCATGGTCCCCCAAAACTATGGTATTTTTCCGGTTGGTTTATATAAACACACTCATGCAGGTGGTGCCCTCTCCATGGTATGTTTCCTTAACATAGATACAAAGAGCCAGGATTATATCTGTAAAGGACAACTCCACCCAACACTTTTTCTGTGTTTGGAGGGGGCAAAAACATTTGTATTCAATTTTGGATAGAGTGGGGAAGGACCTGTTGGGTTTACTGCTATCTAGGGCTCCATTAGATGGATTTCCCTTCACTCCGTCTCCCAGAAACAATATTTTCACCAGATAGGAAATTTGGGAAATGCTCCAACAGAAACTTAAACACTTTTTCGTTAAGTAGGGTAATGCTAAAACCCCTTAAAATCTCTCTAACAAAGCCTCAGATAGCAGTAAAACCGGACAGGAGTTCCAATCTTCCCTGTCTTGATCCAATGCTAAAAAATGCTTTGGCTGGACATACACTTAGGGGTGATTTACTAAAACTGGTGTACATTGAATCTGGTGCAGCTGTGTAGTAGTAACTAATCATCTTCCAGGTTTTATTGACAAAGCTTAATTGAACAAGCTGAAGTTAGAAGCTGATTGGCCACCATGGACAGCTGCACCAGATTCTGTGTGCACCAGTTTTAGTAAATCTCCCCCTTAGGCCCCTTTCACACATACGGACCGTTCAGGTCCGCCTGTCAGTTTTTCAGGCGGACCTGAACTGACGCTCCATTCTCCTCTACATCAGTGGTGACATGTCCGCTAACATCCGATCCACTAAATCCAGACCGATGGAAACCCTATTTTCCATCCATCTATCGGATCGGATGAAAATGAACAGGTGGATCCTTTTTTATCCGATCCCCATAGAGGTGAGTGGGGCTCTGGCAGGTCCGTCTCTGCGCAATGTTTAGCCATAAAATAATTCTGTATAGCTTCAGTGAGCTAACTTACCTGTAATGAAGGAGGTCCCACATTGTGCAGGCATCCTTATCCTGTAGAAATCTTTGGTGCAGGAATGCCCCATCCTCTTCCTGCTGCTCACCTTCCAAATTCCTAATGAGGACCTGTTCTCTCCTCCCTCTTCCTCTATTCAAAAATGTTTTTTTCATTTTTTTTCACTGCCTGTAACATGAACAGTGAATGGGGAGAGAGTCCTGTGACTCTCTCCCATTCACAGATTGGGTTACAGGCAGTAAAAACAATGAAAGAACGTTTCTCAATGGAGAAGGTGGAGATGGGACCTCATCGGGGAACTTTTTCCACAGCAACTTCACAGAAGACCCATCGCTATTACTTCCGCGGCACTGGAAGTCCAGCAGCAATAAGAGGATGGGGCATCCTTGCATAGACGATTTCTACAGGATCCAGCTGCCACCGAAGACACCCTTAATTACAGGTAAGTTAGCTCAATAAAGCTTTAGGGAATTTATTTATTTATTTTAAAAAGGATTTTTTTAAAAATAAAAACTTCCTTATGTCTACCTGAGATTGCTGTTAGCTACAAATGTTGTTCTGTCTTATGGCTTGCAGTTGAATTTGGGTTAGGGTGATTCCAGCTTTAATTTTTTTAACAATAGTAGCATTATAGACCGATACTTGCATATTGTAGCTATAACTGAAAAGATGAAGAGCACACTGCAAATCTGTTTTGGCAGACCATGTTTAAAATATGAACTTGCATTAAAAGTTCTACATAGCGTTCGATACTCTTGGATACCAAAAATGCCATTAAAAGCTCTTTTATGTAAACCGCTGTGCATTTTTTATTTGCTGTTCCTTGAGATATTAATGAATGCCCATGTCTTTAAAATATATTACCTAAATGAGGCTGATGTGGTTCACTGATAACTGAACTATCTTAATATATACAGTATCTCACAAAAGTGAGTACACCCTTCACATTCTTCTAAATATTTTATTCTATCTTTTCATGTGACAACACTGAAGAAATGACACTTAGCTACATTGTAAAGTGGTAAATGTACAGCTTGTATAACAGTGTAAATTTGCTGTCCCCTCAAAATAACTCAACACACAGCCATTAATGTCTAAACCGCTGGCAACAAAAGTAAGTACACCCCTAAGTGAAAATGTCCAAATTGGGCCCAAAGTGTCAATATTTTGTGTGGCCATGATTATTTTCCAGCACTGCCTTAACCCTCTTGGGCATGGAGTTCACCAGAGCTTCACAGGTTGCCACTGCAGTCCTCTTCCACACCTCCATGACAACATCATGGAGCTGGTGGATGTTAGAGACCTTGTGCTCCTCCACCTTCCATTTGAGGATGCCTCACAGATGCTCAATAGGGTTTAGGTCTGGAGACATGCTTGGCCAGTTCATCACCTTTACCCTCAGCTTCTTTAGCAAGGCAGTGGTCATTTTGGAGGTGTGTTTGGCGTCTTTATCATGTTGGAATACTGCCCTGCGGGAAGGGAGGGGATCATGCTCTGCTTCAGTATATCACAGTACATGTTGGCATTCATGGTTCCCACAATGAACTGTAGCTCCCCAGTGCTGGCAGCACTCATGCAGCCCCAGACCATGACACTCCCACCACCATGCTTGACTGTAGGCAAGACACACTTGTCTTTGAGCTCCTCACCTGGTTGCTGCCACACAAGCTTGACACCATCTGTATCAAATACATTTATCTTGGTCTCATCAGACCACAGGACATGGTTCTAGTAATCTATGTCCTTAGTCTGCTTGTCTTCAGCAAACTGTTTGCAGGCTTTCTTGTGAATCATCTTTAGAAGAGGCTTCCTTCTGGGACGAGAGCCATGCAGACCAATTTGATGCAGTCTACAGTGTATGGTCTGAGCACTGACAGGCTGACCCCTCACCCCTTATAAATCTGCAGCAATGCTGGCAGCACTCATACGTCTATTTCCGAAAGTCAACCTCTGGATATGACGCTGAGCATGTGCACTCAACTTCTTTGGTCAACCATGTTGAGGCCTGTTCTGAGTGGAACCTGTCTTGTTAAACCGCTGTATGGTCTTGGCCACTGTGCTGCAGCTCAGTTTCAGGGTCTTGGCAATCTTCTTATAGCCTAGGCCATCTTTATGTAGAGCAACAATTCTTTTTTTTCAGATCCTCAGACAGTTCTTTGCTATGAGGTGTCATGTTGAACTTCCAATGACCAGTATGAGAGAGTGAGAGCGATAACACCAAATTTAACTCACCTGCTCCCCATTCACACCTGTGACCTTATAACACTAATGAGTCACATGACATTGGGGAGGGAAAATGGCTAATTGGGCCCAATTTGAACATTTTCATGTAGGGGTGTACTTACTTTTGTTGCCAGCGGTTTAGACATGAATGGCTGTGTGTTGAGTTATTTTGAGGGGACAGCAAATTTACACAAATGTGAGGGGTGTACTCAATTTTGTGAGATACGGTATGTACTATATTGTTTGGGAACCATCATTACAATTACCTTCTTATGCAGTCGTATGGTGTATACACTGAACAGCATTAGGGCAAAATGACAATTTCTTGTGGCATATAGTGACTTGAGGACCATATCAATATAATGTAGTCATTATTTTTATTTAATACAGTCATTTATATGAATTATTCTATTTATTAGACAGAAGCCAATAAAAATGTCACTTCTGTTTATGTATAGATTGTTTGACGCTTTTCATGGTAATCACCTGACTAATGTCTGTCACCTTTTCTATTTGTTGGGCCTGTTTTATTAAGTATGTTTAATTAGATTGCCAGTAAGGTTAATTGTATGTCTATATTGCTTCAGCAACTGGAAAAAGTAACTTTCAGTCTTTTGATTGTAGGCAAGCTTGGCTTAGAAGAGTTTGCTGTTATCTATCCACCAAATGGTAAGCTGTGCTTTGTCATCCTCTAGTGGTAGATAATGAAAATTACACAAATATCAGTAGCTGTTCGGTGCCATCTGTATTAAAGCGGAACTACAGGGAAAAAGCTAAATACGCAGCTAGAATACATACATTACAATAAAAGTTTACCTGCCAAGGGATTTGTAATTTTGGCCAGCCATTCTTGTGGTACAGAAACCTCCACCGGTGAGGTCATCTTGACGTAAAAATCACTGCTGAACCAGGAAGGTGAATTGATTTTCAGCAGGTATGCATATCACCTTCCTGGCTCTGCAGTATGGAAATGTTTTTTAAATCACGAGGCTGGCTGTACAAAATGTTAAAATGTTTAGTAGGTAAAATAGTAAAAGTATTTTAGGGGGATATCATTCCTTGTGTGGCCTGTTCTCTCAGTATGGCACCTGTTATGCACGTATGTGCTAAAAATTCACATGCAAATTATACATTACTTGCGAAAGGATTTGTAATGCAAAAACATGTAAATTACACTTCCCCCTGGGAGAAACAGTGATGGAAAAGGATCAGGGAGTGCTTGCAGATGAGACTTCGCAAAAGTATGCAATGCCAAGCTGCAGCTAACAAGGCTAGCAGAATACTCTCAAGCAGTAAAAAAGCCATACATTCAAAAGATAAATCAATAACTTACCCTTTTACAAAACACTGCTTTGGCATCATCTTGAATATGTACTTCAGTTTTGGTCCTTCTTCCTCAGGAAAGACAATGTTGAATGAGTTCAGCAGCAGGCAAAAAAATGAATAGGTAGGATGGACCTCAGCTATACAGATAACAGTTATTCGCCCTGGACAAGAGGCACTTAAAGTGATTGTAACTGATCACCTTGTAAAACAACCCATTCAGTTTAAAATAGAAATGAAAGGCAAAACAATTGTGTACAGATATAAAAAAAAGCATTATAAATACCCCTTTTCCCTTTTTTTTTTATAATTGATCATATTCCCTCTGTTCTCAGCTGCATAAGAGCTGGGGGGAGGAGAAGCAACAGCACACTGAGCTTCCCAGTGAATGGCTGTGCAGCATGGGCATGTTATGACATGTATAATCATTGGATGAGAGCAGGCTGAGTTCCCAGCAGAGCTAGAGAACTGACCTCAGTTCTGACCTAAGCTCTCCTGCTTAGTGTGGTCAGTTTTTAATAGGAAAGCAGAGGGACTGGCAGGAACACCAGGGTATTTCACATAAGGGAAACAATACAAAGAGAACAGGATACTTTCTCATACAAGTACATGGTACAGCTGGCACATATTAGAAATATGAAGTGTTTGGGTAACAAACGATTTAGGGGGATATGATTACAATGCTGAATAAAATAAGGGCAAGGGTGGGACTTTAACCACTTGCTTACTGGGCACTTAAACCCCCCTCCTGCCCAGACCAATTTTCAGCTTTCAGTGCGCTCACATTTTTGAATGACAATTACTCACTCATGCAACACTGTACCCATATGAAATTCTGCATCCTTTTTTCACACAAATAGAGCTTTCTTTTGGTGGTATTTAAGCACCGCTGAGTTTTTTATTTTTTGTGCTATAATTAAAAAATACCGAAAATTTTGAAAAAAAAACACATTTTTCTTTGTTTTTGTTATAAAAATTTGCAAATTAGTAATTTATCTTCATAAATTTTGGCCAAAAGTTATAATGTTACATATCTTTGGTAAAAATAACCCAAATTAGTGTATATTATTTGGTCTTTCTGAAAGTTAGAGTCTACAACCTATGGTGCAAATCACTGAAAATTGATCACACCTGATGTACTGATGGCCTATCTCATTTCTTGAGACCCTAACAAGCCAGCAAAGTACAAATACCCCCCAAATGACCCCTTTTTGGAAAATAGACATTCCAAGGTATCTAGTAAGTGGCATGGTGAGTTTTATGAAGTTGTCACTTTTTCCCACAATTCTTTGCAAAATGAAGATTTTTTTTTTTTTTTAACAAAATTGTCATTGTAACAGGTTATTCTCTCACATGGCATATGCATACCTCAAATGACACCCCAAAACACATTCTACTACTCTTCCTGAGTATGTGTGGGACATTTTTACAGCCTGGCCACATAGAGAGGCCAAATTACACATAGCATGTACAATGGAAAAATGACACCCTAAAATACATTCTGCTACTCCTCTTGAGTATGGCGATACCACGTGTGTGAGACTTTTACACAGCCTGGCCACATACAGAGGCCCAACATTGAACTAGCACCTTCAGGCATTTTAGAAGCATAAATTACGCATCTCATTCCTCGACCACCTATTACAATTCTGAAAGCCCTGGAGCACCAGGCCAATGGAAACCCCCACAAAATGACCCCATTTTGGAAAGCTAACACCCCAACGTCTAATCTATGAGGCACAATGAGTCTTTTGAACGGTTCATTTTTTTTCCAGAAGTTTTTGGAGCATGTGGGAAAAAATTAAAACGCATTTTTTTACAAAAAGTTGTCCATTTATAAGGTATTTCCAACACATAGCATGTACATGGCAAAAATACATTCTGCTGAGTAAAAGGGTAAACAAAAGATTACTTGTGGTATTAGTATTGCAGCTGTCCACAGGAGGATAGCACTGGTCCAGGCAGCAGGCAGAGACTTGGTCAGCTACAGCGAACACAATTGTCCAGGCAACTGACAGCGAATGCAATTGAACAGGCAGGAAAACTGTCCATAGTACAGGCAGGGATATTGTCCATATACAATCCAGGGTCAGTGCAGGCAGAGATGTTGTCCGCAGTGCCAAAACATTGGTCCTGGTAGTAGGACAGCGAACACATTTGTCCAGGCAACAGGCATGAATACTGTCCATAGTCAGTACAGGCAGCAGGCAAGGATACTGTCCATATACAGTCCAAGGTCAGTGCAGACAGAGATATTGTCAACAGTGCTATAATATTGGTCCTAGTAGCAGGCAGAAACATGGCCCATAGTCCAGGTAGCAGCAGAAGGGTGGTCAGTTCATCCGGCAGGCAGAGGCATGATGGCAATAAGTCCTACAGGCAGCAGGCAGAAGTAGGGCCTCAGTCAGGACAGAATGGGGACAGGGGTAGAGGCTTCTCCCACCCAATCTCTTTGAAGCCTCCGAGTCTCCAGACCCTAATCTGGGAGAGAGAAAACAAAAACAATGTTTTCTTCTTCCAGAAAAAAACATTCTGGAGCCCCTCACATATGTGACACCCCTGTGTTGTGAATCCCACTACTCCAGTTGCAGGGTACAAGATCAGTCCAAGAGGCAGGCAAAAAACATGGTCAAACAGTCCAAGGTCAGTTCCAGATCAGGCAGAAGTATGTACAAAATCGGTAGGCAGAAGCGTGGGTGAATAACAGTCCAGGGTCAGTTCCAGATCATGCAGAAGTATGTACAAAATCGGTAGGCAGAAGCATTGTCGAATAACAAGCCAGGGTCAGTTCCAGAGCAGGCAGTGGCATAAGGGGTACGAACTTGAAAAAGGAACTGAGGAATCAATAATTGACTAGGGTGTGATAACGCCAGAAACAGTCATCTATGCATAGACCTGGTTGGGAAGGGCACTGGGCACAATGATAAGTGGTGTCTCTTCTAACTCCTCTACTAGAGCACACCCGGCATTTTTTTCTGGCGTTTTTGGCCTGTTGGTCTGGGAGGCATTTTATCGGGGAAATGGCGCTCGGAGAGTCTACTACACACATCTGATCTAATATTTTCTGGTGGGCCGTTGGGGTATAGAAGTGTAGTGATGATATCCTCCTGGTAGCTAAGGAATGGTTTGGGGTTTACGGTGGACTTGCGATATATGATATAGGTATTGTATATGGCCAAATGAAAAAAATAGAGCAACTCTTTTATACCAGTGGTATGTTCTTCTGGTAGGTAAATAGGGTTCCAACATTTGATCATTTAGATCGACTCCTCCCATGTACAAGTTGTAATCATGGATACAGATGGGTTTCTGTATTGGGCCATTTCTTCTGGGGATCTCTACCAATGAATTGTTGTGTATAGATGATATCTCTTTTTCCAAGCCTCATGTTGACGAGTCTTTGAGGAAAGCCCATCCGATTGTTTTCTGGCTGTGCCACAAGCTGGTGTACTCTTCCTGTAGAGGTTCTGGAACAGGGGTAAACTGGTGTAAAAATTATCCATATACAGGTGGCAGCCTTTGTCCAGGAGTGGGTAGATTAGTTGCCAAACAATTTTACCACTTGTACCTAAATATTCTGGGCAATTAGGGGGATTTAGCTGGGAGTCCTTCTCTTCGTATACTTGGAAGGCGTAAACGCACCCTGTGTTTCGGTCGCACAATTTGTAGACTTTCACCCCATAGTGTGCCCTTTTACTGGGGATATATTGTTTCACTCCCAGCCTACCACAAAATTTTACCAGGGATTCATCAATGCATATATGCTGGTCCGGGGTAAATAATTGGGGGAATATTTCTGAAAAATAATTGAGAATTGGGCAAATCTTATAAAGCCGGTCATAATTTGGGGCATTTCGGGGAGGGCACTGAGTATTGTCGTTTAAAATGTAGAAATCTCATGATCATGGAAAATCTTGTCCTGGACATTATTGATGAGAAGACCGGCATGTGGAAGATAAGGCGGGTGGACCAGTAGAAGCGGAGTTCATTTTTGTTGTTAAGTGCCATGCAGAACGTGAGGCCCAAAAAAGTTTTGAATTCTTCCACCGTTACGTCTCTCCAATCAAAGGGATGGGAATAATATGAGGTTGGGTTAGCCTGGATGAATTGGTGTGCATATAGGTTGCACTGGGCCACAACGGATCGCAGCATGTCCTCCGTAAAAACCAAATCAAAAAAATGAATGGGAGAAAAATTTTCTGTGTCCACAAGGACTCCTGGCTGGGCAGTGAAAGGGGGAATCCTAGCTTCTCCTGAATTAGGGGGAAGCCACAAGGGGTGCTGGAGTGAGTAGGGAAGGCCGGCATGGGATCTAACCCTTTGGGGCTGACGTACAGCGGTGCTGGTGGATGGCACTGGGGTGTGGGTGGATGGCACTGGGGTGCTGGTGGATAGCACAGAGGTGCTGGTGGATGGCATTGGGGTGCTGGTGGATGGCACAGTGGTGCTGGTGGATGGTATTGCCTCCTCACCAACGCGCCTTCGTCTGGCGGGTGGGCAATATTCCTCATCTGAGTCCAGCTCTGATTTGCTACTTGAGACCGGATCGTAGGTCATATCAGACTCAGACTCAGAGGAATCTGCAGGAGAGAGCTCCCTGTTGCTCTCGTCTGCTGCAAGAAAATTGTAGGCCTCCTCAACAGAAAAAGATCTTTTTGCCATTGTTGCAGCACTTATTGGCACTGATGACACATGACACTGATAGGACTGATGTCAGGTGGCACTGATGACAGGTCAGGTGGCACTGGTGACAAGTAACACTGATGGCACTGACAGATGGCAATGACACATGGCACTGATGACAGGTCAGGTGGCACTGACACGTCAGGTGGCACAGATAACAGGTCAGGTGGTGACACTTGATTGCACTGACAGGTGGCACTGATGATATGTGGCACTGATGACAGGTCAGGTGGAATTTTATGACACGTGGCACTGATGACACTTGATGGCACTGATGATGTGTGGCACTGATGACAGGTCAGGTGGCACTGATGACAGGTCAGGTGGCGCTGACATGTGGCACTGATGATGGGTCAGGTGGCACTTTGACACGTAGCACTGATGACACTTTGATGACGCGTGACACTTGATGACACTGATAGGTGGCACTGATGATATGTGGCACTGACAGGTGGCACTGATATGTGGCACTGACAGGTGGCACTATGATGGGCAGTTTTTTGGCACAATAATAACAAATCCAGCAGTGTTCACTTACAGTAATGCTGGCAGCACAGGTTGCTCTCTCTCTCTCCTCACACAGCGGTGTCTGTGGGAGGGAGAGAAGGCAGGCAACGAGAGATGATCTCATATGTTTACATTTGAGATCATCTCTCGATGGACCCGCCGATCAGGTGGTAAACGGCCGCTGTGATTGGCTGTTTACCACGATCTGTGATTGGCTGTGCCCAAGGGACACAGCGATCACAGATATTCCCGGCTGCGCACCCGCGATTGCGGGCTGGGAGCGCGCGGAAATTGAGATCCGTGCTGTAGCATATATACATGCATAGGTAGAAATAATTGTCTGTTGGCCAAAGACTAGCGATCCCTGTCTACATAAAAAAAAAAAGATATAGTCACGATTAATGCAATAGTACAGACCACACTGATAGACATATAAATAATGAAAACATGTTGCATATAAAAATTGAATTAGAGATGTGAACCATGGCTACTGTAAGGCTGACGTGTTTTGCAGCTTTAGCCGCTCTCCAGGGGCAGGTTCATGATAAAAAATGTCAATAAAAAATTGTATATCTTAGTGGTCTATCAGATTTATTAATGGAAGAATGTATGAGGGAAGGAAAGGTTTACAAAAACCCTCCCATCTATGCTACCAGTGTGGCTGTAAGCTAACGGTACACCTCCAAAGCCAAGGGGGGGGGGCCCCATGGGATACCATCATTCCGGGGACTGTGGCGAGCTGACCCCAGGGCAAGAACCCACATAGGCGCCACCAGGAGTTGTGAATGCGTAGACGTGATCATCCAGTGTGAGCAGAAATGGGACCAACCATGTAGTGAAGAGTATCTGAAAAAATATATATAAGAGTATAAGCGAGGATGTATCTATATGTATAGATAAGACCCAAGGGGTCCCCAAGGTCAAAAAGTGGCAAAGAAAAGTGATGGGGAAAGATGACCATCTGCCTAGAGAAAGGCATGTGAAAGAGCAAAAGAGAAATTGACAAAAGGTACAGCCCAATGGGCATAGCCCATGGTGGAGTAGTGGAACGGAAAAGAAAAGCAACAATAGAAGCATGGGGGGATAACTGTGAGGTAGTGGTGTGAACAGATATGCATAGTAACAAATTAAGTCAAAAAACGGATGAAAAAAGTGAACTGCCTGCTCTGCGGCTGTGCCTGCTGGGGCAGGCAGGCACAGCCGCAGAGTGCCCGCCAGCGGCTCCCTGTGTGCCGACCGAATGTTAAACCGTCGGCGCATTGGCGCCATAACATCACTCCATGTGCCCGGCGTTTAGAGCGTGACGTTGACATGCAATGTGCAGGCCTCTGCCCACCCCTCGCCGGACGGGGGGGGAGGGGGGCGGCAGTGCGCGTCACAACCCCCGGAGTTGATGGACACAGGGCGGCACCGAGTTGCCAGAAAGCATACCAACAGCCAATATAGCCCACCAGGTAAATAGATATGGGAATGTCAGTGTGGATCCATGTAATGAAACAACCCCTTGCTTGAAGCCAAAGGGGAGGAAAAAGATTATGGGGTAACAAAGGCGTGAGGCCAAAAGCATCATACAAACTAACTAGCAGAAAAATTGCTAGGTACCGCAGCACACTTCCATCCCTATTATGAAACAAAGGAAGAGGTTTGAGACTTTAAATGAAGTAGTGCTCAAAGGGGTCACTACCTCCATCCCTGTGAATACTAAATAAGGGTAAGGGTGGGACTTTAAATGAAGTGTGCGCTTGCAAAGTATGTAAAATAAAAATGTTTATTCATGCATGTAGTCATGTCTGATATCTGAATTCAAGCGTATGATTACACAAAGTATTGACATTAAAAATTCATATTTGTACATAGTGGTAAAATTCATAATATATACATACATGCATGCATAGGTAGAAATAATTGTCTGTTGGCCAAAGACTAGTGATCCCTGTCCTACATAAAAAAAATAATAGTCATGATTAATGCAATAGTACAGACCACACTGATAGACATAAAAATAATGAAAACATGTTGCATATAAAAATTGAATTAGAGATGTGAACCACGGCTACTGTAAGGCTGACGTGTTTTGCAGCTTTAGCCGCTCTTCAGGGGCAGGCTCGTGATAAAAACCTGCAATAAAAAAATGTATATCTTAGTGGTCTATCAGATTTATTAATGGAAGTATGTATGAGGGAGGGAAAATCATACTCTTGAATTCAGATATCAGACATGATTACAACGCTGTAACTGTAATAAACTGTTTACTCTAAGGTCCCTGAAGAGCATTTAAAATGTAGAACTCCCCCACCAGGAAGTGGCACTAGACGAGTGTGTAGACAATTTTAAAAACATTTAGGTTGAATATATTTTTATTTCTTTCAGACACAAGAATATTATACATACAAACTCAATTTGCATACAGAACAAAGTAAATTACATTCCAGCTAGGAAGAAGGGGGTAGCATTGTACACAAATTGAACTCCGATATACCTGAACTATTTCAAGAGAAATGTAGTAACATATCCATATAAGTAGCCTCGGTAACAAACAAGCCAACGGGTGCCATCTGTGAGGGCGCACCTGTAGTAAGTAGTCCGGCAGTGAATCTGAGCAGCTTTATTAAAGGTAAAAGATAATTGGGAAAGATGCCCCTATATAATAGAGACAGAAAAACTAAGTCAGAAAAAGAACAGTAATATAGGGTGGGGGGGGGGGGGGAGATGGAAGATCAGGAGCAGGATTCCTGGAGAGGAGGAAAAGAGAGGGGAAGAGGAGGGAGGGTAAGGGTGGTGCGCTCCCTTCCTACTGTCATGAATTATGTTCAACTGAAGAAAGTGGTTTTGGGTCGGTTGCCCCTATACCAGCTGTAGGGGACTCCACAAGTCTGCTTTTCATTTTATCTAAGGAGGTATAGTGCATCCATATCGACCACTGTGTTTTGAACTTTTCCCATTTATCTTGTTCCCTAGCTTCCATCTTTTCCATGAGCATAATGGCATTGATCTTGTTAACCCATAGGGAGAAGGGGGGGGGGGGGATTTTTTCCAGAACCTGGAAATCAGTTGCCTACCTGCCGCGAGAAAGAATCTCAACAGGATTGATTTCTGGGTCTTAACAGCCCCAGGAAGAATAGACAGCAGGGCAATGGTGGGGGAGGGTTTCAGGGGGTCCTCGTATATATCCGTATATGTTTGAAATATTTGCGTCCAGAACCCCCTTATGAGGTCGCACTCCCACCATATGTGCAAGTGAGTGCCCCGTATCAAGTGACATCGCCAGGAGAGATCCGAGCTTGATCTGAAAATTTGATGGATTACAGACGGTATATAATACCACCTTGATAGCACTTTGTAGTTCTTCTCCTGGGCGTAACTTGAGACGGAGGCTTTGTGAGTAAACAAAAATGCCTTATGCCATTCCACCTCCGAGATCTCCATCCCCAGCTCCTCAGACCAAGCTCTGGTATATGAGGGAAGAGCACCATCTGTATGGGTTTGTATGGCTTTATAGATGTCTGACAGGGAGTTGCGCGGAATCTCGGGCAGAGAGCACAGCTGTTCAAAGTGTGTTAATGGTCGGTGGGCTTGCCGTGAGGCAGCCAGAGACCTACAGTAAGATGAGATATGAAGCTTACTCAACCAGGACAGCGTAGAGGTGCTGACTTGGGGGTGTGGAACAAACATGCCTGTGGAGGGATGAGTGTATTGCTGTGCTGTGGGCCAAGTAGCCCTGCCGTAGGTAACATAATTGGGTACCCCCATGCCACCAGGCAAGTTCGGGTTATCAAAAAGGGGTGTTAAAGGACTGGGATCTGTAGAGAGGGAGTATTTGTCTCTCCTTTTGTACCAGACCTGTAGGGCTGCAACTGTAAGGGGGGAGAGCATTTGTAGGGTTTTAAAATGGGTGGCGTTTCCCCACAGGAGGGCCTGTAGGTCAGAGGCGGACATGTCTCGTTCTGTCAGAGTAGCAACTTTTGATAATGGGCGAAGGAACCAATCCAAGACTCGCGAGAGGATGGAAGATGTATGGTATATTTCAAAATCGGGGAGCCCCATTCCCCCAGACGCCTTGGGGGTGCAAAGAGACGTGTGTTTCAGCCTGAGGGAGAAAAGGAGATAGAGGGAAGCAACAGCCGTGGTAGGCCGGGTCTTTAGTAAATGAAAAGCTTCAGCAGTGTCACATCTAGGGATCCACACAGGCCGCTCCCAGTGTATCCACCAGGGGGCGCAGACAGGTAGGCCCAGAGCGCTACAGCGTTCACCATACCCCGTCTTACATGTAAATTGAGGTGAGAACCTTAAGGGCCCTCCAATGGGAGAGAATAAGAAAAGGTCACAAACATAAAATAAGAAACAATATAAAAGAAATAACAACGCACAGAATGGTCCGCACAGATCAGAGTACAACAGAACAACATCATATAACGTGTATAAAAAGGCTCAGGGCCCTGAACCAACTAGCAACATAGAAACTGTTATGTTCGTTTGGCAGGGCCGGTAACCAGCTTCTCTGAGCTAAAATTAGGGGAGGCTGGAAACGGTACTGCAGGTTTATAACAGTGTACTGTAAGTCTAAAATAAAGGCACGTTAAACTGCAAACCATAAAATGGGCAAAGGCCATAAGTTATTCATCAAACAAGGGAAGAGCCACCAGGCAAGGGCTCAATAGGTAGCGAGCAGTAGCCGGGGCAGCTCAGCTGTTCGGGGGGAATGGATGACTTGGACTGTGAGTGTTTCTGTCTTTTCTTCCCTCTAGAGCGCGGTTGCCAACCGGTGTTGAGGGGTAAGCCTGGAGTTGCAGAATGTAAGGGCCAGTCTGGAATTGCAATCAGTGGCAGTTCAAAGGAATCCAGAAAATTTGGGAGGTCACCCAGGGTGCATAGCGAAACAGATTTGCCATCATGAGTCGCTGAAAGTTGGAAGGGGAAGCCCATCTGTACTTGATTTGTTTGTCCGCCAGGGCTTTAGTGAGGGGCTTCAGGTCCCTTCGCATATCCAGAGTTAGTTTGGACAAATCCGGGAGCAAGTAGATCTGTGTTTCATTAAATTGGATAGCGTCCTGTGTCCTGACTGCCTGCATGATTTCAGCCTTTATCGCCTAGAAGTGCACCCTGCAAATGACATCCTTAGGGTAGGCTGCATTCAGATTTTGAGGTCCTAGGGCCCTGTGGATACGGTCAATTTCAAGAGGAGACTCTCTGGACTTCTGGAGCAGCTCATTGAAAATTGCAGTGGCAACCGACAATAAGTCCTTAGACTCAACCGCTTCTGGAAGCCCCCTGATGTGTATATTATTACGTCTGGCTCTGTTTTCTTGATCATCCTGGTGCAGGATAATCTGCTGGATTTGGGCTGAGTGAGCATTGAGGATTGCTTCATGTGAGTTCAGGGTGGCTACCGTGTCATCCACTGCGTGCTCAATGTCTTCAATCCTCCCTGTGACATCCCTCTCCTGCTTGTAAGACAGTTCCAGTCTCTGTACATAGGCCTCAAAATCGTGCCTGGTGGGGAGGGCCTTGATATAGGCCTCCATGTCCCAGCCTAGACCTGAGCGTAGTGAGTCTGGCGAGGGGCAGCCTGAGTGAAGGGAGCCTTGCTCGGATTCTGGAGGTGAGTGGGCGTGCTGCCGGGTTCTCCTTTGGGAAGCAGAGTGGGATGTGCTGGCATGCTGGGAAGCCTGATGGTGCGAGGACGCCCGGGCCATCTTGGAAGTGGGCGACCTGGCCTACGACTGCCCAGAACGGGTGAAAAAATGTCCGATCTCTCCGGGGTTTGGCTGCCCGAGTGATTTGTGGTTAGTGTCCTTGCCCTTACCGCACATAGCAGACCGATTAGCCAGTGGGTACCGAGCTGGGAGCTGTCAGTGTGCTGATCTGTGCGGGAGCCGAAGTGAAGCACGTCTCACTGCCCCCCTACAATATTAAAAACATTTAGATGTTTTCCTGAGGAAACAGAATATAAAGGGTGTAAGCTGGATATACAGTGCCTTTAAAAAGTGTTCATTCCCCTTAAAATGTTCCTCATTTTGTCAGATAATGTTACAACCAAAAGCATAAATGTATTTTATTAGGATTTTATGTCATAGATCAACACAAAATGACACATGATTGTGAAGTGGAAGGAAAATGATAAATGGTTTTCAAAATCTTTTTACAAATAAATATGTGAAAAGTGTGGCGTGCATTTGTATTCAGCCCCCTCTACTCTGATACCCCTAACTAAAATCTAGTGTAACCAATTGCCTTCAAGAGTCACCTAATTAGTAAATAGAGTCCACCTGTGTGTAATTTAATCTCAGTATAAATGCAGCTGTTCTGTGAAGCCCCTGGAGGTTTATTAGAGAACCATAGTGAACAAACAGCATCATGAAGGCCAAGGATCACACAGGTCAAGGATAAAGTTGTGGAGACGTTTAAAGCAACATTAGGTTATAAAAAGTATCCCAAGCTTTGAACATCTCACGGAGCACTGTTCAAGCCATCATCTGAAAATGGAAAGTGTATGACACAACTGCAAACCTACCAAGACATGGCCGTCCACCTAAACTGACAGGCTGGGCAAGCAGAGCATTAATCAGAGAAGCAGCCAAGAGACCCATGGTAACTCTGGAGGAGCTGCAGTGATCCACAGCTCAGGTGGGGGAATCTCTCCACAGGACAACTATTAGTCATGCACTCCACAAATCTGGCCTATGGAAGAGTGGCAAGACGAAACCATTGTTGAAAGAAAGCCATAAGAAGTCCCATTTGCAGTTTGCGAGAAGCCATGTGGGGGACACAGCAAACCTGTGGAAGAAGGTGCTCTGGTCAGGTGAGACCAAAATTGAACATTTTGGCCTAAAAGCAAAATGTTATGTGTGGCGGAAAACTAACACTGCACATCACCCTGAACACACCATCCCCACCGTGAAACATGGTGGTGGCAGTATCATGTTGTGGTGATGCTTTTGTTCAGCAGGGACAAGGAAGCTGGTCAGAGTTGATGGGAAGATGGATGGAGACAAATACAGGGCATTCTTAGAAGAAAACCTGTTAGAGTCAGCAAAAGACTTGAAACTGGGGCAGAGGTTCACCTTCCAGTAGCATAGCGACCCTAAACATACCAGAGCTACTCAGGAATGGTTTAGATCAAAGCGTATTCATGTGTTAGAATGGCCAAGTCAAAGTCCAGACCTAAATCCAATTGAGAATCTGTGGCAAGACTGACAGAGCTTGAGCTATTTTGCAAAGAAGAATGAGAAAAAAATGTCACTCTCTAGATGTGCAAAGCTGGTAGAGACATCCCCAAAAGAGATTTGCAGCTGTAATTGTAGCAAAAGGTGGTTCTACAAAGTATTGACTCAGGGGGGCTGAATGCAAATGCACGCCACACTTTTCACATATTTATTTGTAAAAAATGTTGAAAACCATTTATGATTTTCCTTCCACTTCACAATTATGTGTCACTTTGTGTTGGTCTATCACATAAAATCCTAATAACATACATTTATGTTTTTGGTTGTAACATAACAAAATGTGGAAAATTTCAAGGGGTATGAATACTTTTTCAAGGCACTGTAGGAAGCAGGTACATAGCTTCCCGGGGTGAGCACACTTTCGGGCACAGATACCAGTCCAGTGACATAGTGACAAACAGTACTGTGTTTTTTGGTGCTATTTAGTCCATTTACAGGTGATGTACAGTGTTCCACTAAAATAAGCAGTGCAAAAACTCCAAAACAAAATCCTAGCCGTGTCTCAGCACTAACTACACAAATCCACATGCCAACTACATGGCTGAGGAAGCCTAATGCTTGTCTATCTCCACATACAATTTTTCAGCTTCCACCAACCTTGCAGCTCTCACAGACATGACTTGCCTGCTCCCCAGGCCCTAGAGCACTGTCTCTGAGTTCTTGGATATAGAAACCGAGGTCTCTAAAAGTGTATCAGAGATGTGTAAATTTCTAACAGGACTTTTCAAGGCTCCTTTGAGGCAAGGGTCTCCCCTGAGGTTTTCAAATGTTTCTTCTCCAGGGACTTGATTTGTGGAGGGAGAGTTTCTGTCCTGAAAAGAGAGTGCTCCTTTTGTCTGCCATGGAACAGAACCGTTTATACTTTTGGTAAACCATAAAGATTTCCTCTGAAGATAATGTGGGTAGCTACACGTGGACTGGGTTAATAAAGGCTTAAAAAAGATTGGCAGAGTCAATGTCACAGAAGAGGCAACAAGGAGAAAATTCCTTATGGTGGAGTTTAGCCACATCTGGTGGCCTGCTGAAGGGAATAGTTGCCTGCCTCAAAATTGTACCCAGAATTAAAGCTCTCTTGCTGCAGAGCGGTTAGTCTGGAGTTTCACCTTAACAAGGTCACTGATTTATAGACATGTGCAGAACAGAAAAATTGTTTTTGGTTAATTTTGGATAGATTCGTTCTGTTACTAATTTTGTTTCATTATGGAATTTGTTTAGTTTGGTTTCAGAATTCGTTTACTTTGGTTTCAGAATTAGTTTATTTTTGTTTCGTTAAAATTAGTTTTGTTTATTCATTTTCTAATGAATTTCAACTTTTTAACAACAGCTGGTTGTTAAGCAGCGGGCCGGGGAGCCGGCCTCCCGTGTCTTTAACAACCACGAGTCCTCATCTGTCAGCCAGCTTCCCCACTGACAGATAAATGTAAAGAAAAGAATGCCAGAAAATTCCCGGCAATAGAAACAAAAATGTCAACATTTAAAAAAAAAAACGGCGTAGGTCGTCCCCCCCCCCCAAAATCCATAACAGACCCTTATCTGAGAATGCAGCCTGGCAGGTCAGGAAAGGGGGGGTGGGTGCTTTGGGCCAGGGGGCTTTGCTCCATGTTGATTAGGACAAGGGCCTCATCCCCACAACCGTGACCAGTGGTTGCGAGGGTCTGCGGGCAGGGGGCTTATCGAAATCTGGAAGCCCCAGATCCGCCCCCCCCCCCCATGTGAATGAGTATCGGGTACATAGTACCCCTACCCATTCACCAAAAAAGTGTCAAAAAGTAATAAAAACACAGGGACAGTTTTCGACAAATCCTTTATTAACCTCCCTGGCGGTATGATTATGTCAGGAATTTTGTTCCAAAAGTGGTACCATTTTTTTGCATGGAAATTTGGCGTTTTATATTGTAGGCCTGCAATTCTTAGGAATAACTCACTTAAATCTGTCCAAACAACAGTCTAGTAGACATCCCGGGTATGAAAAAGTTTGAAAAATGAAATCATAAATTATAATATAATAAATAACTAAAAATAATTATCAAAAATAATAATATAATAGTAATAAAATTTATTCAATAATGTAATCAAACCAAAAACGCAGAAATTTGCTCAGTTGCAGAATTGTCGCTGTCGTCACTTTCAGTTTCTGATGATAAATTTCCTCAAAAATCAGTATCACTCAATTCTGCAAATGATTCTTATTTACTATCGCTGTTTTCTAGCTGATCAAAAACCACTTTTGACGTAAAGGGACGCTTTTTGGTTGCTATGGACATTGTCATGTTTCCAGGCAGAAAGAATGACATTTATTATATAAAAGTGCATGCAGGGCTCTGGTCAAACCACTAGGGACAAAGGAGATGTGAAATGATTTCATACAGTAATGTAATCTATAAGATTACAGTGTACTGTATGTACTGTGTGTGTTTCACTTTTTGAATTTCCCGCCGGTCTCCGTCCCCGTGCGACGCGATGCTCGCAGGGAACGGAGCCCGGCACACAGAGGCATCGGAGCGGCGGACACAGCCCGCAGACACGGCGGGGGACATCGCTGGATCCAGGGGACAAGGTGAGTAACACTGCCTGGATCCAGCGATGCAATCCCGAGTGTGGCTCGGGGTTACCGCTCTTGGTGCTGAAAATCCACCCCGAGCCACACTCGGGAATACCGCTAGGAAGGTTAAACAATAAAAAACGGTTCCCCCCATGTAGATCCACGCCGCACCTGAAAAAAAAAATACTCTCGTCATCACAGAGGCCATCTGCATACTGAAGGCTCCTCCATTTGACATTTCTTATATAGGTAAGGGGCAGGGCCACCTCTCTATGTCACCCGGTGACACCGCCCCTTCTGATGTCATGGACCCAGCATGCACTGGGTAGGGGTACTATGTACCCGATACTCATTCACATGGGGGATGGATTTGGGGGCCCCCTTGTTAAAGGGTGCTTCCAAATTGAGATAAGCCCCCTTCCCGCAGACCCCCACAACCACCTGCCATGGTTGTGGGGATGAGGCCCTTGTCCCCATGCCCCAAGGCACCCATGTTTAGGACATGTGGCCTAGTATGGTTCAGGAGGGGGGGCACTCGCTTGTGCTTCCGCTTTCCTGACCTGTCAAGCTGTGTGCTTGAATAAGGGTCTGTTATGGATTTTGGGGGGGACCCCCACACTTTTTTTTTATTATATATTTTTCTATTACCGGCCAATTGCCAAAATTCTTTTCTTTACATGCATCTGTCAGTGGGGAAGCTCGCTGTGGTGGTTGTTAAAGTGGAAGTAAAGTTCCACACATTACTTTTACCTATAGGTAAGGCTATAATAAGGCTTACCTATAGGTAATGTAAATATCACCGTTTAGGAGATATTTACATTACATGCAGCCAGTGATGTTACTAGCACATGCACTCTGAAGGAACGGCCAGCCGCGTTTTTCCTTCCGAGCCCTGTCATGTCATTGCGGCTTCCGGCCAAAGTTTGCGAACCTGGAAGCAAGACGGGTGAAGATGGGAACCCACTGCAGCTCTGAGATCTCGGCATGGGAGGGCTTTGTTTTATAGTAAGTTTAACATAATGTGCTAGTACGCAATGCATACTAGCACATTATGCCTTTACCTTGCAGGGTGGGAAAAAAAAGTCCAGTGGTTTACAATCACTTTAAGGATGTGGGCAGCCAGCTTTCCAACCCGATGCTTTACAACCAGCTATTCTTTACACAGAATTCGAATTGGTTGATCATTTTTCGATTAATTCAAATTCTAATCATTTTAAAAAGCTGTAATTCGTTAGGAAACTAATAAACAAAACTAATTTTAACGTATTTCAACTAAATTCTTTACTGTTCGTTACTATTTCATTTGGAGATTCTGATACATCCGAATCTCCAAATAACCAAAACTTTGTCTGAATACAAATTCAGACCGAAACAAATTGCACATGCTACTGATTTATTTTCTGTTTGTGTTCTTTAGAAATGTATACAGCTTACAAACAACGCTATGAAACACGTTTTATTTAGTTTCTTACCATTTTATTCAGCAGCCTTTGATGCAAGAACTGGAAGTGGAGACTAAACACATTGTAACAAAGCAGAGATACAGAAAGTTTCAGAATCCTATAATCCTCTAAAGGATAAAGAAAAAAGAACAAAAGCTTTACGGTTTCAATTTTTAGCAAAGCACACATTTTAGAACAAGTTTTATTTACGGTATTTATTTTTTTGGGAAAGAGATTTGTAAATTCCATCCTTAGTAGTGTTAAATCAATAGCTTATCTATTTTAGCATCAGGACCCACTTTACAATTCTATCACATGACGTTGCTTGCGATGACGACTTTTATTCCTGTGCCTGTGATCACTGCTAAGGGCAGGGTCATCACATGTCTTACATGGAAGGAAAAAGCACAGCATCCTGGTCTAATGAAAGGACAATATGGATGCTTTTTGATTCCTCTGGTTATAATTCAAACCTGATAGCTGTTTTACAATAAAGAATAGGTTTTGCAAGATAGTGTAAAGCAACACCTTAATCCAGGGATCGGCTAACCACGGCCGGCGGGTCACACCCGGCCCACCACCACTAAAAGTCCGGCTCGTCAGTGCACGGGATGAAGTCACGTGCACCCGGCCCACAGCCATTTTAACCCTTTTACGCCGACCTGTACCGGGGTGATGCCTGCAGCTGCAGCCATCACCCCGATACCATTTTTTAGGGCTGGTGGTTGGCTTTCTTGGGATAACAATCGATGTGGCTAAGAACCCACTCGGAGGCCCGAGTGACCAGCCGGCACGTCTGACGGCTGGCCGGAGAATCGGCTTCGATTGGGTCTGGGATCTAGTAACCCAGAAGCGATGTCATGACATTGCTTCCGGTTTACAGAAGACTTAAAGGCGCCAAACTTAAAAAAATGACAGTATTGAAAACAGCCAACTTGGCATGTTGCATACTTTTAAGTGCAAAGGAGGGATTTGGGGTCTTATGGACCCCGAGATCCCTCCATAAAGAGTACCTGTCACTGCCTTTTACTGTCACAAGGGATGTTTACATTCCTTCTTACAGCAATAAAAGTGATCAGATTTTTTTTTTCAAAGGTACAGTGTAAAAATAAATAAAAAATAAAATAAGAAAAAAATAGTAAAGTGCCCCATCCCTCAGTGCTTACACAGCTAAGGGGTGGCTGTGTAATATGCACGGGGGCTGGGTAGGGGGGGATGTGTGATGTGCAGGGGGGCTGTGTAATATGCAGGGGATGCTGTGTAATGTAAAGGGGTCCAGATGTGTGGGGCTGTGTAATGTAAAGGTTTCCAGAGGTTCATTGGCTGTGTAATGTAAAGGGGTCCAGAGGTGCAGGGCTGTGTAATGTAAAGGGGTCCAGAGGTGCGGGAGCTGTGTAATTTAAAGGGGTCCAGAAGTGCGGGGGCTGTGTAATGTAAAGGGGTCCAGAGGTGCAGGGGGCTGTGTAATGTAAAGTGGTCCAGAGGTGCAGGGCTGTGTAACGTAAAGGGGTGCAGAGTTGCAGGGGGCTGTGTAATGTAAAGGGGTCCAGAGGTGCGGGGCTGTGTAACGTAAAGGGGTCCAGAGGTGCAGGGGGCTGTGTAATGTAAAGGGGTCCAGAGGTGTGGGGCTGTCTAATGTAAAGTGGTCCAGAGGTGCGGGGCTGTGTAATGTAAAGGTGTCTAGAGGTGCGAGGGCTGTGTAATGTAAAGGGGTCCAGAGGTGCGGGGCTGTGTAACGTAAAGAGGTCCAGAGGTGTGGGGCTGTGTAATGTATAGTGGTCCAGAGGTGTCGGGGCTGTGTAATGTAAAGGTGTCTAGAGGTGCGGGGGCTGTGTAATCTAAAGGAGTCCAGAGGTGTGGGGGCTGTGTAATGTAAATGGGGCCAGAGGTGTGGGGGCTATGTAATGTTATCTTTATTTATTAGCAGGTGAATGTGGCCCTCCATGCATTCACATAAATTGAATCCGGCCCATAAGTGGTAAAAAGGTTTGATAACCCCTGCCTTAATCATTCATTTGAACATCTCTTACAAAACTGCATAACCTTCTATGTGATCTTGCAGAGCAGTGGTTCTCAACCCTGTCCTCAAGTACCCCCAACAAGCCATGTTTTGGGAATTTCTCTTAGATAAAATAGCTGTCCAAAATATCAAGCCCTTGACTCTGACTTAAAGCACCTGTGCAAGATGAAGGTAAATCTGCAAACATGGCCTGTTGGGGGTACTTGAGGAAAGGGTTGAGAACCACTGTTGTAGAGAATGCCAAGTTGTTTGTATGCTGGAGTATTAATACATTGTATATCTTATGTTTTATAGGGGTAATTCCATTTCATGGCTTTTCAATGTACGGTAAGTGAGATGTAAACGAATAACTAATTGAAAGACCTAGCAACAAATGATGCAACAGATAGATGATAGTTTTCTCTATTGGCTAATAAAAAAGGGGCCATCACACGTACATTTTCTGTATGCAAAGAAGTGAATGTCCAGACTTGAATGCGATTTATCTGTTTAACCATAGACTTCATAGGAGGTAGAGCAAGAGAAGGTGGAATACCCCAAACCTCGATGGTCAGGTTTGTCAGACTAGAAGTCACTTGGTGGGTCTCAGTATCCAGAGGCATCACACACAACTTCTTTTGAAGCATGTTATGGACCACAAAACTGGAGGTTGTAGTGTTTCTCTGTTCCAGTGATGATGCTAATCACATCATTGTATATAGGATTGCGCTATGTATATAATATTTTGGTTTTATAGTAATTATGACATTTTATTAAATGCTTTTATAATAAAGTTTTGATGCCATTTTTTTTTTTTTTAGATAAACACCTTGTTGAGTGTTCCTCACTGCTGCATTTAAAGTCTCCATATGTTTTTTGCTACATTTTGGTTTGTTGGACAAAATATGTTTTTGTTCTTACATACGCCATTTACAAAAATAAGAAAATAAACCCAGGATTAAAACCAAATAAAGCTGCGCTTGTGAAAGGACATAGAACAAAGGTGACAAAAAATAAGTGTAGAAGGTATCCGTAGGATATGCAGAAATTGAAGTGATAAGATGAAACAACTTGTATACTCCCAATCATATATAAATACAAGTGACGGTGACTAAACCAAAATCCAAATGTGAAAAGCGAAAAGAAATGTCCTTAATTAAATCCTCCAAAGAAGTGAGTCAGCATGCATCACAAAAGTCCAACAGTGAACGAGACCTCCACCACGGATAGTTGTGCCCTTACCGGATCACTTGGACCTCTTGTTATAGGAGGTCAAACACACATGTGTGGATTAGGCCTCCACAGGGCCACTTCGATCCTTAATTCACGGGACACCCAGTTTAATCAGTTGGATCCTCTCCTGTCCTGGGTGGGGGGTATTGGAAGCTGCTTCCAAGGATAGGTAATCAATGAAGATGTTGCAAGGCGCAAATCCAACCAATTCCACTCCAGGGAAGTCACGACAACCAAAAGAGAAATGGGCCAAATAGTGTGATATCGTTTAAAAAAACAATTTATTAAAAAATATATAATGAACTCACATGTATCCGGATAAACAACAGCTAAATAGAACATAAAAGCAGCCAGTGGTGGTAGTGAGACAGCTCTCCGCCCGATCGATTTCGTCTCTACAGGACGTCTTCCGGGGCACGGAGGCTGTCTCCTCTCACCGCTTTACATATACTTCACAAAGTCTGATTGGACCAATCACATCTTCCGTTGGGGGGATAAGTCCCTCCCAACCTATTCATCATGTAAATCTTAACATCCAGCTGAGCTGGCGTACTGACCTTGTCTCAGGGAGTCTATAGGCACAAGGGGGTGCAAACGTCTCTGGCACCAATCCACAGGAACATACTCCCGCCGTATGCCGCGCGGACCGGAAGTGTGCGTTCCAGATAGGAGCGCTCAGCTTCCGCTTCCTGTGTCGCGCTGGCCGGATGTTGACAAATTGCGATAGGAGCGCTCAGCTTCCGCTTCCTGTGTCGCGCTGGTCGGATGTTGACAAATTGCGTTCCAAGACGAAAATATTGATAAAGGAACGCAATTTACCTATTGAAAAACGTTTTGGTTTTCTGTAATATGGGGATAAAAACG
>BLSH010473573.1:3053835-3075359 GCA_018402905.1 Glandirana rugosa | reverse complement strand
TCTTTTTTCCTGGTGGAAGATTTTCACGTTCTGGTGTTGTGTGGAGTGCACGGTTCACGATTTTGGACACTTATAAGGACATTATTATTTACACATAGTTTGGATGTTTTTCTTCAATCAAACCACTTGGGACAATACATTTATTTCATTTGAAAGCACAGATATAATTTTTTCACCTTGTGTTTTGGACTTTAACACATGTTGATTTGGTTTACGCACTATTTTTATGATTCTTTTCAGGATATGATTGTTTGCTTTATGTACAAGCGCAACTATACATATATCTTTTCTGAAATGTGATAGGTTGCTGCTGTACCTGATATATAACACAATATATGGATAGATGGTGTAGTAATTGGTTCTGCGCAGCCTAATACTATTTATATATCTCCAACAAATAAATATACAGTTTATAATATAATATGGTGAATACAGTGCATAACACAATGGTAAATAGCTATTTCAATCGTGACCAATTAACTTGAAATGAATAAAAATAAAAATAAAAAATAAAAAAATAAAAAATCACAGTGAAGTATTGCACTTCCCCTTATAATCTCAAAACGTCTCTTGTGGAGTGCAATGTGTTCAATAACGTGCAAGGTGTCTATGTGCAGTCCGTGCTCTCACAACTTATAAAGTGCTTCACTCGTGCCAAAAAAAGCAGATTTGGAGGGGGTCCGTGGGTACACCACCAAAAGGGCTGCTGGGTGGGTGCTGTGATCCCCGTCCTGTGCTCCCAGAACTCTCACCTCTAAATAACAGATAAAGCGCCCATATGCGCACTCTACTCCCTTACTGGGCAGCCTTCTCTTTTACACCTGTCCTCCTCGTTCCTCCTTTCTCCACTCTCTGCTTCCAGTTGGCGCATACGGGCGCTTTATCTCTTATTTAGAGGTGAGAGTTCTGGGAGCAGGGGACGGGGATCACAGCACCCACCCAGCAGCCCTTTTGGTGGTGTACCCACGGACCCCCTCCAAATCTGCTTTTTTTTGGCACGAGTGAAGCACTTTATAAGTTGTGAGAGCACGGACTGCACATAGACACCTTGCACGTTATTGAAGACATTGCACTCCACAAGAGATGTTTTGAGATTATAAGGGGAAGTGCAATACTTCACTGTGATTTTTTATTTTTGATTTTTGATTTTTATTTTTATTTTGATTCATTTCAAGTTAATTGGTCACGATTGAAATAGCTATTTACCATTGTGTTATGCACTGTATTCATCATATTATATTATAAATTGTATATTTATTTGTTGGAGATATATAAATAGTATTAGGCTGCGCAGTACCAATTACTACACCATCAATTCATTAAGATTGATGCAGGGTCTATAACCCTACTTTGAATATTATGATTTAAAGGGACTGCCCACCATCGGAGCATAAGGGGAGCATTGCCTGCCGGGGGAATGGAGGATTGTGTAAGTAAAACTGTTTTTAACGATTCCCTAGAATAAACAAGCAGTTAACCCTTGCATTGGAGACGCAGCTATTCTGCAAGGAAGAATTTTCTATTTTTTTCCGGGAGATTTCCTGGAGTTGGGCTTTAAATGTTGTGCTTCTTGAGGCGCTTAGCATACCTCTTTTTTATTTGTTTGCTGTTTCAGTTTACGCATCTCGTTCAAGTGGATGGTTCGAGCGTTTTCTGGCTATCTGGCTACCGATCAGCTTTTGCTATTATGGGACAGAATTCTTGGCTATAATTCCTTGGAAATTCTTGCTGGTAGGATTATCTGGTTTACATTATTTACTATTTGTATTTTTAATGTTTGATTACTAAATATCCCATAGCAATCCACATATTGCTCTGTTGCTAACATAAATATTACGTAAACAGGGCGAGTTTCACTCCAGGTTCAGCAAATCTCTTGTGCTTTATCTAAATAAATGAAGAACTGAAGAATGAGTAATTGTAGTCTGTAGAAAATATGAAGGAAGATGTTGAAGTGTGTTATGGGAAGCATGAAGGTTCAGCAGTCTATGGACGCCTGGGTGCTGTTTTCAGTTTTAATGCCAGACTGTGAGTTTATGAGTCTGTTTCCTCAGTAGGCTGTGCCTACACAATCTACAGTGAATGGTCGATTAAAATAGAACTGAACGCTGGGGCTCATGGGTGACGTATTTCTTGCCTCCTAACTTCGATATACTGTTACTCCCAAACAATGGTACTAATGCACAGTATATGCATGACAACACTCCTGGAAGTCCAGTCTCCCCCTGGGGACACCTCTTACCCCTTCCCAAATTCGCAGTGGAGCCTTAGCGGAGATATGTGGCCCTTTCACACGGGCTGTCCATTCAGGTCCTCCTGTCCATTTTTCAGGCAGACCTGAACGGACGCTCCATGCAGCCCTATGGAGAGGCGGATGTCAGTGGAGACATGTCCACTGACATCCGCCGCTCTGCGATCCGATCCTGTCTGTGAAATACAGACAGATGCAAACCCTATTTTCCATCCGTCTGTAGAATCGGATCGGTTGAAAACGGACAGGAGGTCCATTTTCATCCGATCTCCATAGAGGAGAGCGGCGCTCTGACAATTCCATCTCCGCTCAGTGAGCAGAGACAGATCTGTTATCCGTTGGCTCTGCGGGGATCAGCGGAGCGATCACAGCTGAGCAAAAACGGACCCCGTACATGGAAACCTGTGTGAAAGGGCCCTAAGGGATAGTTTATAACCCCCTTCAGTTTTTTTTTTCCTTGCATGTCCCATTGGGGGGATTTCTCTTCACTTCCTGTCCCATAGCTACAACAGGAAGTGAGAGGAAATCCCTCCAAAGTGAGGGAAGTACCTAGTAGTTACCATAATTAGTGTCCACATTGCATTTCCCCTCTATTCCTGTTCTGGTAATTATTCAAAATGTAGACTTTTGCGGATAACAGTCACCAGGGCAAATTGAGAGGGTAAAACAGCCTGTAGATATTTTTTTTTTTCTACCTGCAGGTTAAACAAAAAAATATACAAAAATGACCCAATTCCTCCAACCACACATTCAATGTGGATGGGGGCATCCTCCCCCAAGTTGGACCAATGTAACTATATATAAAATATCCATATCTGGAATTCCTCTTTAAATCAGTAAGGGCAGATTCACATCTGAATCACTCAAGAAACGTGATCAGCATTCCTGTGCGATTCCTGTTTGACTATGGTGAGATTTTCAGCCCATTCGTTTAAAGTGGGATCAAACTCCCATGCATTCATTTTACCTATAGGTAAGCCTATAATAAGGCTTACCTATAGGTACAATAAATATCTCCTAAATTGGAGATATTTACTGTAGATGCAGCTGGTGACTTCACCGGCACATTTGCTCTGAAGGAACGGCATAACCGTGCCATTCCTTCAGAGTCCTGTGAGTTCTGTGCTGTAAACGGTGTCTCCCGCATGCATGCGCGGGAGTGACGTCTTTGCAACTCTGGCCACTCACACAGCCGGATGCTTCAAACCCAGAAGGAAGACTGGGTGAAGATGGAAGTGCCTTCAGCGGTGACAGCGCACCGCTGGAAAGCTTTGTTCTAAGGTAAGTTTCACATAATTTGCTAGTATGCAATGCATAATAGCACATTATGACAATGCCTTGCAGGTTAAAAAAAAAGAAGCCAGCGATGTTGTTTGGATTATATAGACACCACCAGCAGATCGCACACCCAGTGTGTTTTGAACACGGTGTGAGAAACGTGCACGGAACGTAGGTTTCCTGCACGGCTTTCTGGTGTGAATGAGCCCTATATGTATTTGATTGCACTTAGTGTTAGTACTTGATGTTTGCTTTGTATCAGATGTGCTACATGCACTTGTATTGACAATTGCATAATCACAGACTGGACAGGGAGGTGACCTAACTATATTACCAGCAAAGTATTCTACATTAATTTACGGTCACCATACTGGCTGTACTGTCTGGTAGGGATGTACAGTGGATATAAAAAGTCTACACACCCCTGTTAAATTAAAATGCCAGGTTTCTGTGATGTAAAAAAATGAGACAAAGAAAAATAATTTCAGAACTTTTTCCTTCTTTAATGTGACCTATAAACTGTACAACTCAATTGAAAAGCAAACTGAAATCTTTTAGGGGGAAATAAAAATAAAAAAATTAAAATGATGTGGTTGCATAAGTGTGCACACCCTCTTATAACTGGAGATATAGCTGTGTTCAGAATTGAGCAATCCTATTCAAATGCATATTAAATAGGAGTCAGTACACACCTGCTATCATTTAAAGTACCTCTGATTAACCCCAAATAAAATTCAGCTGTTCTAGTAGGTCTTTCCTGACATTTTCTTAGTGGCATCCTACAGCAAAAGCCATGGTCCACAGAGAGCTTCCAAAGCATCAGAGGGATCTCATTGTTAAAAGGTATCAGTCAGGAGAAGGGTACAAAAGAATTCCAAAGCATTAGATATACCATGGAACACAGTGAAGGCAGTCATCATCCAGTGGAGAAAATATGGCACAACAGTGACATTACCAAGAACTGGACGTCCCTCCAAAATTGATGAAAAGACGAGAAGAAAACTGGTCAGGGAGGCTGCCAAGAGGCCTACAGCAACATTAAAGGAGCTACAGGAATATCTGTCAAGTACTGGCTGTGTGGTACATGTGACAACAATCTCCCGTATTCTTCATATGTCTGGCCTATGGGGTAGAGTGGCAAGACAGAAGCCTTTTCTTACGAAGCAAAACATCCAGGCCCGGCTAAATTTTGTAAGAACACACCTGAAGTCTCCCAAAAGCAAGTGGGAAAATGTGTTCTGGTCTGCTGAAACCAAGGTTGAACTTTTTGGCCATAATTCCAAAAGATATGTTTGGCGTAAAAACAACACTGCACATCACGAACAGAACACCATACCCACCATGAAGCATGGTGGTGGCAGCATTATGCTTTGGGGCTGTTTTTCTTCATAATTCTCTCTACTTTGACTAAGGTCACCGTTACAGCTGAACAGTTTCAAATACCATTCAATATTGGCACAAAACCTTCAGGTTTCTGCTAGAAAGCTGAACATGAAGAGGAACTTCATCTTTAAGCATGACCACGACCCAAAGCATAAATCAACAAAGGAATGGCTTCACCAGAAGATGAAAGTTTTGGAATGGTCCAGCCAGAGCCCAGACTTGATCTGAAGAGGGCTGTGCATAGGAAATGCCCTTGCAATCTGACAGACTTGGAGTGTTTTTGCAAAGAAGAGTGGGCAAATATTGCCAAGTCCAGATGTGCCATACTGATAGACTCATACCCAAAAAGACTGAGTGCTGTAATAAAAGCAAAAGGTGCTTCAACACAGTATTCGTTTAAGGGTGTGCGCACTTATGCAACCTTATTATTTTCGTTTTTAATTTTTACTTCCTTCCACCTAAAAGATTTCAGTTTGTTTTTCAGTTTGTACAGTTTATAGGTCACATTAAAGGTGGAAAAAGTTGTCAAATTATTTATCTTTGTCTCATTTTTTTACATCACAGAAGCCTGACATTTAAACAGGGGTGTGAAGACTTTTTATTTCCACTGTATTGATCTCAGGATTGGTTGAAAGTTAATAAAATTGCTTTTACAAATATAATTTAATGTAAATCAGTTTTTCCTGGAATTAAGGTTTAATGTTTGTACAGTGTAGTAAGCTCCTTAATAGTGCAGTGAGCAGGCTGGGCAGTGGGGTGACTTGAGAAGTGGATGATAGTGGATTATATTGCTGGGGATGTGTGAATCAGAACAGTGTCATTCAAAGTAGAATTCAAAATTACAAGTTTTGCCAGATATTTTTTTCAAACTGTAAATTTAGCAGCATGGCTAGTGTGCCATTGTAAAGGGATCTGTCACAATGGCTTTTACCTGTCATGGCTAAAGCTGGCCATACACTGTTTGAATCTCGGCCAGTTCAGCAGGCTGCAACTTCCTGACTTCTTCAGGTTTTGGTAGTTCTGGAACATGCATGTCACCATGTGGGGTGCTACAAAGATCGTAATTGCCCCATTACTAGAACCATTAGGGAGTCAGGCAATTGCATCAAACAGCACAGGAGCAGGAATCTCATATGTGATTGATGACAGCTATCATGACAGGTTCCATTTATACACAGTTACATAGTTGGTGAGGTTGAAAAAAGACACCAGTCCATTCAGTTCAACCTATGATGGGGTGCGTGTGTGTGTATGTGTTTATATCAATAATACATTGTACACCCCTGTATGTTGTGGTCATTAAAGGTTCCAATCTAATAGTTTTTTTTAAACTATTGAAGCTCTCTGCTGCAACCACTGCTTGTGGAAGAGAATTCCACATCCTTACTGCTCTTACAATAAAGAACCCTCAGTCTATACAGTTTAAGGTTAAACCACTTCTCGCCCAATTTTAATGAATGGCCTCGTGTATTTTTAAATTCCCTTTCACTGAAAAGTTTTTTCCCTATTGTGGGGTCGCCAGTACGGTATTTGTGCATTGATATCATATCCTTTCTCAAGTGTCTCTTCTCCAGAGAGAATAAGTTCAATGCTTGTAGTCTTTCCCCATAGTCGAGATCCTCCAGTCCCTTTATTAGCTTTGTTGCCCTTCTCTGGATCCTCTCCAGTTCCAGCACATCCCTCCCGAGGACTGGAGCCCAGAACTGGACGGCATATTCAAGATGCGGCCGGACCAAAGTCTTGTATAGTGGGAGAATTATCGTTTTATCTCTGGCGTGAATCCCCTTTTTAATTCATGCCAATATTCTGTTGTCTTTGCTTGCAGCAGACTGGCATTGCATGCCATTGCTGAGCCTGCCATATACTAGGAACCCCAGGTCCATTTCTATCCTACATTCCCCCAGAGGTTCTCTCCCTAGCGAGTAATTTACGTTCGTATTTTTGGCACCCAAATATATCACCTTACATTTTTCAACATTAAACTTAATTTGCCATGTAGTTGCCCACCCCATTATGTTGTTTAAGTCTTCTTGTAAGGTTTCCACATCCTGCGTAGAGGTTATTGCCCTGCTTAGCTTTGTATCGTCTGAAAATACTGGGATTGAGCTGTTTAGCCCATCCTCTATATTGTTTATTAATAAATTAAACAGGATTGGTCCCAGGACAGAACCCTGGGGGACCCTACTTTCCACAACTGACCATTCCGAGTTATCCCCATTTATCACCACCCTTTGGACTCACCCCTGTAGCCAGTTTTCAATCCAGGTACTCTCTATGGTCCTACATACCTTAGTTTGTACAGTAAATGTTTGTGGGGAGCTGTATCAAATGCCTTTGCAAAATCCAGATACACCACGTCTACTGGCCTTCCTTTATACTAAAAGTGCAATTCTAATTTTATTAACATATGTGAGGCGCAATTTAATTAAAAATAGTATAGTATCAGTCTGCTTTATTAATGTTTGGAAAAGGTCCTTACATATCTCATTCACGTATAAGTTTGCTAATTGGCAGCGTGAGTCATGCGTGAGGTGTCAGCTGGAGGACACGTGTGAATGATCACTCCAGATGGTAGCTGGTGTCTGCTGGACAGCATTTTATCAGCAGGCTGCCTTCCCAGAGTGTACCACAAACCTTGCGTGTTTCAGAAGCCACTTTCTCCCTTCCATTTCCTCCATTGTTTACTCATGTACTCTACATTCCACTGATCCAAACAATAGTCTGTTTTATTTTATCTATGATAAGAATATGTAAAACAATGTGTTTTAACCATCTTCACCTAGGGCACATCAAAGTATAAAAGAGTAGCACACATGATATAATCTCTAGACCAGTGTTTCCCAACCCAGTCCTCAAGGCACACCAACAGGTCATGTCTTCAGGATTTCCATTATTTTGCACAGGTGATTTGATCAGTTTCACTGCCTTAGTAATTACCACAGCTGTTTCATCTGAGGGAAATCCTGAAAACATGACCTGTTGGTGTGCCTTGAGGACTGGGTTGGGAAACACTGCTCTAGACAGAGAGTGCTGACAGGGGAATTATTCCTGCCAAGCAATTGTCTGCTCCCAGCGGCGGGGGGGGGGGGGGGCAGTGATTATTGCTAGCGGCTATAGCAGCTGCTAGCAATAATCGTAAGAGAATACGGCAGGTTGGTTGTATCCAAGTTGCCCATTAACAGTTCAAATCTTGGCCGCTTCCTGCTGAACCAGCCGAGATTCAAACCGCGTATGGCCGGCCTTATGTAATTTGTCGGTCTATAAATTAAATAGGTACATTTAGACCCCATTCACACTTGCAAATTGGGCCTTAGCTGGTACACAGCTAATCGCAAGGAATCCCAGCTGGGTCTCCCGCAGGTAACTGCTTAGAGCCCCATTTGCAAGTGTGAATGGGGCGAAGATGAACAATTACAAACAATATGTTCTTAATTGTTTATTAAATGCATCTGATTTTAAAAATTTCCTTCCACCCTGTTTGCTTTTACTTCTTTTTCACCAGATTACTTCTAGCTTACTGTAAAAGCCTGTTTTAATTTGAAGCTTTTTCTTTTCTTTTGTCACTATATTTAAATGATATGATTAACAGTGGGTTCATCTAAGGTTGCATTTTTTCTATAATAATCACTAGCAATTTCAACACTTGTAATTGTACATTCATAGAACAACAACAAAAAATGATGGACTTTACTGGCAATGAAAGGGGGGCTCAATAATTATTCATAAAATGTAATATTTGTTTGGAAACTCAACAATTATTCATAAAATGTAATATTTGTTTACAGCCATGTTAAAACAGCTTGTGTCTTAAGACAAAATAGCAAGTGAAACAAAATACACATGATTTTGTAGTGAATTTAGCTGCTGACTTACTGTCCACACTATTCATCTGAATACACTTAAAGGGTCCATTAAATATATAGTTGTATGGTGAAGTTGTGAGTCCTCATGAGTCAATGCATTTCCCATTTATTAGCTTCCTCAGGAGGCACGAGAATTCAGCAGCAAACACTTGTTCAAATGTGTCTAGGTAGCATAGGGACTACCCTGGGAAGGGCACCAGAGCAAAAGAAGGCCAGATGGACAACAGACCATGAGGAAACTTGTCCAAAGAAAGGTAGACATGACAAATGCAGGTTGTGGAAATGTTACAAACATCAATCCATATTTGTGGCCATCTTAGTATGTGAATTGTGTGGCCAGATAAGGATGGATAATCAAGTACAAGTGAATTTGAAGGGCAGTGATCTAGCCAAAAGGAGATGGATAATCTAGGACAAGTGGATTCTAAAGACTTTGCATGTTAATCTTCCTTATAGTATATGAAGCAATATAAAAGGACTACAACACCTTCAACCCTAGATGTCACAGCCTACATGCCACGTCCTCCAGGGGAGATTCCTCATCCATATGGATGTGGCAATTGAGCGGTGTAATACATAAGAACACTTGTAATTGCACGTAGTAGTAATACCTCTCCTAGTTTTGGAGCATTGTGCAATTGGCATTTATATGCTATTACATGCTAGACTCCAATGTTGCCTGTGTGTCGCTATCTATTAATTGCAGAATATTACCTGTAGCAAAAATATTACTTGTGTGTGCCCAGCCTAAAGCAACAGTAAGCATTTTGTTACACCAAGACTCAACAAAAGACATCCCAACCCCATCTATCTGATATATATATATGACAAAAACATTCCGGGACATTAAATATAACTTATTTTACACTGCAAAAATTAGTAACAATATAAGGTAAAAAAAAAGGAAAAGCCTAGAAAAATAATTAATTAGTTTCGGCTACAGATGTCAGAGGACTTATGGGCTGAGGAACCACTGATCCAAGACCCTGTACACACAAACCTTAAACACTGTCTGGGGTCTTCACAATACTCCTATTTCAAAGCTTTGGGAGCACAGTGTGGAAAAGCATGTCCAGAGATGTAGTTCTGGTGTTGTATGGGTTTATGTGCCCAGGGACAGTAAATGGAGGTGTAGAGAAATGGCTTTAAACACAATATGAGACTTCTGATATGTTTCCCTATTCTGTCCATGCCACCCAAATCAAGTTAAAAGGAGACTTGACCAATGTGTGCTATGAAAGAACTTCTTTGCATAGCAATAAAATATCAAATACATGTTAAAGAGTTCCACACATTAAATTTATTTATAGTATATACAGAAATGTCTCTATTTTGTACCTTTTTATTTCCTTTCCTTTCAGACCAGTAACATTAGGAGGATAATAATTCTAATAAATTGTGAATATTAATATGCTATTTGAATAAACGAGTATTATAATGTTTGGTCATACTGTTAGAAAGTATGGGGCTATGTAGCTACCATAATGGGTTGTTACTAAGAATTTTTCAAAAATTTGAGATATTTATACTGAATATTGTGTATTTATTCAATTATATGTTAAAAATATTTTAACAAGTGTTTATTTAAAAAAAAATGAAAAAATATGTCCCCTAATTCTTTATCAATATCTCAGGATCTGGTTCTCAAATGATGGAAACATCGTTTCTGAGATGAACAAATCTTTGGTCATATAGAAAATTTAAAGTGTATGTAAACCCTAAGAATCGATTACTCTTACTTGTTCCCTTTTGGCCCGTTGAATAAATGACTGAAAGTGTCCCCACCAACACCATATCCCCTCCCCAGTACAAATTCCCTCCTAATTCCCCCTCCTAGCACAAATCCCCCTCCCCTAAATAAAAGTCCCCTCTACCATATCACCTCATGTAGCACAGCCCCCCCAATACCCCACACAAATCCCTCCAAATCACTACTCCTAACACATCCCCCAAACTTGCCCTCCTAGAACAATTCTTACTCCCTGCCACCCCCAAATTCCCCCTCCTAGCACAAATCCCCCCCCCCAATCTCCTTGCATCTCCCCCCTACTCTCACATAATACCACAGTTCCGAGGGCAGCTGCCCCTCCTGCCCACCCCTTGTCCCGGCGCTGAATATACCTGTTGATCCTACCAGAAATCTTGTCGGCTTATAACTTTCTGTGCTCTTAGCCTGCTAATATTGTTCCCAGCTTTCCATGTGGACCTTGAGCTAAGGTATGGGGATATGAAAAAGAGAGGCGTGTCATAACACACTTTCTGTCCTAGTGTGACAACACTGCTCCAACAGAGATACAATACAGTGGGTAAGTGTTGTCACACTAGGACAGGAAGTGTTTTATTGGCAGGATCACCGGGTAAAATAAAGAGAAAAAAAGATCACCAAAAAACGAATGCAGGCACACATCTAGGTTGCAATATATTACATTTTTACTCTTAGGTTTAAATTTGCTTTAATGCTATACCAATTAGTGCAGCCCACGTTTGCTCGGCCATGACAGCCCATTCATTTAAATGGGCTGCCATGCCTAGTGAAATGCAGGATCCCTGCACTACTTTGGAAATCGCAACCTGCACAGAATCTGCAAGTACAGTGTGGTTCCCAGCGCAGGTACGATTTCCAATGCGGGCGGCATGCCATTAGGATTAATGGCACCTGCGCCACACTTCCCGCGTTCCACTGTGCAGGTGGTTTCAGCTGCGGGAATTTGTGTGGGCCCTGCAGCGGCACCACCCACAAAGGTTGAACCTAGCCTTAAAGAGCATTCCTCCAAACACTAAAGATTCTTTAGGGGTGGGTTATAGTGTCACTCCAGGTTATTGCAAATAGTGGTGGTCTAATAGTGGTGGCCTTTAACAGTAGAAGGTAGAGACAATCTCGCCCTCTGGTTTTCTTCCATAATGGAATGAGAGGTCAGGATTGTCACTCTGGCATTCTCCTTGAATTAGTAATTTGACTAAATGGCAGCAGCTGAGAGGATGAAGTAGGATTTTCGCTGCCAGCTGATCTGTTGTGAGCACCAACCGTGGTAAGTATGTCATTTATTCCTGATCTTGGTATTGCACATAGTTTTACTATTGAACTACAGCTCCCTCTTTTCCTCAGAGTCCTCAGTCTGCCCGTGACATTTGAGACCCGTAAGTCTACAACTGCTGTGAGCCATCACTATGCTCTATTTACTCAGATGCACAGGATGTTCATTCTGCTGGCTGCGGACATCTGTAGTATTGTATGGATACATGTATTTCACAGCTCAGAGCAGAAATGATGAATTATTTCTAATGATAATTAGTAGGTCAGCAGTTGAAATTTTCCACATTCTCTTGCAGTGCTGGCAGCTGCTGTGTTTGCTTTCCGAGCAATGAACCTGATGGAGGTGACATCACTGGCTGCTGCTGAAGTAAGGATAAGTTACACTCTTTAGAGATGGAAATAGTTCCTGACACATTGCCAAGTGCAGTAATTTGAGATCTCCATGTTCCTCTCAAGTAATGCATGCCTCCCTACCTCGATTTTTAGTCTGGCTACAAACTCAAATGAAGTTCTAATAAAATGCAATCGTTTACACCTGTTGACAAGTGGTATAGAATGCATAGCACCAGGATATTTTCCTCCGCTCTTTAGCTTACATGCCATTTAATTAATACTGTCTGCACTGATGAGGTCAAGTGCCTTGAGTTCACTATGAATATGTCCAGACCAAGAAATTTTACAGAGGGCATTACTGAAATTGCAGAGTTTGTGGTGCTCATTAAAACTAGCTTCAGAAAGCTAAGTGAGGTTTTTACTCACTCTGCTGTGAACACAACTTTAACACGCAGTCCCTCTCTGTTGCTTGTATTAAAGAGGAATCCCCTGGTTTGCTTGTACCTATAGGTAAGCCTATAATAAGGCTTACCTATAGGTACTGTAAATATCTCCTAAACTTGCACCGTTTAGGAGATATTTACTGTAAACGCCACTGACTACGTCATTATGCGCTCTGAAGGGATGGCCGCCCGTGCCATTTCTTCAGGGCCCTGTGCCGTAACTGGCGGCTCCCGCGAGCATGCGGGAGTGACGTCATCAGGGCTCCAGTCAATCACAGCGCCGGAGCCTGCGAACCTGGAAGAGACACCAGGGAAGATGTTAGCCGGCTCAAAGGTGTGCGGTGCCGCTGAGAGGGCTTCGTTCTAAGGTGAGTATTTCATAATGAGCTAATATGCGATGCATGCTAGCTCATTATGCCTTTGACTTACGGGGTTTTTTTTTTGTTTTTGTTTTTTGTGGGTTTACAACCTCTTTACAGCAGTGTGTGCAATAGAAGTCCATTGTGCCATCTACTTAAAATCAACAAAAGCAAAAATGACATGCAGTCTGTCAATAGCATTAACAGACTGTTTTTTGTTTTTCCCCTTGTAATATTTTTTATTGTCCTGTCATTAGATCCTGTCAGTAGATCTGTTATATTTCCACTTCCTGTATTTTATTTTTTATTTTTATTTATTTCAGGTACTTATATAGGGCTGTCAATTTACGCAGCGCTTTACATATACATTGTACATTCACATCAGTCCCTACCCCCAAGGAGCTTACAATCTAAGGTCCCTAACTCACATTCATACATCTACTAGGGCCAATTTAGACAGGATCTAATGTACCTACCAGCATGTCTTTGGAGTGTGGGAGGAAACCGGAGTACCCGGAGGAAACCCACGCAGACACAGGGAGAACATGCAAACTCCAGGCAGGAAGTGTCGTGGTTGGGATTCGAACCAGCGACCCTTTTGCTGCCAGGCGAAAGTGCTATCCACTACACCACCGTGTGTTTAATGCTCTTACTTCTTCAATGAAATCACCCAGGAGGGAGGCCCACTGCAAGGGTCAGTTTTTCATTTTTTTTATTGGAGTTCACATTTTATTGTAACAGTTTTTCCTTAAACATTCATTCACACAGGTGGCAAGTATTCGGAGACTCTGGGTTATCCTGCTCCCTTGAGCATATTGGACACTGGCAGCAAAGCTCTAAGGTTTCATGTACACATAGCCTATTATGACCGCCAGCCACAGGAAAACGCAAAATGCTTTTTGAGACTGGTGGTCAAAACGTTCCTCTCCTGAACACGATTCTTCTGCGTTTAGGAGAGGGAGGTTGAACCTCCCCTAACCTTCAGCAGCTCATAAACTATCCTAAAAGCCTTTATGTAGATGAACACATAGGCTTTTATGGAGTTGAGTTTAGGAGATTTGGAAAATAAAACGCCAAAAGCTCCTAAATTCAAGTTTAGCAACCATAGTGTACATGAAGCCTATGAGAACCTAGTATAACTTCTCCTACTCTCATCATGCTCCAGCTGTTTGCTAGCATCCTGGGAGTGCATGTAGTTTTTCTTCTATGAGAAGTAATTCCATTTATTTGCCTTAATATCCTTGGAGGTTGTACCTGGACCCTGCACAGTCACAGGGATGACCTGTAATGTGCCCTATAGGCACTGAGCTCTGCTGAACCACTTTCCAGGCACTTGGTGTACTGTGTAAATTTGCTGGGTTTTTTTTTTAAGGTCACTAGCCAATCTGAAGTCAACTGATGGAAGCCAGATCCTGAAGACCTCTTTGAGTTTATGCCCACCAGAGAGGGCGAAGTCGGTCGTTTTCCCTATTAGTGTTTCTCTATTTGAGTAACAAGACTCCTGATTCCTCCCTGATGATTGATATAAGCGACAGCGTCATCTGACTGAATGTGGATTGGATGATCCCTGTCCCTGTGGAGAGCATCCTGATTTTAAAGATCTTGTGGATATATGTCTTGAAGTCCATTCCGAGGCCCTATTCTCCCTCAGGGACCCTGCCCTACAACCAGACATTGTCTGCCAGACAGTGTCAGGTGCAATACACATATTCGCCAGCACATCAAGGATTCTCAGATATCGTCCAAAGGTTTTTATTGCACAGAGATCACATCACAAGAGCAAGTGCAATGTTTCGGAGCCACGTAGGACCCCTTCGTCAGGCATGTGCAGGAATATGTCTAGAGATTGTGGTTGTTAATGGATCATTCCATTCTCCAACAACTGGGGCTCATACCTGTTGCCCCTACAGTATTGAGTAGATGGCCTGACAGATGTTATTTGTCTAATATCCAGAATTGGTCTGCTATCTTTACACATGCAGAGAGTCCTTTGGCTCAAATGTTGGTCTGCAGAGTACCAGTGCAAGAAATGGTTACTGCACATGCCCTTTGATTGAGAATGTATCTTTAATACATTTAATAACTTTATCAAGGACATACCTAGGGGAAAAGCATCCTTTTGCCCCAGCAAAAGAAAGCTAGTCTGGGAAGCTCTATTTCAGAAACTAAAAAGAGTTCCTTTCATTTCTCTTAGGCCTCCAAGACCAAGCCCAAGATTCAGTTCGGCCATAAGTCTTGGCAATCCAAATCCTCACAACCTGTGATTAAGACAATGAGGGAACGCCCCTTCTCATAGTGGGGAATGTTTGTTGGCTTTTGCAGCGACTTGGGTTTAGAGCATGGTATCCAGGCGCTACAAGCTAAAATTCCAATCTCTGCCTCCTCCCCCTCTCTCCCTTCATGTTGTTCAACCTGCCATCTTCCCTACAATGTCTAGCACACCTCCACACTGCTTGTAAGAGTCATAGCCATGGTTCTGAAGAAGGAAAGCTTGCAAGGTTCTTAATACAGCCTGTTCACCATTTCAGAGGCAAAAGGGAGCATTCGTTGTATACTGGACCTAAAGGTCCTCAACATCTTTCTTCAAGTACAAATTGCAAATTCAGCATTGACCCTACAATCCCAAAAAAGTTGGGACACTGTGTAAAATCTACATAAAAACAGAATGCAATGACTTGCAAATCTCATAAACCCATATTTCCTCTTCTTACAGGACAGCCCACTAGAGAAGCACCTCCTCCAACAGGAACAGGAAACACATCACCAATACACTTTAAAAAGCAGTCCCTCTGCTGAACTGGTCAGTTTTTGTGTTTCCTCCAGGTGGAGGAGATGCATAACCTGGGTGAGGGAGGCCTCTGTTCTCTGGCTTTCTTTTTGTTCCACCCACATCTTTACCTACCTGGCTCCACTGGGAGCAGCTAGTAGGATTTTCTGCAAGATGGCCCTCCAAGACCACTCCTCAGACAGGAAGCTGGCAGCTTGGTTCCCTTTCTCCTTCTGTGCCTGGTGAAGGCCATGACTGGAAGTGGCCTACCCCCTTGACAGGAACCGGCACAGGCAGTGTGGCTTCCCAGTCCACGTGTCTGGGTGCGTGCATTGTCTGCACTATAGAACATCTTTGGGCAGGGGCTTGTGCAGTAGCTACATTGGGTTGCAGCCTGTGTGTGTTCCTGTGTAACCGTATGATGCATGGGCAGTATTCCTGGTAGGGGAAAAGTCAGTTCCAGGTGCCTGAGTTTCTGGTTCCAAGTCTCTTTTTTGGCGTAGGGGAAGGGCTAGCTGGTGCCTTTTTAAATAGTACCTTCAAGCACAAGCTGTCAGGAAGCTACAGGTAGAGAAGCTAATACTGCATTTTGGGTTCAATGCAGATTACAGCTCAGGCAGATACAGGTGCTCATGGCACCAGCAGGACACAAGTAAGATGAAGGTTGCTGTACCTACCTACTTTCACTTGTGTTTGCTCATAGGTTTTCACCTAGCCTGTAATTTGTCACCTGGGGCCCCTTGATTTGGGGTTAATGTGCCAGGGCACTGTTGGGCTCTTCCTATTTACCAGGGAGGATGAGGATCCTGACTAATGCCAAGATCCCCTACTCCTGAGCTGTGGACTGTAGGGGATCCTCAGAAGGTGAATCGGCTGGGGGATTTACTGGCCCCCAATACTCCTCCTCAGCTGGATTTATGTAGTGGGTCCAGCAAAAGGGCATCTTCTTCTGCTTTAAGGGGGAGAGGATGATGATTTTTTTTCTGTAAGTATAGTTGCTAAATTCCTTGGCATAAGGGAACACCGTAGATTAAATCTTCAGGGGTTATTGTCCCTAGAAGATATGGCTGTCCTTTTTTAGGGCTATCAAGTAGACGTAATGTTTAGGGGAAAGGGTTGGTGTTTTGCATGCTAGTTATTCTAGTTTGTATGCATACAAGCACGTTCAAGCTTAAGGCCCCATGCACACTGCACGTTATAATAACGTTATAAAAATGCCAGTAGCTTTGCAGTGAGTTTTTCAATGTTTTTCAGTGTTTTTGCGATAGCGTTTTTTTTAGCGTTAGCGTGTTTTTGTTTAAATCAATGGCATCAAAAACATTAAAAATGCTGGTGAATCTGGTTTTTGAACGTCTATCTGCATTAATCTGCTTTTTTTGACGTTAGAGCTTTTCTACAGCTGAAAAAGTCCTCTCAGAACCCACTAGTTTTGGGGGTTTTTTTACAGCCAAAAACACCCCATCCAAAAACAGTTGACAACAGCCTATTTATGCATGGACACATAGGATAACATGATGGGGAGTTTATTGACTGTAGAAAAAAACGCCTGAAGCCAAAAACAGCAGCCGTAAAACGTCCAAAAACCTCCTGTGTACATGAGTCCATAAGACTTGTGCACACATTGCGAATTTCAGATGACAGAACGTCCGTTTTTTGTTGGATGCTAGTCCCATGTCGAAAGTGAAGAGCGTACTAACAATACGAAAAATTTCGTACAGCCGAATTCAACGTCAGAAGTGACGTAATGTGTTAAATAGTTTCATATGTATTTTTTTCCGTTTCTGAGCATGCTTAGTCGTGATCGTACGATTTTTTTTTGTATGAAAACCGTACTAATGATACGTAAATCGGACGTTGAGTTGCCGTACGAAAATTATTTATAGCCTGCACAACCAGGTTTTCTCTTACGAAAAATCAAAATCGGCTGTCGAAAGGAACATACTAACAGTAAGAATTTTGGACGATCGGCCGTCGAACGACAATTCCCGTCAAAATTTGCATTGTGTGTACAGGCCTTTTAGAGAGAGGAATGTTTTTTTTCCAATCCTCTCTAGGCTCACAGAGCACATTAATTAGTCCTAATTGTTTCTATTATCTGTTAGCTGGGTGTGGCTTGCCTCACAGGTGTTTGGTTTACCTCCCTACACATGGTGCAATCTGCAGTCTGTTAAATTCAGCTGACAGAAGTTTAATCTCCACCTGTTTCACAGGAACCTTCCATTCCCACTAGAGAGCTGGGAGGATGAAATGTAAACTCCTAAGCTTTTGATGGAGGACCATTTACCTGGTATAAATTTACAGCACGGGTCTGTCTTTTAAGCCTAAGGTTTGTTATACTTCACAGGGGTCTGAGTAGTAATCATTTTTGCTCCAACTGTCTCAGAGCTTTCCATTCCCACTGCAGCAGAGCTGAGAGGATGAAGTGTAAACTCCTAAGCTCTTGCTGGAGGACTGGTTACCTGGTATACTTTGTCCTCACTCACTTGGGATCTGACTATACAAGCCTCAGTGGAGAGGTCGGTCTCATGGAAAAGTTACAGCCTTAGCACAAGTCTGTCTTTTAGGCCTAAGGTTTAATGTTATACTTTGCATCTTGGGTGTGATGTGTAGTAACCAATTTTGTGCTACTGGGTTTGCATTTGGAGTTGCATTTTTATCTGTTACCTGGATATGGGTGCCTCGCAGGTGTTTTGGCTTGCCTTCCTACACACTGTGCAATCTGCAGTCTATTAACAACTCAGCTGGCAGAAGTTTAATCTCCACTTGTCTTACAGGAGGAAGTGTAAACTCTAGAGCTTTTGATGAAGGACTTGTCACCTGGTGTACTATACCTTCACTCACTTGGAATTTGACCATACAAGCCTTATTGGTTATGTGGGGTTTATCTTTGCCATACACATTCTCTGTGATAGAGGTCTGTCTCATGGTAAATGTACAGCCTTAGCACAAGTCTGTCTTTTGGGTCTAAGGTTTTATGTTGTACTTTGCATCTTGGGCCTGATGTTTAGTAACCATTTTTGTGCTACCAGTTTTGTATGTAGAGGCACATTATGTTTACATTGGACTCTCTTATGCTTAGACTCTGGCCAGGACCTTAGGATGGTCAAGCCCAGGGTTTATTTGTATATCCTGCTGCTGTATTCCACCCCTGCTTACTGCCACCTGTAACCTAGAGGTACTCCAAATGTTGGATGTTTCTCTGGATAATCTGTTGTAGCTAAGGCAGCAGAAGAGGCTTCTGTCTTCAATGGGCAGCAGCAGGGGTCTCCTGTATGGCTCTTAAGTGTCAGCAGTAGATATTTAACTCTTTTTACAACAGTATTAACCTATGTCTTTGTATGTGTGTGTACTGATATAGCTATAATACATTTATGTAATGCCTCATACTGTGTGTCAGCACTTGGTTTGGTCTGGTGTTGCAGCCAGTTACACTATAAGCCCTTGTCAGGATATGTGTTCTACTCTGTTGTACTCATGTGCTTCTGATATCCATCCCATTCCACAGTGTTTGCCATCTAGGTAATGACTTATACAGCTTGGTAACTCTTGTTTTGCAGCGTTCTGCAGCCAATCAGTGTTTTAACACTTGGAGATGTTTAAAAACTTCTATTGCAGTCTTTCATAATCAACAACCAACCACCCACGTTTGTCTTCAGGACCAGAGATCCTCTAGCCTTTGCAGCGTATGCTCTAGTAACACTGTGGGATCAGTTCAGCATATATTCCTTCCCTCCTCTGCAACTTCTTTTTTGCCTACTTCACAGTATCGAGATGGAGGACATTCCAGTTATTCTCATTGCACTGAACTGGCTCAGGCGGATGTGGTACTCTAAGCTCACCCAACACCTGGCAAACTCTGCATTGGACCTTCAGGCTTACCCAGATATTTTATATTAAGGACCAATTTACTATCCTGCTTCTTATTCACTAACTTTAATGGCCTGGCATTTGCAACACTAAACGATAGGGATCCGTCTTACTCTGTCATCCCTATGCGCTTGGAAATCTACTTCAAGCAAGTTCTACCATTGTGCGTTCCATCCCAGGATGTTTTCAGTGAGACAAATCCTGTCTTTGTTCAGTCTGAACTGGGGCAACACCTGGTTTTGAGACCCAATTAGGGTCAAATTTCAGTCCTGGTGATTCACTTTCAAAGGCTGCTTGCCTCCCACTTCTTAGTGAAGGCTTTTCTTTAGGATGCTCACATTGCTGTCCTTGTATGTTCTCCAGTGTCTCCATGGGATCTCAGCTTGTTTCTCTCTCTGTTCTTCAAGAGCACTCCTCAAACCTACCAGGGATATTCTTTTGTCTACCCTTACTCGCAGAGTGGACTTCCTTGTTGCCATTGCCTCGGCAGGTGTGCTTCTAAACTGGCAGCTTTATTCTGTATGAAAGCCTTTCCTCATGCTGCACAAGGACAAAGTTTTGCTGAGGCCAAACGTCTCTTTTGTCCCTAAGGTGGTTTCTTTCCCCTTAATCTGGACATTCTTCTCCCATCTCTGTCCTGCTCCTAAACATCCCAAGGGGTGTTCATTCCCCGGACCACATGTTGGCTAATTTTTCCAGGTAGATGCTCAGGGCTCTTCTGATGTCAGTTTTGGCAGTAAGGCTTTTCAGATAACTCTGTGAGTGCTGTTGAGCTTCCTATGTTATCTGTTATTGGTGGGTTTTTTGGCATTTTTCTTTGTGTTGCCCAACACTCAATTGGAAAGCTTTAGGATGTCCCAGAGTCTTGGAATACTTTCTCCTGTGTCCTTTAATGAACAATTTAGAAAATAAGATTTAGACTTTCCTGTAAAATCTTTTTTTTTTTTAGTTCATTGAGGGACACATGTTCTCCACTTCTGTTCTTATTCACGCATTTGATTACTTGCTACGAAACCAAAGCATAATGGAAGTGAGAGGGGTTATACTGGGCTATCTTATAGCTTTGTTGCCAGTGTCCAATCTCCTGAAGTCATAACTAGCATAACCAAGAATCTCAGTATAATATTACCTGTGTCCTTTAATGAAGTAGTAAGTAAAAAAAAATCCTGTTTTTTGGACACACGAAGAAAGGCTGAACATTGTGAGCACCCCTTTCAGTGTTAAATAGTTTGTCCCAATCTCTGTAACTGAAAATTTTGCTGGACAGCTTGTTCCCTTAAAGAAAGGGCAAAAATAAAAGATCAACAGGTAATGAAATTATGTTACAAGGGTGACTCAGAAGAACAAAAACTGCTCTGGTAAGGGTATTGATAAAGTATGACTTAGATAACAATACCTTGAGGGAAAAAGTATTTAATCCCCTGCTGATTTTGTACGTTTGCCCTTGGTCACTCCAGAACCTTAATGTGCTTCTTCTTGAGCCACTCCTTTGTTGCCCTGGCTGTGTGTTTTTGGTCATTGTCATGCTGGAATACCCATCCACAACCCATTTTCAATGCCCTGACTGAGGGAAGGAGGTTCTCACCCAAGATTTGACTATCCATCAGCCGTAGTTTCCCGACTACCTATCAGTTTAGAACCCACTCTTGGAGGAAGGGAGTCAGTCCCGTAACTTTTACCCAACACCTACCCATAAGGTCGTACTGTTACTGGTTTTTGTGTGTCGGTCCCGTTGTTTCCTCACCGAGTTCTTCTTCGTGTAATTCCAAGACCTCACTGGTTCCCGTTTGCATGTTTTAGTCGTCCCCTAATTTATGAAAAAGGGAGTTCCATAACAATAGATTCAGTATGAAATAGTTATGGGAATGGTCTCGTCAAAAACAAGAAGACTCAGTGGGAACATTGTATTAAAGTAATGGACAACTAGAAAATAAAAACGGGAAAGA
>BLSH010473573.1:3035725-3051501 GCA_018402905.1 Glandirana rugosa | reverse complement strand
TGTAAAAGCATAATAGGCTAGTATGCATCGCATACTAGCCTATTATGTGACACTTACCTGCATTGGAAGCCTGCGCTGTCCTCACAGTAGGAAGCGTCCATCTTTGCCCCTCTTCCTTCCGGGGCTACGGACTCCCACTCTGTGATGTGCCAGAGCCACGTGAAGTCACCACCAATCGCGGCACAATGTCAGTGAAGGAATGGCACGGAGGCTGTTTCTTCACTGCGCATGTGCCCAAATGACGTCGGCAATGCAAGTACACTGTATATGCACGGTTTAGGAGATATGCGGGGAACCTACAGGTAAGCCTTATTATAGGCTTACCTGTAGATTAAAGTGGTTGTCATGAGTTGACAACCACTTTAAGGCTTTGGCTTTGGCTACACTGAACTGTAACCCTGTCACAGACCTGAGCTATTTATAAAGAGCACTTGATGGCGTATGAGCACATTAAATTTTTGTTCCTGGGTTTAGTTATTCTTTAAACGAATAGTACAGCTTGTTTGGCTGTACCTCTCCTGTGGATCACAAGAGTGCAGTTTGTTCTCCACTCCTGTGATCTGTTTTCAATACACAGCAGGCTGAAGCCCGCTGTCGGCTGACCTCACAGAGCCGGTCCAGGCTCGGGCAAGATCGTGACAATGGAGTCGGGATCCTGGACTGGCACCCAGGTCAGCCTCTCAGCGAGCCTGAGCCAGCCGCTCCCGCCCCCTCCACAGCTCTGTGCTCCAGTGAGCGAGGGGTCAGAACAAACTGACAGAGCAGAACCGACAGTCAGCAGCTCTCTGCTCAGAGAGCTATGAGAACCGAGCAATCAGCAGTGTTCAATTGCTCAGTTCTCAGTATTAGAGGCGACGGGGGACAGATGCAGCAATGGACCGATGCTGTATCTACCTAGGTAAGTATGATTCTGCAAAATTCAGCATTGGTACAACCTATTTCAGTATCTATAGAGTAGAAGCAGATAAGTCCTCACGCACACTGAACATATAGCCCCTGTGCATGACATCCCACCGCTTTTGTGTAAACAGAAGGAAGAGGCGCACACTGCCTGTAAAAGACTACAAGAGGCTCAAAACTTGCCTGGCTGGTTGGTACTGGTGGTGAAGTGGTACTAATGTTTAGGGCAGTATGCACTTAAGGGCAAATGCCCAGAGCACAAACAGTCTGCTTTATGCACCCAGAACATTGGTCCCTGGACGCATACTGCCCTAAACATTAGTACCACTCAGTGCACCATCCAACCCCAGCAGTTCTCAGCTCTGACATCAATAATGACAATATAATCTAGGTTAAAAAGCTTTTAACCTAGAAATAGCAAAGTACCATGCCTCAATCCCAATATATATCATACATAAAAACAGAATAGTTGCCCATGGGACTTTAAATGAGGCATAATACATAAATAAAAAATATATATCAATTTATTATACAAGAATTGGATGCATACATATAAGAAATCTTAGATATTTCTGGCCAGTTAGTTACATATGTCAGTATAAGATATGCAGCAAACTGATATCATTTAACGTTTTTTTTCTTTTCTTTCCCTTTAGGCTGTACTTGCTGACATTTCAACCCTGAAAGTTATGCCTCTTCTTCAAATTTTCCTGTTTGCCACCATCACATAATCTCTCCCATATTCTGCATTATCGGAATTTACTTTTTCTTGCAATCAAGTCATAAGCTATGCAGTTATTTACAGTTTACCACAATAGGGTTTCTATTACAATGTGCTTGAAAAACACAAGAGTATTCAATAAAATTATGAAAAAGGCAATGATGACTTGTCCACCTTACCTATAGTAACCAATGACATTCATGTTTACAGCAAGTGATATAGCAGTGATATGTACATTTTTGATTGGTTGCTATAGGTTACTGCACTGTACTGCCTTACTACATCTGATGTTGAACACCCATAGTTAAAAACAATTTGCAACAATCATGTCATTGTATGTATAATCTGCATCTAAACATGAACCATGTGGCATGCTTTACACTCATTTATGTTCCATGTAAATGAAGCTTGCCAAGAACCTTATCAAACAATAAATATGATTTTGTTAAAATGTACACAGATGTGTTTTGTATAATTAATGTGAATATTATGGATATAAAAAACTGTTTAAAGCAAACCTTTCGTGCAATAAATATGTAGGATTCAGTTTCTACCCTTCTAAAAGTCCTAATTTCTGACTATTCTGCTGATCCTCTGACGTAGCCTTCAGGCATCCAAAATAAGTGAATGAGAGAGTAGGGAGTGATGTCAGAGTGAAAACAAAACCTCATGGGGCATGAAATGTCCATATATCTACCTAACAGCAGTAATAGGCAAACAAACTACAATCTAGTTTGAGGTCAGGTGACCTTGAGCTGAGAAAGTAGTAGTGCTGTGATCGCTGACCATAGCCTTCCCAGTGATGGCACCCTTAATGCAGAACCACTGCAGGATTTGTGATAATAACATTTTGGGTTTAGGTCTTGTGCTCTGTAATCTGCTTATTGCAGCCTAAACTTGTGTATATGGACTTCAGTACTATTTTGTCATTTTCTTTTCTTTCAGGCATTTACCTGTATATAGCACAGACAATGTATGCAGCACGTTACATACTTGTACATTCACATCAGCCCTGCCCTCAAAGAGCCATACCAACCCCTCTGTAATGCATTTGTTTTTTGATAATATCATTTCAAAAAATCTTTCACAATGTCCATTTTAACATATTGAGACATATTACAATTTTATAAACGTCTATTCTAAACACATCATATACCTATTCACTTCATACATTACGTCATGCATTTGTATTTAATTAAAGCCCAACTCTGGGCACAACAAGACAAAATATGTTTGCAGTGGGACCCCACTGCAAATAATAAATGTTCGTTATGTCTAGGGGTGGAATAAGAAAAAATGGAGTACCTTATTCAGCATGGTCACTCCAGCTTTGAAACTGGTCCCCCGCAAGCCTCCTCTCAAAGACGTTCTGACTGCATTCGCACTCTCGCCCCCACCAAACACAATACAGAGTTAACAGTGTGGCATTGTACGTAATGACAATTACTAACCAACTGGAGGGAGAGCATTGAGATCACTTGAGCTGGCCATATTGGGGGTAAGTTGAGTGTTACAGCATTTTCATCTCCCCCTAGACCTAAAGCGGACCCTGTTTGTAAATATAAGCTCATTTACATTGTCAGGCACATCAATGTAATCTTTGGATAGTACATTTTTTTTTTTCTAAGTACCTATTTTTAAATCTATCGTCTCAGCTTCCAGCTGAGATCGCCTAGGCGATTGACCAGTGGTGGCCGGGGGAAGGCGGAAAACCAACCAAAAGACCCCCCCAGGGGCGGAAAACAGACCACCCAGTGGGTGGTACTCACGCAGTCAAGCTCTTGTCGGCAATGCAGAGCCAATGACGGCAGCCATCTTCCGGATCTCCCTGTACACCCTCCCCACCCCTGGTACCAGCCAATACAATCACTTCTGCTCTCTGCCAATTGCTGTCCTGACACTTTCTGATTGGCCAGGAGGAGAAGCAGGATGACAATAGCAAATATTCATTTGTTATTATCACGCAAGGGGGTGGGCTTGGGGCAGAGTGCCGATTGTAGACTCTTGATTGTAGACTTTGATCTGCCCACCTCCTGGAGAATGTCCTTCACTTGTCTGGATGTTGTGAATGGGTTTTTCTTTACCATAGAGAAAATCCTGTGATCATCCACCACTGCTGTCTTCTGTGCACTTCCAGACCTTTTTATGTTGCTGAGCTCACTAGTGAGTTCTTCTTACCTTAGAATGTACCAAACTGCTCATTTGACCACTCCTACTGTTGCTGCTATCTCTCTGATGGATTTGTTTTGTTTTTAAAGCCTTGCAATGGCCTCTTTCACTTGCATGGACAGCTCCTTTGAACGCATGATGTAGGTTCACAGCAATAGATTCCAAATGCAAGTACCACACTTAGAATCCACTGATGAAGAAATAATGAACGAGTAGCCCACACCTGAAACTGCTTTTGATTCAATTGTCCAAGTACTTTTGGTCCCTTGAAAAAGAGGGGGGGTGGCTATTCTTAAGAACTGTAATTCCTAAACCTTTCCTCCGATTTGGATGTGCATACTCTCAAATTAAACCTCAGAGTGCGCACTTTCAGCTCATATCCATTATATAACTATAGCTTGAATCTGTTTTGGTAAATATCTGAAAAAAACTAAAATTGTGCCTGTGTCCAAATATATATGGACCGAACTGTATGTGCCCAGCTCAAGTTTCATGAATCGGGGTTACATCCACTTTAACAAGGAAGTTTTTTTTTCCACCTCATTGATATTTGAAAATCGCTTGTCAAACGCACTGTAAATGCTGTGGGCACGTTAACAGCACATTTCCATAGACCTGAATAGAAGGCGTTGACATGTTTAAACTCCTCTCAGACTGGACATGTAGCTTTGTTTTTGATGCACAGTGCTGTGAAGCAATGCAAACACTACATGTTTTTCATATGTGAACAGCTCTGTCCACTGTCCATATTATCCATTGTAGGCTGCTTTGCTAGGTGTTTCAGAAGCTGCAAAAACGTCCCAAAATTCTGTTTCTGATGCCAGTGTGAACAGGGCCTTAAGCAGGAACATCTAAATGCAGGAAAGATTATCTGGGAATCAAAAAAAATGTTTCTACTTCCGAGATGACTTCCCCTGAGTAAAAATATCTAAACACTGTGTGTTAGTGTAAATGAAGCCAGGGCTAGTTTTCAGTAAATGTTTTAGATAGGCAACTGCTATCATATTGATTAGTGGTAACAACTACTGCAGTAGGGAACAGACACAAAAGATACTCAGCATCTTTCCAAAATAACTGTTCTGTTTATTTGGTGCAATTTAAGTTTTTTATACACATGATTACATATACATATTACAACTGTACTTTTATGGTAACAAGGGGCGTAACATAGGCAGGCTAAATTCGAAAGCAACATGTAATCAAAACATTATTAGTGCCGTGTGCACAATGAGTGCAGTGTACAATACAGAATATATGCAGAATTTACAATTTCCTTAAGGCAGCCGCCTTAGTATGCCAGGATGGGGGGACACAGGTAAAATGCACTTTCACCTATGTCAGGGATATGCAATTAGTGGACCTCCATCTGTTGCAAAACTACAAGTCCCATCATGCCTCTGCCTTTGGGTTTCATGCTTGTGGCTATCAGTCTTGCTATGCCTCATGGGATTTGTAGTTCTGCAACATCTGGAGGTCCACTAATTGCATATCCCTGACCTATGTAGATAAAAATGCTTCCACTGGCCCTGATTGTAGAACAATTTCATTGAACAGATGTTGGAAGCCCCAGTGCGGAAAATTGTTCTATTGATGAATTTGAAATGATCTATTGATCTCAAACTCTGAGCTTATTATACATGTGCAAATTACAGACAACTTGTGTAATAGTGATCACGGTGTAATCACATTTCACATAAGTTACAGGAAAGACAGACATGTAGGTATGACAAGAACTGTAAATAATCTATCTTCAATATGCTGCAATTCTTACTGCATGATATTCAGTGGAACCAAATATTTGCAACAAAAAGCACATATGGCAGGTGGGAGTGTTCTAAAATGAATTAACCACTTCCCTACCGCGGTATACAGAATGACAGCCGGGAAGTGGTTCAGTTATCCTGACTGGGCGTCATACATTGTCCAGCAGGATAACATGCCGGCGCGCGCCTGAGGGGGTGCGCATTATGGCGGTCGGTGGTGCAGTGGGTCAATCTGACCCACTGCATTACCGATCTCGGTAAAAAGCTTCCACCAGAAGCACTTTACCATGTGATCAGCTGTGACCAATCAAGGCTGATCACACTGTAAACAGGAAAAGCCGTTTATCGGCTTTTCCACTACTCGTGTCTGCAGACATGAGTAGAGGAGAGCCGATCAGCTGCTCTCCTGACACGGGGGGGGGGGTCTGTGCTGATTGTTTATCAGCGCAGCCCCCCCCTTAAGATCGCCACCCTAGACCACCAGGGAGCCTGCCCAGGGACCACCAGGGATGTGCCCACCCAGGATCACCAGGGAGCCAATCCTAGACCTCCAGGTAAGGGGCACAGTGCCAACTTTACATGCCACCCTAGACCACCAGGGAATGGGCCCCTATTAGCGCATCTGTCTTCTGCTGCCCATCAGTGCCACCTATAAGTGCCCATCAGTGCCACTTATCAGTGCCTGTCACTGCTGCATATCAGTGCCAATCAGTGCTGCTTATCAGTGCTGCCTATCAGTGCCCATTAGTTCTGCATATATGTGCCTTATCAGTGCCAACTCATCAGTGCCACTCATCAGTGTCAATCAGTACTGCCTCATCAGTGCCCATGAGTGAGGAGAAAATGTACTTATTTACAAAGTTTTGTGACAGAAACAGAAATGTTTTTTTCAAAATTTGTGGCCTTTTTTTATATGTAGTGCAAAAAATAAAAACTGCAGAGATGATCAAATACTACCAAAAGAAAGCTCTATTTGTGGGAACAAAATTATAAAAATCTTGTTTGGGTACAGCGTTGTATGGCCGCGCAATTGTCATTCAAAACGTAACAGCACTGAAAGCTGAAAATTGGTCTGGTAGAGAAGTGTTCTAAGTGCATGGTATTGGAGTGGTTAATCAAGTACATTAGTTATTGTATTCCACTGAGCAGCAAGCATAAAAGAACAGCATTTAAACCTATGTGGGTAAAATTCTCACATTTGTAAAAAAAAACAAAACAAAAGACAAATCAATGAGAAAATGAGGCCTTTAAGAAATACAAAGTAGAAGGGATCCCAAAGGTGTTCTATAGAGTTGAGGTCAGGACTCTGTGCAGGCCAGTCAAGTTTCCCCCCCCCCATACTCGCTCATGTCCATGACCTTAAAGACACAGATGAGCAAGTTTGAGGTGTGGGAACAGAGTCCTGACCTCAACCCGATAGAACCACTTTGGGATTAATTAGAGCGGAAACTGCGAGCCAGGCCTTCGCACCCACATCAGTGCCTGACCTCACAAATGCTCTTCTGGAAGAATGGTCAAACATTCCCATAGGCACACTTCTAAACCTTGTGGACAGCCTTCCCAGAAGAGTTGAAGATGTGATAGCTGCAAAGGGTGGACCAACTCAATACTGAACCCTACGGACTAAGACTGGGATGCCATTAGCCTCCTTAGCGGTAATCCTGAGTGTGGCTTGGGATGAGTTTTGACTACCAAAAGTGGTAATCCCAAACCACACTCGGGATTGCATTGCAGGATCCAAGCAAAGTTACTTGTCCCCAGGATCCTGCAATGTCCTCCCGCTGTATCAGCGGGCTGTGTCCTCCGCCCGATGTACTGTGTGCCGGGCTCCGTTCCCTGCGAGCGGCGTGCTGCATGAGGGCAGAGCCCGGCGTCAAATTCGAAGTGAAATACACATAACACATACAGTACACTGTAATCTGCAAGATTACATTACTGTATCAAATCATTTAACATCCCCTTTGTCCCTAGTGCTTTGTCCAGTGCCCTGCATGGACGTCTATATTTTATATTATGTATGCCATTCTTTCTGCCTGGAAACTTGAGAATTGCCATGGCATCCAAAAAGTGTCCCTTTGCGTCAAAAGTGGTTTTTGACCAGCTAAAAAACAGTGATAGTAAATAAGAACCATTTGCAGAATTGAGTGATACTGATTTGTGGGGAAATTCATCATCAGATACTGAAAGTGACGACAGAGACAATTCTGCAACTGAGCAAATTTCAGTGTTCTTGACTTGATTACATTATTGAATACATTTTATTACTATTATATTATAATTTGTGATTTCGTTGTTTCAAACTTTATTATACTTGGGATGTCTACGAGACACTTGTTTGGACAGATTTAAGTGAGTTATTCCTAAGAATTATAGGCCTACAATATAAAACGCCAAATTTCTATGCAAAACAATGTACTGATTTGAGATGCAAAAATCTGACCTAATCATATCGCCAGGGAGTTTAAAGTTCCTGTGCGTGTAAAGGCAGGTGTCCCAATACTTTTGGTAATATAGTGTATACCAGGAAACTACAGACCAGTCAGCCTAACATCAATACTATGTAAAATATTTGAGGGAATGGTAAGGGACTCTATACAGAAAATTTGTCTGTGATAAAAGGTATCATAAGTGACACCCAGCATTTATGAAATAACTTTCTTGTCCGACCAACATGTTCTTGCTCTATAAGGAAGTAGGGGAGAAATTGGATGGTGGAAGTCCAGTGAACGTAGTTAATCTTTACTAAGGCATTTGATACTGTACCTCATAAACGTAGAAACTATAACATGAGGTCTGTTGGCGTTGATGAAACCATATGTATATATATGAATCCACACCCCGCCACAATAGTTGTAAAAAGAACAAAGATAACAGATTAGTAAGGCAGGTGTAGGTGGGCTAGGGATTGAAGGAAATAGCTAGATTTCTATGAAAACTTGTAACTATATAGTAACACAAAACTGCAACGTTGCATAGGAGAAAGGTGGGAATTCACTTCTGGCTCTCCTAGTAGTAAGAGTAGACGTTACCTATGGGTGAAATCATTCGGTGTTGAGCATTGCTCTTATGTAAGTTTAATACTTCTGGGGTGTGCTAGCCATGGGGATCAATTAAAGCGGTAGTAAACCCATCCATTTAACAGTTTAAAAACCAGTTTCATTTACGGCACGTGCTGGAAATGTAACACTCCCATTGGTTGTGCTCTAAACCAAACCGTCAAACCATCCAATGGGTGGTGTCATAGCTGATGACATGTGCAGCATCATGGCAGTTGTAGATTAAACATAGGCCAAGATGGCAGCTTCCTTGGCTGAAAATGATAGGAGGGTTTACTACCACTTTAAGTGGGTTTTGGAGAAAAGGTATTCCATTTGGCAATGCTCGTTTATGGTAGTAATGAAGGTAGTGGTAATTGGCAGAAGTGGAACTTTCCAGGTACAGGCTAGCACTATACGTGCTGCAATTAAGATATGTTGAATAATTGGAATGCATGGCGCGGGCCACGGGTGAAGGTCTAGATCAAAAAGGGCCATCTGTGGAGTTAGTTGTTGGGTAGTATTAGTTGTGACATTAATTAAAGCAGATACTTTCTTCCAGAAAGGGATTATGATAGGATAGTCCCACCATATTTGGAAGATATCGCCTATTTTGTAACAGTTCCTCCAGCATTTCGGGGAATGAGATGGGAATATATATGCCAGTCTGTCAGGTGTATAGTACCATTTATGATAGATTTTCATGATGGTTTCCCATTGTGATACGTTCTTGGAGAAAGTAGTAGGGAGCCGAAGGGTGCGATGCCATATCTCTGGAGGGAAGGAGATTTGTAGTTTTGATTCCCAGAAGGTCATACTGGTGGGTTTGTATGTGGATGTGGGCCGGGAGAAGAGGTTGTAGATGTGGTAGATTCCCTTGATTTTATTGGTTGGTTGAAGATAGAATGCGACCAAGTCTTTTGAGAGCGTTTCCATAGATTTAGGTAATGTAGAGAGTATGTGGAATATGTAGAAGTCTTTACTGGGTAAGCCAAAGGTAGTGGAGAGCTTTTTAGGTTATCTTGGTGAAATAAGTCTCCAATTGTCATGATTCCTGCTAGAGACCAATGTTGAATGGGTAGGTCTGGGGAAAAGAGTTGCAGGGAAAGGAGCAGTAGTAGCCGGACAGCATCCATATGTATCCCCTGTGAAATTTGAGTTACGGCCTTCCAAATTGTGGTGATAGTTTTAATTGCGGGAAGGTAGGAACGTTAGTGTGCGGAAGTTCATCCAAGTTGCTGCTAGTAGTAGGTGCGGAGCACACGGATTGCTGTTGACTCGATTTGGAGCCATGAGGTGGAAGGGTGGAGGGACCACCACTGTTTTACTTGGTCTAGGATAACTGCTTTATAGTACCATTTAATGTTGGGTTTTCCCAAGCTGGCAAAGGTTGTTGGGGTGCTTAGTATTGAAGCTTTTAGTCGAGGCTTGCGAGTTGTGCAGATGAAAGAGTTGAATGTTCGTTGACGTCATTATTTTTTTGTACATACAAGGGAAAACCATGCATTTTAAAGAACATTTCAAGAATGTATTATACTCATCAGTGCTCATCAGCACAGCCTTGTCAGTGCCCATCAGCGCAGCCTCGTCAGTGCCCATCAATACAGCCTCACCAGTGCCCATCAATGCAGCCTGATCAGTGCCCATTAATGCAGCCTCAGTGCCTCTCAGTGCAGCCTCACCAGTGTCCATCAATGCAGTCTCACCAGTGCCCATAAATGCAGCCTGTTTAGTGCCTGGCAGCTCAACCTGTTTAGTGCCCTGCAGCTCAGCTTGTTTAAAGCCCGGCAGCTCAGCCTGTTTAGAGCCCGGCAGCTCAGCCTTTTTAGTGCCTAGCAGCTCAGCCTTACCTAGAGGTGAGGGGAGAAAAGGGATTATACAGAGCGGGGATCTCCTGTTTACCCCTCGTGGCCGCTGTCCTCAGATGAAGTCCTGCCTCCTATGATAGACATCACAGTGTGCTGCCTATCATAGAAACTGGCCCAGGAGGCGGTACTTCATCTGACAGCCGGGGAAGCAGGAGATTCTCTCTCTGTATAATACGGCAGTGCTCGCCCCTAAAAAAAAATAACTATCAAGCGCCCAATAAAAACGCAGCATAGTGTCCTGTACCCCCCCACTCCCACTAGTGTCCTCCACTCCCCATTACATCATTCCCCTCACAATAGTGTCCTCTGCCCCCCCATCACAGTAGTTTTACTTCCCCCCCCTCCCACAGTGGGGACCTCTACCCCCCATACAATAGTGTCGTCTGCCTCCCCATAGCAGTGTGCTGCCCCCTTTCACATCACACCCCCCACTATAGTGTCCTCTGCCCCACTCCACCCTGCAGTAGGGTCCTCTGCCCCTCCTACTATTGTAGTGTCCTGTGCCCCACCCAAAGCAGTGTCCTCTGTCCCCTTCACACACCCCCGCTGTAGTGTACTCTGCCCCCCAAAGCAATGTCCTTTGTCTCCTTCACCCCCCCCACTGTAGTGACCTCTGTGCCCCCCATGCAGTGTCCTCTGTCTCCTTCACCCCCCATTGAAGTGTCCTCTGTTCCCTTCACCCTCCTCACTGTAGTGTCCTCTTTCCCCTTCACCCCCCCAATGTCCCCTGTCCTCTTTAACCCCCCCCAATGTAGTGTCCTTTGCTCTCCCAAGCAATGTCCACTGTGCCATACACACACCCCTCCCCTCAACTGTAGTTTCCCCTGTGTTCCCTCTCACATCAGTGTGTAGGTAGCACTCTCTTACCTTACACCGGTGTATAGCAGAGCAGAGAATGGGAACAGTCACAGTACTGGATAGAGGGCAGGGGGGGATCTGACAGAGTCAACTTTTTAGATTAACAGCCTGGTTATTGGTTGCTAGAACTGCCCGGCAACCAATCACCTGCTGGTTAATGTAAAAAGGTAATCCGGGGATGTCTGGTCACCCTACTAAAGAGGACACATGGCTGTGATTTGAGGTTAGAACAGAGGGGGTTAGGTCTTGGATCGTGGAAAGGGTTCTTTCTGTTAGACCAGCAAAAATGTGGAAGTCCTCTCCCAGGAAGTTAGATGTCTTCCTCAGGACGCAAAATGCAGGGCTATAAGAATTGTTAGTAAATAATAACCACACACATACATGTGTAGCACACTCTAGTGTGTGCTGCTAGAATTAGAGTAGGCAAACCATAGTATGGCCCAGGGATAAACCCGAGTCACTGAATCTGGATCAGGGTTACTAGAGGCCAGGGCTGGGTGACTCATCCTGGCAGATCTTTGTTGCCTCCCCCTCTTTCTAGAATGTTGGAGAACATTCTAGAAGTAAGTGGGCAGAAGCTAGGAGGGGTTGTCTTGAATATTTAGCAGCCCTTAGCCAATCACCAGGTTGGGGGCCTGGCAGGGAACTAAGGAGCCCTTAAATAGATATGAGCAATGCTTGAGGGGGAGTCGGGTGGAAGATGGAAAAGCAGTGCTGAGGGAGTCTGTCTGTGGCCCTTGAGGGACCCCTGCCAGGGAGGGGCTTTACCTTGGGCTGGAGCTCAGGAGGCTGGCCTGGAAGGATCCCACCACAGGAGGCAGTCTGAGGGACACTAACCAGAGAGGCAGCGGTCAGCGGAGAGAGCAAGGAGAGACAGTGAGTAGATCAGCACAGTGCAGGGACAGACAAGGAGAGAGAATGCCAGTTGTAGCAGGTCTCTCTTGAAGACAGCGGTGTGCCAAGTCTTCATCCAACATTGCTCTGGGGAATCTTCATATGCATGTCATTCAGGAGGACTGGGAACAGAAAGCAGCCAGTTGAGCTTTTGGCAGCCAGGCGGGCTAGCATTTCTGCAAGCAGTAGAACCGAAATCAGTGTCTATTGAGAGGTAGAAGGTGGTGAGAGATGCTGTTTACTCCACATGTACTACTTTACCAAGGGACTGAGAGTTCCTAGCCTGTAATGGGCAGTTACTGAGCTAACAAGAAACTGTTAGTTCCTCCAGGAGTGATCCAGCAGAAGCAGTACAAAAAGGGAGCCTAATTTGTGCAGGAGAAAAGAAGAAGAGGAATATGTAACTAGGGAGGAAGTTGTCCCTGGCTGTTTTAATGATCATTTGCAAGTTGGGCATCCCATAATCCCTTACCCCGTCCAAGTTATTATCCCCTAATAAAACAACAAAAAACAAGCCAAAGGACTGAATTCTGTGTCTGATGGAAGAAGGAAATGCTGTATGACTGGCTGTGTAGCCGTGGGGAACCCTGACATCAGAAACTCCTATGAGCGTAGTGCTACAAATGTACACACACATATGATAAACTATATGGACTTGTGTATGTTTTTAACCGTATGCATGTAACTATGTAACTATGCCCTCTGTGATATTCATAATCTATGCCAGGAGATTTACATTGTTTTTCAAAGTATTTCCTTATCTTAATATATCCACACAGGTCATACCAGAGGTTATTATAAGATAGAATTTCAAACACTGGGTATTAGACTTGCATTTCTCTGAAGGGACACTGTGAAATTAAGGTGGCCAAACAACAGCACAGACAACATCAAAGGGGTTTCTAAGTTTAAGCTCAAACTCTCAAGTAACACAAAGTATAAGAAGCTAGATGACCAGTTTACTTACAGTGTATGTAAATCCATTTTTCTTTGGGAAATGTTATAACCCCTCTCAGTATTTTATTCAATCTCAATTTTCTTTGTTCTGGTAACCGCTGTCCAAAACTTTGAGTTGTCAATTGAACAGGAATAAAGGAGAAATCTTTCAGTGAAGACATGTGCTCTAGTGCCAACAGTCCAAGTGGGCATGCATTTCCTTCACTTTGGAGAGTTTTCTTCTTACTTCCTATTGTCTACAGCAGGGGTAGGCAACCAGTAGCCCTCCAGCTGTTGTGGAACTACATTTCCCATGAGGCATTGCAAGGCTGGCAGTTACAATTACTTCCAGAGGCATGATGGGACTTGTAGTGAAGTAAGAAGAAAACTCTCCAAAGTGAAGGAAATGCCCTCCTGGACACTCATGGTCTACAGGAAAGGAGGGAAAAAAATCTCCACAATAGGACACATATGGCATAACTGTGACAGTGGTGCAAACCAATCCCTACCGATGCAAAATGGAAAAAAAAGTCTTGGTTTTAGATGTTATATAACAATATTATTATACATTCTGCTGAGGAGGTAGCTACATTGTTCCAATATTGATGACATTGCGAAATAGATCATTCTTAAAGTAAACTTTGTAAATGGTATTTTAGCATGTTGTTGTCCAAGGAGCTAAAAACTATGTTCACATTGGTTGGCTCATAGAATAATTGGGCACATACATGTTATTTCCATACCTGTAATACACTCCACAACAGCTCTCTCCTCTGTCAGCAGAGCTCTTTACTAGCACTTAATACTTCCAGCATAGAATTACAGCAACACTGGTTAACGCTAATATAACTAGAGAACAGCTTAAACTTGTTTAGTATTCAGATACAGAGCCTCAATGTTTGTCTCCAACCCACTTCTTAGAGGATAGAGCAATTTTGCCTGTAAACTGCTAATCCCTGTGGAGTTGTGCCACTTTACTTATCCGGGAATAATATGCCTCTCAGGAGAACCCAGCCATTGGACTCCAGCCCACCAAAGATCCACCTCTGATAAGTGGGGGATCAGGTAACAGCAAGGTCTGCACAGCTATAAATTATGCTGTCGATATTTATAATACACCCAAATGGCTTAATCAATTCAAATGTTTATTGGGAAAATTCTACAGCATTGACACCTACAACGGTAACTCAGTCATCCTAATCCAAGTATCATTGTGTAATCCGGGCAGATTTTGATTATCTGAAAACATAAGTGGAGGTGTAAAACGTTATAAAACTGCCCTGTTCATATTACCATATTCCAATCACCATGGTACCGTGGTGTCTAGAACAGGTGGCAAATTGTGAATTACATAGCAGAAGGTAAATCTTTGTAATTGAGCCCAGGATAGCTGTAAATACTAGGCAGAGTTTCTAATCCTTCCCCACAGTCTTAGGTAGACAATCATTTTAACTGCATGCACTGATGCTCAGGGACTCGCACAATGAAATGCCATTAGTAGAAGTAAGATGGCCTGATGGTGCTCCCATAGTACCATTATCATTTAAGAGAATCAGGATACCTAATAATGCCGCAATCAATGAAAGTCCATAAAGACATGGATGAGCAAGTTTGGGGTGGAGGAATTTGACTACCCTGCACTAGGGTTGCCACCTCATCCCTTTAAAACAGAACACATATTAATTACACAAGTTTTGTGGCTGATTAAGGTGGTAATTAAGCTCACTTGTTGCCTTATCTGCATTAAATTAGCCTCACAAGCTGTGTAATTCATATGTGTTTGGATTTAAAGGGATAAGGTGGCAACCCTAGCCTGCCCAAGTCCTGACCTCAACCTGATAGAACACCTTTGGGATGAATTAGAGCAAAGACTGCAAGCCAGGCCTTCTCGTCCAACATCAGTTCCTGACCTCACAAATGCGGTTCTGCAAGAATGGTCAAACTTTCCCATAGACACACTCCTCTTTTTTTTTTTCTTTCTTTTTTTTTTTTTTTTATTCGGTTCAGCTTTGCCTATGGACCCAGGTGTAAATGGTCCTCGTACTTCAACGTTTTATTATACTATACAAGCGTCATCACGAAGTGACGTCAATCATCCGATTTCCCTTGTTTTTTCTATTAATTATTCTTCATTAATTTTCACTCCATACAAAAAATATAAAACACAGTCGGACCTTTATACCCAAGATAAGCCCATTCTTCTACTACGTACGTTATTTATTTTCCAAATCCCCCCCACCCAACTTCACCCGCCCCCCCCCCCCCCCAAACCTTTTATTTATTGCATGCATCATCTTCTTACCCGAATAGAACCCATATTTCCAGGCTGACACAAAATATAAAAAACATACCTCACTTTTAATTACTTCTTATTAATTATCTTTTTTGTTCCCTTTAGCCTACTAACTGCAGTGAAGCACTACTGCGAACATATCATATTATTTTGCAACTTCATGCTCCTGGTAAATGTGGACCCAGGTATCCGTTTCGACTTGGCTTATTTTTTTTTTTTTTTTCTTTCTTTTTTTTTTTCTCCTCACACAGATACCCTTTCAAACTGGTAAGAACGTCTTGGCGTAAACACTCCAGTCCTTGACTACAACCTGCTCTTCCGGACCGAACGTCAGAAACG
>BLSH010473573.1:3020397-3035715 GCA_018402905.1 Glandirana rugosa | reverse complement strand
CCCCCCCCCCCTGCCCGACTCCACACCCCTCCCTCCCCTCTCCCCTAGGTTCTGACTTTTGTTTCGTCCGCAGTCATTAACTTCGCATAACTCCTTGATTTTTTTAATTTTACCCATCCATCCCACTTCTCTGTCCAATCCTCTATATCCTCTTCTCTGCGGCTTTTTAGGTATTCCATATTCATTAACTCCTCTACCTTCAGGCACCATTCCTTCAGTGTAGGTATTTCTGTTTTTTGCCAATATTTTGGAATCAGGCCCTTTGCTGCATCCAAAAGGTGTGGCACCACTGTCTCCAAATATTGTTTAATGGGTCTGTCTCTCCCATGAAACAGACAGTTCCAGGGGTCAGTTTGGATCTCTATTTCAGTTATTTCTTTTATTAAGTCTAGTATCTCCCACCAAAATTTCTGGATCCCAGGGCACTCCCACCATAAATGCGTCATTGTCCCTTTCACTTTACATCCCCGCCAGCACCATGCCTTTCAGTTTGAATCCTTGCTATACTATCCGGAGTTAAATACCATTGTGAGAGACACTTGTAATTCATTTCCCATGTGTTGCTATCCATTGCAGATTTAAATACCAGCGTCATTATCTTTTCCAGTTGGTGTTCTCCTACCTGTTGACCCAATTCCTTTTCCCATCTATCGATGCATGGCGGCCTCCCCTCTCCTCCCATTGTCACCAACATCTTATATATTCTCGAGACCGCCCCCCCCCCTTTTTTTATTCATCGTACATATTTTTTCCATTGGTGTCAATTCTTTTTCTGTTCTTAGTGGTTGGGGCAAAGATGTCACAAAATGTCTCAATTGTAGATACCGCCATGCATCGATCTCTAGGAAATCACCCCTTTGTCTTAATTCCTCATATGTGGCTATTTTTCTTTCCACCAACATATCTTTTAATTTTATCGTGTCATTTTTTATCCATTTTCCAAACCATTCCCTCTTCCCTGGTGCAAAATAGTTGGTTCCACTTAGTGGAGTGTATGGGGAATTAAATTTCCATTTATTCAATATATCATCTGCATATTCAGCTGTCTTATGGTCCTCATCTCCTATCCTGAACCCCTTTATGTCCTGGTTGTTCCTGATTACTGCTAATAGTGGCTCCGTGGATAGTATGAAAAGCAATGGGGATAGGGGGCACCCCTGACATGTGCCATTTTTCATTTCAAATAACGAGGACAATGTCCCATTTACTTTTACCTTGGCTTTAGGGCTCCTATACAATGCCATAATCCACTGAATCCTCCTCTTCCCCAGGCCGACTGCTTCTAATGTCTGGGTCATGAACCCCCAGTCCACCCTGTCGAAAGCCTTCTCGACATCAATCGACAGCAGCAGACCGGGGGTCCCACCTCTCTTTATTCTCTGAATCAGCAAAAATGTTCTTATCCCATTATCCTTCCCTTCTCTGCCTGGTACAACCCAACCTGGTCCCCGTGGACTACTTCCTTTATTACTTCCTTTAATCTGGTGACCAATGCTTTTGGGAAGAGTTTAATATCGGAATTTAACAATGAAATCAGTCTATAGCTTGAGCACAGCGTTTTATCTTTTCCATCTTTTGGGATTATTGAAATTGTAGCCAATAAGGCCTCATTCCTCGCCTCCCAGCTATCACCAATCCCATTCATATATTCGCCCATTTTGGGAGTATTTCCTTAAACTTGTAATAATCCTCTGGAAACCCATCAGGGCCTGGGCTCTTCCCTGGGGCTGTATTTCTCAAGGCTAAGTTTATCTCATCTGTTGTTATGGGGGCCTCCAACTCCAGTACCTGGTTTATTGTTATTTGGGGCAACTTATCTTCTCTCAGGAATTCTCAATTTTTTTCTCTTTTATGTGTTTCTGATTCTATATTCTCTGCCTGTTTTATTGAATTAAATACTTCCGCAATTTCTGTTGTCTTATAGACCATTTCTCCTTTCATATTTTGTAATTGGCAGATTTCTTTTTATCCAGGACCCTAGCTAAATTTTTCCCAATTTTATTTCCACCTAGGTATCTTTCTTTTTTAATTCTGTTATATGTTTTTAGTGTTTCTTTCTCAATTAAGCCCTTTAGTTCATCTCTTTTGACGACCAAGGCTTGAAGGGTACCTATTAAATTATCCTTCTTATGCCTTTGCTCTAATTCGTATATTTGTTTTATTATTTCTGTTATCTTTTTTTCTCTCTCATGCTTTTTTCTTGCACCTATGGCAATCAGTATCCCCTGGATGTAGGTCTTATGAACCTCCCAAACGGTTGACGCCGATATTCCTTCCATGCTACTCAGCTCAAAATACTTACCAATCTCTCCTTCTATTTTTTTAATAATGTCTTATTCTTTTAGTAATTCTTCATTCAACCTCCAATCGTTCCATTTCCTTTTTACCCCCATGGTACTCATTGTCCTACTAACTGGTGCATGATCCGATATTGTTGTTACTTCTATTTCCGTTTTGACAACCTGATCCAAACCTCTATGTTCCACCAAAACATAGTCAATTCTGGAATATGTCCCCTGTACGGGGGAGTGGAACGTATAATCCTTACTTCTTGGGTGGTGAGCCCTCCAAACATCAGTTAACTGACATTGGAACAGTTTTTTTTTATTCTCTACAACTGTACATTCTGAATCCCCCACACTCGGGACTTACTATCCACTTCAGGATCCAGTGGAAAATTAAAATCCCCTACGAGTATTACAGTGCCCCTTTTAAATTTCATTAATTTACGTACTACCCCCAACAGAAAATCCACGGGATTCCTGTTCGGGCAGTATACATTTGCCTGGGTACATTCCCCGCTGTCTAGCCTCCCCCTAAGGAAAAGATATCGCCCCTCTGGGTCGACCATCCTCTCCTCTAGAGTGAACTGGACATTCCTGGAGACCCCTATGGCCACTCCTTTGGCCCTCCTGGTCGCTGAATCACCCTGGCACCATGTTGGAAAGTCCCTTGAGTACAGCTTGATATTTGTGTCTTGGGAAATGTGTGTCTCTTGTAGAAATGCAATTACCACCCCATGCCATTTTAGCTCTTGTAGTATTTTGTGTCTGTTGGCCGGTGTATTCAGCCCCCCGTGTATTATATGTTAGATACCGAATTGTAGTCATCAGGCATCTAATTACCCTCCCTCCTCCCTCACAATCTAGGTAGGGGCGGAGGAAGAGGGGAGAGTGGACAAATAACAAAAGATCCCTGGTTTACAGCATTTTCGTGTGGTATTCCCCTTTTTCCTTCCCTTTCTTTTTTTAACAGAACCTTCTCTTGCTCCCCTCCCTCCCCCTTTTTCCTATGAGACATGCTGGGAACCCCCATGAATATTGGATATCTTGTGTTCTTATCTGTTCTAATAATGGTTTTAATAGTCTTCTTGCTCGGGTCTCTTTGGCTAGGTCTGCAAAGACCTTCACCTCTGTTTCTCCATACTTCCTCGTTTTCAATATCCGTTCCCTGTTTGTCGGATCTGAGGTGTCTGTTCCCAGTGACTGTCTCTTTTGCGTTCCTTTATTATTTGTCTCCTTTTGTTTACTTTTATCTCCCAGTTGTTTTCCTGGGCTTTCTTGCACTCCCTCCTGTACCATGTACTTTTTAATGGTGCTTAGGCTAGTGCTGACCTTTGGGGGGATTCACCCCTGCCCCTTTTACAGGTTTACCCCTCATCTCTTCTTCCGGTTGTTGCTTTACCCTGATGACAAACCTATGACACCCCAGGAACACACCACGGTCTTACCACTTTAGTCAGGGTATACGTCCGGACTGTAGTAATGTTTTGGACAGTCTCAGGCCGTGTTCACCTTTTTGTCAAAAAACAGTCCACAGGTAATGTGATATTACTCACCCATCAAGTGGGAAAACATGATCCCCTGTGTCTGCTGAGGGTTTTTCTTTTTTTTTTCTTTTTCTTTTTTAAACCTCCTTTCTCTCTCCCTTTTTAGGCCTCTTTGAACCTCTATGTTGTATGTTTATTGACCATATATTATTTCAGCCATTTTAAGAATCAGCACCCTGCCTGTGATTTTCAGGAGAAGAGGCCAACCACCCTTCCCTCTGACTTGCCAGGCATGAGGGGGGTCTAGATGTAGGGTATTATTTAACAATCTTCTAGTTCCTCTACTTCCCCTAAGACTTCGCTTAGGAACAGTAAAATATATGACATTTGGTTCAGAGGAGAGAGTTTTTCCCGAAGTGAAAGAAAAAAAAAGAAAGGAGAGACTCACTGTGTTACCGTTCAGATTTAGTCTACATTTAGAGGAAACCACAAGGCAGCCGGGTGCTCCTTTCCAAGGCTCCTGAATATATTACATGGGCTTGGGGGCGGATGGCACCTTAACAATCAGGTATTACAGGGTATACAAGCCGGTATAGCGGGGTGCCTTGAGCACACCTCCAATCCTCACCCTGCTTTTCCACTCTTCTCCCCTCTCGTTCCAGCGCACTAGCCATGGACTCCAGCGGTACCCCCCACCCCCTGGGTTAACTCCCGCTCCAGCACCGCACCTCTTTTCCACAAGGAGCCATTGCCTACAGATGGCTTTCAGGTGGCTGGGCTCCCGGCTCTGGCCGGTAGTACTGGCTGAACCAACGCGTCCAGCGTGGTGTCAGCCTGGTCTCTTTCAACACCCGCCCTGCTCCTCCACCCAGCCACACACTCTCTGATTCCTCCATATGTCTCCCGGCCTCCATCTTCCCGTATACAGGCAGCTGTTGCCCACTATCCTCGAGGGGGGGCTATCAGACACAGGCGTGGCGCGGGTTGACTCGCATCTCTAGCCCCCGCTAAGCGAGCTTGTGAGACGGGACTCCTTCAGCGGTCTGCATCAGCTGTTGGCCGGCGCCATGTCCAGGCTCCTCCCCTGACGTCAAGCCCATGGACACACTCCTAAACCTTGTAGACAGCCTTCCCAGAAGAGTTGAAGCTGTTATAGCTGCAAAAAGTGGGCCAACTCAATATTGAACCCTACGAACTAAGACTGGGATGCCATTAAAGTACATGTGCATGTAAAGGCAGGTGTCCCAATACTTTGGGTAAAATAGTGCATATTCACCAGGCCCTGCCATGGTGTGAGTGTAGGAATAAGGAACACAGGATTCAAACTAATGCAGAGTGTGAGCCTTTGGATTGTCTGTACTGAGAGGACAGACAAGTGTCTAGGTTTTATTAGAGACCTGCAGGTTGTGTGAGTGTACAGGTGTGCACACTTGTTATAAGTAAGGAGCTTGCCATAGCTCAGGATCTGTTAGGAGAGAGCTGTGTGCCCCAGCCAGGAGGGACATGTTTTCCTGCCAGGAGACAGAGGTGCTCTATCCAAGAGACTGCATTCCATGTTAAAGAGATTCCTTGTCCATCAAACTAATAGAGTTGATGTGGCTACATGAGTCTAGGAGACTGGGAAAGCCAGAACAACTAGGTAGGTCCAGAGGGCAGAGGGAATCCAGGGGGGTGAGAGAGCCTGAGGCATCAGGAGCAGGGGCGTAACGATAGGGGTTGCAGGGGTTGCAATTGCAACCGGGCCCCATGGTCCAGGGGGCCCATGTGCCTCCCTTGTACACCTGAATAGGAGGGGTGGCGGGGGTGGAATTTAGAGGACCCAATCTCCTCCATTTTCCTCTATCCAGTTTACTTGTCTTCTGCTGTTCCCAGGGCCCCTGTGTGCTTCCCTGGTCCCCCTGGGGCCTGCTGAAGAACTTGTGAAAGTGCCCCACTGCAGTACCGTAATAAAGGGACCCACGATGGGAGTAAAGGGCCACAGGATCAGTGGGAAGAGGGAAGGGCCCTGGCCAGGGGTCAGGGGGCCCTTCATAATTTCTTGCACCGGGGCCCTGAAGGTTCTAGTTACGCCTCTGATCAGGAGAACCCCTATTGAGAGGTTAGGAAGTGGGCCCATGCTACAGAGAGCAGCAAGTGCACATTTGCACTGACCAGACAGACACCTGGAATTACAATGGCTGCAGGGAGCAGCAAGTAAACCATATTGTGTTTTGACTGAGGTTGCTGTAACTGTAGGCTGTGTAAGCCAAGAGAACCAGAAGAGATGGGTGATACAGTCAGAAGGACCAGTGAGAAGAGCAGCAGTGTTGCTTAAGAGTGAGCCAGGTGGCTTAGCATTTTCTGTTCCTGGTTTGATGATGAAATTCCCCTGTGTGGGAAACTGTGTTTATGGAACTTTAATTTTGTTTAATAAAAGTGGGCTGGCAAGCCCTTGCCCACAGTTCAGACTGGCATGACTCACTGAAAACTCAATACCACTCAACTAAACCTTAATTTATTATTATTTTTTTTAATAAAAAGTGCTATGCTCATCTGCTCTGTGTAATGGGTTTGCCCAAAGCAGCCCTGTTTCTTCTGGGTTCCCCCACCAGCGCTCCTGGCTCTTCCTCTTCAATGAGTGCCCACCATAAGAAGCAGCTTTCAATGGGAGCACTTGTGTGGGCATCAATAGACACAGACAGTGGGGATTGGCCCCGTTCTGATCCCTCATCTTAGGATCATAGGAATTGATTGACAACAGGAGAAGCTGTGAGGAGGGAGAGAGGGGAGAGAGCCGTTGTTCTCGTGCACAGTGCTGGATCGAGATCAGACTCAGGGAATCTGGACACAGAAAGTGTTTACCATTAAGGAGTAAGGGTAGGGTCTTCTCTACCATACTACACTGTTGCCCAGAGGGGTGCACATATGTGTTAAGGGCCCGACATGCAAGCACAGATGCTTGAAGGTAGTTGGATCTGTGGATCATGCCAGGAAGCCCGACCGCCCTCAAATGTCTGTGGCCAGATTTACAATTGGAACATCACTGCTAGGGCACTGGGTCCAAATATCAGGAATGGCAGCTACGAGAATATATATTTAAAGTGACACTAAACTCTGATCTAATAACAGAAAATTCCATTCAACTATGTATTCTTAACTCACAAATACCTTCTATTGCTCCCAGCCCCCTCTCCTCTCCGGCTCCCCACCAGAACACTCCGGCCAATGGCTGAGAGCGCTACTCGGGAGCTGGTCAGCAGACCTTTATGCCCCTTCAACAGAAGTCCGCCGAATGTCGGTTCTATTTAAACGGTCGATGCCGCCCGACATTCCACCCATGTTTACTAGGCTTTAGACAGTGGCTACATTTGTTCTCCATGGTCTCACTGTAAGTAGCAGCATAGCCACCCTCCTAAGATGGACTGTGAATTAGGCATGCATATAGCGGTGCACATGGCCCCAAATAATGTGCACTGCTCGTTCCACACAGAAGTGAGGGGATAAAGGAGAGGTTCAGGAGCTCAAAGTGAATGTTACAATGAGGCTGAAAAAAACCCATTAAACTGGTAGTAAACCTGCAGCTGTTTAAAGAAAACAAAAAAAAACAAAAACACCTGTAAGGCAATTGCATAATGAACTAGTATGCATCACAAACTAGCACATTATGAAATACTTACCGTGGAACGAAGCCTTCCAGCGGTGCAATGCCACCACTGAGAGGGCTGACATCTTCCCCCAGTCTTTCTTCTGGGTTTGCGTGCTCTGGCTATGTGATTGGCCGGAGCTCCATGCATGCACACTAGGGTTGCCACATCATTCCTTTAATCCAGGACACACATTAATTACACAGGGTCTATGGCTGATTAAAGCGATACTAAAGGCACATATTTATTTTATTTATTTTTTAAATAACAAACATGTCATACTCACCTCCTCTGTCCAGCAGTTTTGCACAGAGTGGCCCCTAACCCCATCTTCTGGGGTCCCCTAGCAGTGCTCCGGGCTCCTCCTCTTCTCGAGTGACCACCACAGGGAAGTGCTTCCCTGGGGTCATGCATGTGGGCGCGCTCCCGAGTCCTGCTGTTGTGTGTATTCACATAAACAGCGGGACTCGGCCCCGCCCCCGGCTCCCGTGTCACTGGTCTTGATTGATAGCAGCGGGAGCCGATGGCTCCCCTGCTATCAATCCAGCCAATGAGGACCGGAGCAGCTCGGGTGAGCTGCTAGGCTCATCCCCGCCGCAGGTTCGTTTTGGGCTCAGGTAAGTAAAGGGGGGCTCGGGGGGGGGGGGCTGCGGCAGGTGAAAAGGGTTTTGACCTTAATGGGTAGAATGCATTAAGGTCAAAAACCTTGAGGGTTTACAACCCCTTTAAGGTGTAAGTAAACTCACTTAGTGCCTTATGTATTAGCCTCAGAACCTGTGTAATTAACCACTTCAGCCCCGGAAGGATTTCCCACTTTAGGACCAGAACACTTTTTGCGATTCGGTGTCGCTTTAACTGACAATGGCGCGGTCGTGCGACGTTGTACCCAAGCAAAATTGGGTTTCCTTTTTTTCCCACAAATAGAGCTTTCTTTTGGTGGTATTTGATCACCTCTGCGTCATTTCTGATCACCGCTATAAACAAAAACAGAGTGAGAATTTAGCAAAAAAAAAAACAGTATTTATTACTTTTTTCTATAATACATATCTAAAAAAATATATGTAAAAAAACTATTTTTTTCATCGGTTCTGGCCAATTTATATTCGTCCTTATATTTTTGGTAAAAAAAAAAATCACAATCAGCGTTTATTGATTGGTTTGTGTAAAAGTTGCCGCGTTTACGAATGATGAGAATTCATTTATTTATTTATTTATTTTATTCTTTACTAGTATATCTGCGATTTTGATCAGGACTGCAACATTGCAGCGGACATGTTGGACTATTTTGACACTTTTTTGGGACCAATGGCATTTACACAGCGATTATGCTATGAAAATGCACTGATTACTGTGTAAATGCCATTGGCAGTGAAGGGGTTAACCCGCAGGGGGCGCTCTAAAGGATAACTGTGTTCCTTGTGTGTGTTCTAACTGTATGGGAGCTGGGCTGGCTGGGGGAGGAGAGTGATCGTGGCTCCCATATACAGGAAGCCTGCGATCACCGCCCTTCACCCTCTGTCAGAATGGAGATCCGTGTTTACATACACGGCTCCCTGTTCTGTTACTCCGGGGGGACAATCGCAGGTAACCGGCAGACATCGAGTCCGCACCACCCTCTCCCTGCCCCCCCCCCCCCGGAACACAGTGCGTGTTCTCGCAGCTGCCCTCACCTAACGGTGATTTTCGATATCGAACCAAGTTCTCGCCGTCAAGCCGCAGTGGGCGTCGGCAACTGGTTAATATGTGTCCTGGATTAAAGGGATGATGTGGCAACCCTAATACACACGGGAGCCATTGGTTCCAGCATGAAGCTCTGAAGGTCCAGCAAGGTATGACTGGTGACTGGCTGCATCCTGGCTGCATGAAGGTGACTGGCTGCATCCAGGGTCCAGCAAGGTATGCCGGACCTTCAGAGCGCATGCACCGGTGACGTGACTGGCTGCATCCAGGGGGAATATCTCCTAAACCACAGGTGTCAAACACAAGGCCCGGGGGCCAAATCCGGCCCTCCGGGTCATTTCATGTGGCCCTCACACCTTTCCTGCAGCACTCCCCTCATCTCCACCACCCCCTGTCTCAACACTCGGCCGCAGAGTGGAGGACAGAACTCCTTCAGATCCTGCTCCACTATGTGCAGCTGCAGCACCCCCTCATCTTCACCTCCCCTGGTCTCAGCATTCAGAAGACTCCAGATCTCCGCTGGTCCTCCTCTAGACCCTGCTCTTTCTGCTTCACAACTCTGCCTCCATTGTGATGCAAGGAAGGGTGGGGAACCCTTAACTTCTGAGGGTGGGGGGGGCTCTTGGCATCTGCTGTAAAGGGGGGGTGGTGATCTGGACATCTAGTCTTACATATACTACCGGCCCTTCCAGGGCGACCATAATGCTGATACGGCCCACGGTGAAATCAAGTTTGACACCCCTGTCCTAAACATTGCACATTTAGGAGATTTAAGCCTTATTATAGGCTTACCTGTAAGTAAAAATGGCCAAGTGGACTTTACTACCTCTTTAAGAAACAATTTCATGAAAAATGGATTACAGGACCTTTATATCAGATGATGTTTGCATATGGTGAAGAATTATCTCCTCTGTCTATGTGTATGTGTCACAGTTCAGGAACAGATCTGTATTCAAAAACAAAAAAAGGAAAGCCTAAAACAATGCACAGCGGTCTGGCATCACCTATGTGTAATTAGCACAGGACATTCTGTAGGAAGATGTACAAAATGCTCTCATGTCAAACAACTCCATGTGCTGGACGAGCATTAAAAAAAAGATAATTTATTGTCCCGGTGTGTTCCCCTCAGGCATAACCCTTTATCTACACATACACAGAGCACACAGGATGAGGGGGCAGGATACAGGAGGTGCCCCATCTATTTAGACGCCTGAGGCTGGGGCATTCCAGAACCGTCATGTCCTGGAGTAACAACCAGGATAAAGCAGCATGTGGGCTTATGTATGAAGACTGGAAGAAATGTTACTCATAGAAACCATATTCCTTTTTTATATTTCTAGTGAAAGAAAGATGAGAACATAGGCTTTGATGGGCAACTACATTATCCTTCATTGGGTTTCCTCTATTCCAATTGTTATACCACAAGCATATATAGTTACAGTAGGAATCATTTTAGGCAACTTTGTCATTTTTCTTTTTAACATATAATAAATGTCTGTTTTACCAGAAAACCCTAAGCAAAATAATAAATAGTACTAAACTCTAAGGCCCCTTTCATACAAGCTTGTCTGTTTAAGGGAATCCGCTTGCTCAGCGGGGGATCGATCCGCTGATTCCCAGGCGCGTGACAGGTCCTGTCTGCTTACTGTGCTGAGACGGACCTGTTAGAGTCTCGCTCTCCTCTACAGGGAGTAGGGTTGCCACCTGTCCAGGATTGACCCAGACAGTTATGGTTTTGAATCATGCATCCGGGTTTCAGGCCACCTGAAAACCCAGACACATTATTCAGCCCAGACTATGGCTTCCCAGCAGGGTTATCTGTTACACTCTCTTTCACACTGCCCAAAGCCAGCACTATTATACACGATTTATATAGCGCCAGCAGTTTGCGCAGCTCTTTACAAAAATGAAGGCAGACAGTACAGTTACATCACAATTTGGTACAAGAGGAATCAGAGGGCCCTGCTTGTTAGAGCTTACAATCTAAGAGGGAGGGTCTTTTGATACAAAAGGTAAAAGCTGTGGGGGATGAGCTCATGTAGAAAGAAAGAGTATTAGGTAGAAGCAGGATAGGCTTCTTTAAAGAGAAAAGTTTTCAGGGATCATCTAAAGATGGATAGATTAGGAGACAGTCGGACTGATTGGGGTAGGGAGTTCCAAAGGAAGGGAGAAGCTCTCGAGAAATCCTGAAGGCGAGCATGAGAGGAGGTGACAAGGGAGCTAGAGAGCAGGAGGTCTTGGGAGGATCGAAGAGGGCGGCTTGGTTGGTATTTTGAGACTAGGTTAGAGATGTAGCTGGGGGCAGAGTTGTGGGTGGCTTTGTAAATTATTGTTAGTACCTTGAATTTTATACGTTGGGTGAATGGTAGTCAGTGGAGAGATTGGCAGAGAGGACACTGAGCGTTTGGCAAGGTAGATAAGTCTTGCAGCAGCACTCATTATTGACTGAAGGGGGGATAATGTATGCAAAGGTAATCCAATGAGGAGAGAGTTGCAGTAGTCGAGGCGAGAGATAACCAGAGAGTGAATTAGAAGCTTGGTGGTGTCATTGGTTAAAAAGGGGCGTATTTTAGAGATGTTGCGTAGGCTGAGGCGGCATGATTTGGACAGGGATTGGATGTGGTCTTGAAAGGACAGTTTAGAGTCTAGGGTTACCCCAAGCACCCTGGCATGTGGGGACGCACTAATAGTTGTGCCATTCATCTTAACAGAGAAGTCAGGGGAAGGGGCACATGGGGGAGGAAATATCATGAGCTCAGTTTTAGATAGATTCAGTTTGAGGAAGTGCTGTGACATCCAGGCTGCTATGTCTGTTAGTAAGGCAGTGGTCTGTGAGGAGACTGATGGGGTGAGTTGAGGGGTAGAGAGATAGATTTGGGTGTCATCGGCATATAAATGATAGCGGAAGCCATGGGAGGTGATCAGCTGACCCAGGGAGGACGTGTAGATCGAGAATAGTAGGGGTCCAAGGACAGAACCTTGGGGGACCCCAACGGTGAGAGGAGTTGGAGAGGAGGAAGTGGAGTTGTAAGTGACACTGAAGGTGCGGTGAGATAGGTAAGATTCGAACCAACGGAGAGCACAGCCATGGAGACCAAGCAAATTGAGTTTTTTGAGGAGGAGGGGGTGATCAACTGTATCAAAGGCAGCGGAGAGGTCCAAGAGTAAGGGTATGGAATAATGACCGTTGGTTTTTGCTGTTAGTAAGTCGTTTGTGAGTTTTAGGAGGGCAGTTTCTGTGGAGTGGTGTGGACGAAATCCAGACTGAAGGGGATCAAGAAGGTTGTTTTCAGTGAGGTGGTTTTGGAGGCAAAAGGGAGTAAGGAGATGTGTCTTAGGTTGTTAAGATTGGTGGGGTCCAGTGTGGCCTTTTTTGGTATGGGAGTGACTAGTGCATGTTTTAGAGGGTTGGGGAAGATGCCAGTAGAGAGGGAGAGGTTGAAGATATTAGTTAAAGAGTGTAGGATAGAGTCAGAGGGTGACTGTAGTAGTTGAGAAGGAACAGGGTCTAGTGTACAGGAGGTTAGGTGGGCATTAGAGAGAAGTTTAGTGAATTCCTCTATAGTAGCTGGGTTAAATGAGAGTATTGATTGTGCAGGAGGACAAAGAGTATGAGGGGGTGAGAAATCTGTAGAGAGGAGATCTCGAGACGAATTGTATCAATCTTATTTTTAAAGTGATGAGCAATCTCCTGGGCAGTGAGCAAGTTGGTGGGTGGAGGTATTCGAGGACGAAGTAGAGCGTTAAAGGTAGAAAAGAGTTGACGGGGGCTTCGTGAGAGGTTGTTGATAAGAGTGATAAAGTAGGTCTGTTTGGCAGTGTGGAGGCAGGAATGGTATTGTTGGAGGGCAGATTTATATTGGCTGAAATCTTGCTGTGACTTAGTCTTACGCCACAGACGCTCAAGAGCACGGCTCTTTTTTTTGAGGCTTCTGGTATCGTCTGTCTGCCAGGGTTGTAGCTGTCGGGGCCTGATTCTGTGTGTAGTGAGGGGGGCCAAGGTATCTAGGGTGGATGACAGTGAGCTGTTGTATATAGAAGTGGCCAGGTTGGGGCAGGACAAGGATGAGATTTTGTCGTAGAGACAATCTGTAGCAGAAAAAAGAAGAGAAGGGTTAAGATAGTGAAGGTTTCTACGGGTAAATGTTCGGTAGCTGGAAGGCAAGGAGGAGGAAGACAAGGAGAGAGTGAAACTAATAAGGTGGTGATCAGAGACAGGAAAAGGAATGTAGGAGAGGTTGCACGGAGTGCATTGGTAGGAGAATATGAGGTCAAGGCAGTTGCCATCAGAGTGATTAGAAGCATGTGTCCATTGTTTTAGGTCAAAAGAGGAAGTTAGCCTCAGAAAGTTAGAAGTATCAGGAGTGTTAAGATTAGCAGGGATGTTGAAGTCACCAAGAATGATTGTTGGAATTTCAGAAGAAAGAAAGTAGGGTAGCCAGGCAGAGAAGTCATCAAGGAAGCTTGATACCGGTCCAGGAGGCCGATAGATCACAGCAATTCTCAAAGAAACTGGAGAAAATAGACAAATACAGTGAGCTTCAAATGAGGAGAGGGACAGAGACAGCCCCCCCCCCCCCCAATACATACACGCAGATGGGATGCTCCTCTTCCTCCCACTCCTATCCCTCTGTGTCTGCCCACACTACCAATCCCCAGTGCAGTGCTTTAGAAAAGGAAAGTGGGGGTGGGAAATTTGAAGTCCAGCAGCCGCAGATACATCTGGATGAGAGGTGCTAAATGCCAAGGGGTAAGTGAGCTCACCACCCATCCCTGTCTGTGACTGAAGTCTCCCCCTCCCCTCTTCTCTCTCCTGCCTCTGAGTGAGTACACTAAGGTAAATCAGGGTTTTCGGAGCACCCCTTACATCAGAGTTCCCCTTTACACCAGAGGCTGCAGTGTTCCCCCTCACATCAGAGTCCTCTCCATACATCAGAGTTCTCAGTGTTCCCGCTTAAATCAAGGTTCCCAGAGCATTCCTTATGTCAAAGTCCATGGATTTCTCCCTTACATCAGAGTCTGCAGAGTCCCCCCTTACAGTGAAGTGAGTTCAGATGTAAAGGGGGAACTCTGCGAGTTCAGATGTAAAAGGGGAACTCTGTGGACTCGTGCTGTGTGCCGCTAAAGTGTTCGGGTTTGACTTGAAGAAAAGGTGGCAACCCTAATGGGGAGATTGGATGAAAATGGGCCGCCTGTCCGTTTTCATCCAATCCCATCCGACCTGACCTGCTGGATGGATGGAAAATAGGGCCACCAGCTGTCTCGATTTGGTGGACAGGATCGGATCGCAGAGCAGCGGGACATGTCACCGCTAACATCCGCTACCCCAGAGGGGTGAATGGAGCATTCAATCAGGTCTGCTTGAAAAACTGACAGACATACCTGATCAAAAAGCCCACGTGAAGAGGGCCTAAAGCAGTGATTCTCAACTCCTGTCCTCAGGACACACTAACAGGCCAGGTTTGCATTATAACTGAAATACATCACAGGTGATATAATTTGCTGCTCAGTGATTGCAGTATTCTAGTCTGCATCTCCCCAAGGTAATACTTAAAATCTGGCCTGTTGGTGGGTCCCGAGGACCGGAGTTGAGAACCACTGGCCTAAAGGGAGAATTTACAAAATAATGGAATGACCTTACTGTGGCCAAAAAAGGCAGATTTGTAAAGAACAGAGTTGTACTTAAAGCTGAACTCCATATTTGGATACACTTCTTGGCCCAACAAACTATTTCCCTCACTAACATGTGGGGCCACTGGATGTGCTTTATAAAGTGTTTGTAGTTGAGGCCACATACAGAATACTGCACTGTGCTCCGGGTTCAAGCTGAGATTTCCAGTCTCATACCTGGAACACAGTAGAGTCTATCACAGCGCCGCTCAGTCTTTCAGAGAAAGCTATGTATTCTAGCAACATTCTGACATCATCAGCCCACCTCTCTGATTCAGCCAATCAAAGGAAGCTTTGTATTCATTGCTAGAATACATTGCTTTCTCTGAATGGCTGTGATAGACTCTACTGTGTTCCGGGTATGAGACTGGAAGTCTCAGCTCGCACCCGGAACACAGTGTGGTATGCTGTTTGCATAGCTCCCAACTGCCCCTGATTTGGAGGGACTGTCCCTGATTGGGAACAATGTCCCTCCGTCCCTCATTGCTCTTCATTTGTCCCTCATTTTGGTCTGATGAATATTCCTACATATAAAATGCACTATTTATCTATCAAAAATTGTTTTACAATGCTAAA
>BLSH010473573.1:2977514-3017891 GCA_018402905.1 Glandirana rugosa | reverse complement strand
GCTGGGAGGGGGGGGGGTCAGTGGCAGTGCTGGGAGGAGGGGATCAGTGGCATTGCTGGGGTAGCAGTGCTGGGAGGGGGGGGGTCAGTAGCAGTACTGGGGTAGCAGTGGTGGGAGGGGGGTCAGTGCTGGGAGAGGGGTCAGTGACAGTGCTGGGGTGGCAGTGCTGGGGGGGGGGTCAGCGGCAGTGCTGGGGATGATAAGATTACAAGCAGTTGTATTTACTGTGTATTCGGCTCTGTGTTGTCTGGCAGCAGTGATACCTATGTCGTGATGAGGAGATGGGGTCTCCTCCAGCCCCTCAGACTTCAGTCACGAGTCTCCACCCCCCTGCCATTCCGCAAACTGAATGGGCAGATAGCCCAGCTGCTGCAGCTGCTTTGTGCACAACATGCAGTTCAGAGACTCCACTGACTGGGATGCTGGGCCGATCCTAGGGTCACAGATGCTTGGGCGCATTAATATTTCTGGCACCACCACATGGGCGTGGTCATCTTACTAACCCCTCCCCTTTATAAATGTTTCTGTGGCAGGACTTAAACACAGAGATGCTCCCCTAAGGAGTCGTTGACCCTCACATGATCTCTTAACAATAAGAAAAATACAGGAACAGAAGCAGAGTACTCTAATGGGATCTGAAGGGGGGCCTCTCTAATGGACAGAGAGAGGGCTTCTGTTAGAGAGTCTGTTAAAAAGAGCCCCCAAACATACTGCAGACATTATACAGGAGATGGTTAGAGACTGCAGACATAGTACAGGAGATGGTCAGAGACTGCAGACATAGTACAGGAGATGTTCAGAGACTGCAGACATAGTACAGGAGATGGTCAGAGTCTACAGTCATGGCGCAGGAGATGGTCAGAGACTGCAGCCATAGTACAGGAGATGGTCAGAGACTGCAGACATGATAAAAGAGATCAATGCATCAATGCAGTCTCATCAGTACCCATCTAATGCAACCTCATCAGTGCCCATCAAATGCAGCCTACCAGTGCCCATCAAATGCAGCCTCATCAGTGCCCATCAAATTCTGCCTACCAGTGCCCACCAATGCAGCATACCAGTGCCCACCAATGCAGCCTGCCAGTGCCCACCAATGCAGCCTGCCAGCGCCCACCAATGCAGCCTGCCAGTGCCCATCCATGTCATTGCTGCCTACCAGTGCCCACCAATGCTGCCTGCCAGTGCACACAATACAGCCTGCCAGTGCCCATGAATGCAGCCTGCCAGTGCCCCTCAATGCCATTGCCGCCTGCCAGTGCCCACCAATGCCATTTCTGCCTGCCAGTGCCCACCAATGCCATTGCTGCCTGCCCATGCCCAATGCAGCCTACCAGTGCTATCAATGCCATTGCCGCCTGCCAGTGGCCACCAGTGCCATTGTCGCCTGCCAGTGCCCACCAGTGCCTTTGCTGCCTGCCAGTTGCCAATGCAGTCTACCAGTGCCATCAATGCCATTGCCGACTGCCAGTGCCCAATGCAGCCTGCCAGTGCCCACAAACGCCATTGCCGCCTACCAGTGCCCACCAATGTCATTGCTGCCTGCCAGTGCCCAATGCAGTCTACCAGTGCCATCAATGTCATTGCCCCCTGCCAGTGCCCAATGCAGCCTGCCAGTGCCCAGCAATACTGCCTGCCAGGACACACATGGATGGATCACACACAGTGACAGCGCTGATTCCCCGAAGTGTCACGGAGCTTTGCTGTGAATTGATCGGTGGCACTATATCAAAATCCCGCCTCTGATCAGTGTGACATCTATCATAGAAGCCTCCGCTCTAGGAGTGGGGATTTTAATACAGCGCCGCCGATCAATTCACAGCAAAGCTCCATGACACTTTGGGAGATCGCCGCTGGAAAGGAGAGGATGAGGGAGGAAGAGGATGACTCTTCGGTGCCCCCACCTCTGTGGCGCCTGGGTGCAGTGCACCCCATGCATCTGCCCAGGATCAGCCCTGCTGGGATGCACCATCTGCCCACCTGGAGGGGGTGGAGACACTGAGCTTCTTGCGTCCGATTTTCTCCTTTCCTTCTGCTGTCACCAACCCGCACAACCGGCCATTGAGCTGCACGGTGTTCCTGGCTGTTTACTGATAGCTGATACTGATACTGATTAAAATGCTGGAAAAAAATGTGGCCGTCAATTTGCCGCCCATCTCAAATGGCCGCCTGGGACCATTGGACCCACCGGGACCCATGGTAGGGATGTGTTGCTTTAACCACTTGAAGACCAGTCCTTTTTCTGACATTTGTTGCTTACAAGTTAAAATCACTATTTTTTGCTAGAAAATTACTTATAACCCACAATCATTATAAATATTTTTTTAGCAGAGACTCTAGAGAATAAAATGGCGGTCGTTGCAATATTTTATGTCACACTGTATTTGCACAGCGGTCTTTAAAACGCAATTTTTAGAAACAAAATACACTTCAATGAATTTAAAAAAAACAAAACACTAACGTCCATTTTTGTATAATGAGAAAGATGATGTCATACTGAGTAAATAGATACCTAACATGTCATGCTTTAAAATTGCGCACACTCGTGGAATGGCATCAAACTACGGTACTTATAAATCTCCATAGGCAACGTTTTAAAAATTTTAACGGTTAACTATTTAGAGTTACAGAGGAGGTCTGCTAGAATTATTGCCCTCGCTCTAACATTGCGGTGATATCGCACATGTGTGGTTTGAACACTGTTTACATTTGCAGACACGACTTATGTTTGCGTTTAATTTGGCGAGCAAACATGGAGGGATGGGGCGCTTTAAAAAAAAAGAAAAACATTTTTTTTACTCATTTATTTAATTTTTTTTTTTTATTTACACGGTCTCTTTAAAAATGTAAACATCCCTTGTGACAGTAATAGGCAGTGACAGGTACTCTTTGTGAAGGGGTCTCCTCTGCACTTGAAAGTATTCAAAACGCCAAGATCGGTGTTTTTGAATACTTTGGATTTTTCAAAAATGGCACCGTTGGCTGCCGAGTAAAGTTCACAGGGAGAGGATGTCCATTGACATGCTCTATTTACACCAGTCCTCCACCTCAGGGGTGGACAGATCCCTTTCCCACGCCTCCTGGTAGGATAATCTGTCATTAGTGTTGACAAACAATTTATATAATAACGAGACGCCCATTCCCCCCCCCGCCCCCCAGAGTGGTGTCCTGCATGCGCCTGTTTTCAAATACGGTATGGACTGCCACGTCAGAGCTATCCCTCTGCAGGGATTTGAGAAAGTGGTAAATTTGTTGCCAGTGGAAGCTCTGTCTTCCCTTGAAATATGAAGCTGGCATGTTTTTTGTGAGTGTTTTTGGACATCAATCTATGTCAGTGGTGTCCAAACACCAACAATGGGGCATTCCTGTCACTGATACCAACAAAAGGGCACTATTCCTTCCACTGACACCAATGATGGGACATTATTCCTTCAACTGACACTAACTGCAAGGCCCTATTCCTCCCAATGACACCTATCAATGATGGGGCGCTAGTTCTTCCCCTTACAGTACCTTGAAAAAGTATTCATACCCCTTGAACTTTTCCACATTTTGTCATGTTACAACCAAAAACGTAAATGTATTTTATTGGAAGTTTATGTGATAGACCAACACAAAGTGGCACATAATTGTGGAGTGGAAGGAAAATGCTAAATGTTTTTTTTAAATTGTGTATAAATAAATATGTAAAAAGTGTGGCGTGCATTTGTATTCAGCCCCCCTGAGTCAATACTCTCTAGAACCACCTTTTGTTGCAATTACAGCTGCAAGTCTTTTGGGGATGTCTCTACCAGCTTTGCACATCTAGAGAGAGACATTTTTGTCCGTTCTTCTTTGCAAAATAGCTCAAGCTCTGTCAGATTGGATGGAGAGCATCTGTGAACAGCAATTTTCAAGTCTTGCCACAGATTTTCGATTGGATTTAGGTCTGGACTTTGACTGGACCATTCTAACACATGAATATCCTTTGATCTAAACCATTCCATTGTAGCTCTGGCTGTATGTTTAGGGTTGTTGTCCTGCTTGAAGGTGAACCTCCGCCCCAGTCTCTTTTGCAGACTCTAACAGGTTTTCTTGTAAGATTGTCCTGTATTTGGCTCTATCCGCCTTCCCATCAATTCTGACCAGTTTCCCTGCTGAAGAAAAGCATCCCCACAACATGATGTTGCCACAACCATGTTTCACGGTGGGGATGGTGTGTTCAGAGTGATGTGCAGTGTTAGTTTTCCATCACACATAGCATTTTGCTTTTAGGCCAAAAAGTTAAATTTTGGTCTCATCTGACCAGAGCACCTTCCTCCACATGTTTGCTGTGTCCCCCACATGGCTTCTAGCAAACTGCAAACGGGACTTCTTGTGGCTTTCTTTCAACAATGGCTTTCTTCTTGACGCTCTTCCATAAAGGCCAGATTTGTGGAGTGCACAACTAATAGTTGTCCTGTGGACAGATTCTCCCACCTGAGCTCTGGATCTCTGCAGTTCCTCCAGAATTACTATGGGCCTCTTGGCTGCTTCTCTGATTAATGTTCTCCTTGCCCGGCCTGTCAGTTTATGTGGACGACCATGTCTTGGTAGGTTTTAAAAAATAAATAGAAATGCAGCAAAATGTACAAAATATAAGAAATATACAGTACTTTCTTAAGTGCTTTAAGCAGCCATTAAGTGCATTTTGCGCAATAGACCGAATGTTAATTAATTTTGTATTGATGTGTGATTAAAATGTTCATCATGCACTGTTCCACAATATACAGTTGGAACCTCTAAAAACTTAGCAGAGAATAAACAGCCTTAAATCTGAACAGTATTACTGTAGATGCCAGGATAGATATCATAGCAATAGCAGAAATGAAGTGTAGTTTAGGTTTTATGCATATGCTAGCGTAGTGGTGGATAAACTGCATTCAAATACTTCTCCGCATGGGGGGGAAGCCCCCCCCCCAGAGCAAGGTGTCTGTACATGCAGCCCTCAAAATTTAGTGGAGTGTGGAGCAGGAGCTGACAGTTTCCTGGCTGATCATGGTGCGGCCATCAGCAGAGCGGTCCGGGGGGGGGGGGGAGGCTCCCTGCTCCCGGGCCACTTTGATGTCCTGTAAAAAAGGCCTCGCTGCTTCTGCCAGAAGCGATCAGGCAGGAAACTCTCAGAAGTATCAGGCAGCCTTCTATATGAATAGTCGCTGCTGTCAAACAAAGTCCCACCTTCTGGACTGGCATTGGACCAGTGTGCTGTCTATTAGAGTGGCCGGTCCAGGAGGCGGGACTTCGTTTGACAGCTGCCGGCTATTCATATAGAAACCGTGTCTCAACGGGAGAACTCCGCTCTGTGTCATCCAGCCGGCAGAGCCTCCTGATTCCTCCCTAAAGCATTGCTGGGCACTGATGGGCAATGATACACTGCACGTATGGGCAATGATATGCTGCACTGATTGGCAATGATACGCTACACTGATGGCAAATGATACGCTGCATTGATGGGCAATGGTACTGATGGGCAATGGTCTGCTGCACTGATGGCCAATGATACACTTCACATATGGGCAAAGATATGCTGCACTGATGGGCAATGATACGCTACACTGATGGGCGATGGTATGCTGCACTGATGGCCAATGGTATGCTGCACTGATGGGCAATGGTATTTTGCACTGATCGTCAATGATACACTGCACTGATGGGCAATGGTATGCTACACTGATGGGCAATGATAGGCTGCACGTAAGGGCAGTGATATGCAGCAATGATGGGCAATGATATGCTGCATGGATGGGCAATGATATGCTGCACTGATGGGCGATGGTATGCTGCACTGATGGGCAATGGTGTGTTGCACTGATGGGCAATGATACACTGCACTGATGGGCAATGGTATGCTACACTGATGTGCAATGATAGGCTGCACGTAAGGGCAGTGATATGAAGCACTGATGGGCAATGATATGCTGTACTGATGGGCAATGGTATGCTACACTGATGGGCAATGGTATGCTACACTGATGGGCAATGATAAGCTGCACTGATGGGCACTGCTACCCTGCACTGAAGGGCACTGATACCCTGCACTGATGGGCACTGATACCCTGCACTGATGGGCAATGGTACGCTGCACTGATGGGCACTAATAGGCTGCACTCATGGGCAATGATAGGCTGCACTGATAGGCTCTGATAGGCTGCACTGATGGGCACTGATAGGCTGCACTGATGGGCACTGATAGGCTGCACTGATGGGCACTGATAGGCTGCACTGATGGCCACTGATATGCTGCACTGATGGCCACTGATATGTTGTACTGATGGCCACTGATGAGGCTGCACTGATAAGCTGCACTGATGGGCACTGATGGGGCTGCACTGATGGGTGCTGATGAGGCTGCACTGATGGGCACTAATAGGCTGCACTGATATGCTTTATGTTAATATTATTAAAGTTTTTGTTAATATCTATTTTTGGAACTTAATACTGCATAAAACATTTAACAGTTTAATTTCATGAGATAATTTACGAGGGCATGTTTAGGGGCAGACATAGGGGAAGGGCATGGGTTAAAAACAGATTAGAAATTGCTAATTTTGCAAGCTTTTGCATCAAGTTTCTCAAAACCTTGCATGCCTGCGCTTTATATGATGACTAAGCCCCTCCCCTTCATGACATTGTCAAAAAGGGATGGAGCATGGTTGACCTTAAAATGATAACCACGCCCCCCCCCCCCCTCCCGAAAAAGGTTCTGCGGACACCAATGTCTAAGCAGTATTTTCAAAGCAAATGCTTTGTCTTGTAAAATTGTGCTATAGCTTTTTTGGGTAGCATACCAGGCTGCTCAGGACAGACACAAATACTTGTAAGTGCTGCTGTCATGTAAATAGGGATCAGTTCATGTGTGGTCAAATCCTAGTCCAAATCCATGTGAGTAAACCAACTAGGATGCTGTCATCTGTGCTGGACCAATCATAAGCAGCTCGACGTGTACACACCCCTTGCATACGTACAACTGTGAACACCTCAGCCTGATTGGCTCAGTTCAGCTAACAGCTTCCTAGCAGGCTTTCTCACATGGGTTGGGACTAGGATCCAAACATGCCTAAGCTCTTCCCTCTTTATAAACATAGAAGCCTTCAGAGTAAGTCTTATAAAATGTCCGATACTGAGGCCGAGCAGATGAGATGTCTTCCCTTACAGCTCCTGTCCAATACCCCCTGGAATTGGTAACATGACATAGCAGGATGAGGAGTGGCACTGGCGCCTGCGATGGATCCAGACACATGATCTGAAGACAGCCTGGTTGCTGCTAGGATGGATGCTTTAACCAGAACTTGTGCAGAATGTTGGCACTCAAGTAGAGCACAGAAACCAGCAGTTGCAAAAAGCAAACCACAGCAGCAGTTATCAGAGGTAACAAATTGGAAGGTGGAAGCAGGGTCAGAAGCTAGGTCAATATTAGATGGGCAGTAAAGGTACTGAATTGGTATGTAGAAGATGAGGACACAAGCCAAAGTCAACAATGAGAGATCTTTATAGAGTGAAGTCAGGAGGCAAGCCAGGTTAAACACACAAATGCAGAGTAATAGAACACAGGTCAGGTCACGGATCACTGGCAACCACTCAGCACCTTCACCTCAGTGTGCTCTGCATTAAATAGGGTGATTGTTACCAAGGCGAGTGTCAGGCATGCATGCTCATTCATAGTAAGATAAGCGTGCATTGCCTTAACCCTGTGTATTGGGTCATGGGCTGCATTATGTGCACACACATATCTTGATGTAAGGCTATGCACTTGATCTTCCTTACACACTACTTACTTCAACTGCAGCTCCGACTGATTACATAATTTAATGTAGAGCGTGGCAGAGGAAGTAAGTATTGGAAGACTTCCTCTGCCGGCTTCTGTATTTACAAGTGGCATATTCATAATGATTTGGCTGGACCATAACACACTAAATATATATAAATATCAGGTTAAGAGCTGATTGTGATGATGAATCTCAATATACAATTATAACATGGGTTCATGACTGGCAAAAAGTTATATGTAAAGTCAAACATAAAAACCATAAAAACGCATGATGTGATAAAAGAATTGCATCCATATGGCTCAACATGTTTCGTGGAGTACTTTCCATTTCCCCAGGAGCAGATGCAAATAAAGCAGCTCAAAATTCAACACGTGGTAATGTAGAATGAGGGTTGTCTTGGGGCGTCTGGGGGAACTTTGGGAATATTGCCCGTGACCACCAGAGCATACACAAGAAGACCTCAAAAGGATGGCGGATCTCCATTGGATGCTTGATAGTGACGTAGCTAGCAATCCCAGGGAATTCTCATACTGCATGGTGTAACCATTATCCAGAGTGTAAATAGTGCCAACAGCAAGAAAAAAGAAGTAGCAGTGGTTGGGTTTGGTTGGGGGTGGTAGTTATTTTTTTTACAGCTTTTTTGAAGATACTACTATTACTTTTATACCATTTTTGGAGTCACTGGAATAGCCATCCAGTTTCAATCACCATAGTTCCAATTTTGGAGGTCAGTACGGCTAATTTTGTTTGTTTGATAGAATATGGACTGATAATACAAACATGTGTCAATCCGAGACACAGTAAACCTGCCCAGATTAGGCAAACAGGAAGAGAATCTCTATAGGGGGTCCACTCCATCATCCCATCCCAGTCCAAATCAACCCCCCCCCAGAAAATAAAGAAAAAGAAAGATAGTAAAGGGCATAGAGACAAGTAACCATCCATTCTGTTAGACAAATAACAACAATGCTAGGCATTTCCTGACAGGTAGGAGATCCAGGGATCCCAAACCTTTTGAAACAACTTCACGTTGTCATTAAGGAGCACAGATAGTCTTTCATTTATCATGATCCAAGATAGCTTAGCTTTGACCATATCAAGTGGGATAATAGCTGACTTCCAGGATCTTGCAATAGTAATTTGTGCTGTTATAAATATAAAGGAAATCAACATTTTCCCATGTCTCAGTGCCTCTTGTACAGGATAGCCCAATAGAGCGTGTTGCAGAGAATTCTTAAGATACGCTTGGGTCAGGGAATAAATAAAATTATAGGTGCGCGTCCAATATCACTTTACTTTCGCGCACGTCCACCATACATGGTAAAGTGTTTCCTTCCTGATCGCAACAACGGAAGCACAATGCAGAAGCTTCTGGGACAAAGGAGTCCAATCTAGTTGGGACCATATACCATCAAAGTAGAATTTTATAATTGGTCTCGATTTTGAGGCATAGCTCACTATCTTGTACCATTTGAACTGTTCCATTTCTATAATTAAATCATTTTGCCATTTTGTCATGTAAGGCAATTTTGTAGGTGAAGACATTATTTCAGAGTACAACTTTGAAATATGACCAGAACGTTTATCGAAATGCTTGCACAAAGATTCAAAAGCAGCCACGCAGGACAGGTCATTCTTGCGTTTTAGAGATGTGAAGAAGTTAGAAATGTGTATGCATCGGTAGATTTACATATCAAGGAACTGGTATTTCTCTCTCAATAATTGATGGGATAGAACACTGTCATCCTTGTACACATCTGCAATCCTTAAAAAGTCCTTATTTTACCTCCATTAAACACAGATGGGGTGAGACCCAGGGTAAATTGTGGGTTGAGAAATAGAGGGCTAGGAGAGTATGAGCTGATTTGAATTTATGTAAGGCGCACCAGCTCAGCGAAAAGGATATAGTAGGGCAAAGTATGGGAGGCATATCTCTAGCCGTTACCACATTAAGTGACTGATTGGCATGGAAGGATATGGGTAAGATTCTACAGACATCCATGGGAGAAAAGATTTGTGAGTGTGAAAACGAATCAATTGCACCATTTGAGCATCCTGAAAGTATTTTAAAAAGTAAGGAATTCCCAGGCCAACCCTAAGTGTGGGGGTATACAGTGCACATTTCGTTTGTGTACCCTTAGTCTCCTATTCCCCCAAATAAATGACAAGATCTTATTTTGAATCTCTGACAAATATGAAGAAGATATTGCAAGATATTGCAATCAGTAAGGTTCTGAATACATAAAAGAGCCTAGGTAGGATATTCATTTTAATAGCATACAATCTACCAAACTAGGAAGGTGGGGGAATGAGCCATTGATCCATATCTGTAATTAGTTGCTTATAGATAAGAGGGTAATTCTTTTGATGGTAGACAGGGAAGGCATTAGGTGGATGCCTACATAGGGCAGAGAGTCTGACTGCCAACTAAAGTTAAACTTTCTCTGCACTGCCTGAATCGTCTAAAGACAAATTTAGAACCTGGGATTTCATATGATTTACCTTCAGTTCTGATATATGTATTAAAGGAATTGAGTTGAGTCTGGCGGCTAAAATTTTGGTCATAATTTTTAGATCCACATTGATTAATGATATAGGGCGATTTCATGAATGTACATGAATATAAGCCATGGTTTCATATGGTTTTGTAAGTGTCCTCCTTTTGTATTATATTCAAAAAATTGCACAGATGGGAGCCAACAGATCAGAGTATTTTCTATAATAGAGACCAGAAAAGCCATCTGGGCCTGGTGCCTTTGACGGATCGAGCAGTTTTATAGCTGCCCCAATTTCCGCTATCCTAAGTCAGGGTAAGGGAAGGTCATGGAAAAATTGGTCCACTAATGTATGTGGAGTTAAAGCCTTGCACATTGTCGGGCAGAATTTTAAATTTAGAAGCTAGTGTATGCACCATATTGGTTCGGTAGAATGTACTTGCCATTTGCTTCCTTTGACCTTCTTGAAGTGAATGAAAGGTTCTCAAAGAGTGTGCAAGAGGCAGAGATACAGCTAAGAAAAAGGAAAGACATTACTACTAAGAACAACAATAAGAGCCATTCTCAACTGACATGAAAGCACACACATAGGTTGGACTTGATGGACTTGTGTCTTTTTTCAACCTCACTAACTATGTAACTATGTAACTGAGATACCGTGCGCTGGTCAAACATGTAACATGGTTTCCACCTCGTCCTCAGATTAAAAACTCTTATAATGGGCGGGGGGAAGTGAACACAGAAACAGTAGAAATGTGCAACTGGAATTAGTGGCTAAGCAGAAAAGGGGAGGGTGGGAGAAAGGGGGGATGTGCAACCCTGAGATCCTGCCAAGGCCGAACAGCAGAGTTCAGCAGAGCTTTCATAGTCAGGCAAGTCGGAGTGCTCCCAGCTGTTCCTCCAAGTAGAGCTGGAAGAAACACTGTAGGTTATTCCCTTGATCAGGTGCTGGGTAATGCTCTCCTAGGAGTGTATTTCTTCTGCTTCTTAAGTGCAGACAGGCGGTGAGAGTCTGAGATGATCATCGTCAGGGTGATTCTCTGGATATGATAGATAGGCTTAAAAGGGTCTCTTCGCCTTCCTGTATGGTGGAAAAGAAATATGTTTTGCCATGGTATGTGAAGAGAAGTCTGAACGGAAATGCCCACCAATATTTAATATTCTGCTATGTGAGATGAGCGAGTAATAAAGGAACTGCTCTTCTATATTGTGGAAGGGGCAAGATCTGCAAATAGCTGGACAGTGTTACCCAGCTGTGTGATAGCAGGTCTGGATCTAGTCGTCACCATGAGTTTCTTTTGTAGAAATGAGGTTTGGCGACAATGTCTCTGGGCAAGCAATCAGATCTGGCAACTGTCACCGCTCGATGAGCCCTATCCACCTCCAAATGATGCGGTGAAATATCTGGCATGAGGTTCTTCATCAAGGTGTGCACGGCGTCTTTTATGTCAATGATGGATTCTGGAAGACCTCTTATGCAGCTATTATAGCGCCTTGATCGGTTTTCCAGATCTTCAATTTTAGCATTAGCTTGGTCAAGTTAAGACTGTAAATCAGTGAATACTTTAGGAATTCTGAGAATTCTCTCTCGGTTGCTCTCAAGATGGACTATGTACTAAGGGATTTGTAGCATGCGTAGAGTAGTGCACATGTCCACAACTAACGTGCACTTCTCATTCCAAACAAATGGAAGTAAGGGAGATGGAGAGGGAGCTCATGGAGGACGTTATAAGGAGACAGAAAGACGCAGTAAAAAAATATTTAATTGTAGCCATGTTCTCCCTTGGGAGTGGCTGGAAATTGTGGTTCACCTGCTCACCCTGCCCTCAATCCCCTTTATCCACACACTCAAAGTCACTGAACAGACCGGAGTTTTGTTTTTTTGTTTTATTAGGAGTTAAACTTGGATAGGGTAGGGTTGATGAGGAGATGCCCAAGAATCTTTACAACTTAACTGGAATCTCTATACACTCCAACGTATTTACATCTCCATCTTCTTCCAGCACTGACATTTGCTGAGTTTCACTTGCCACTCCTTCTCACTCCTGCACAGTTCTTACGTTTCCGGCCTAGGGGAATATTTACTAGGCCTTCACCTAGCTAGCACAAATTGAGACCAGCCATAGTTTTATCTCGGTCTCCGGACTACCCATGACAGGTAGGGGGTGCTAATCCCCTGTGTAGCAAATTGTTGTGTTAGCTAGAAGTTGGATGGACCACTGCTGCCAGCCTATCCTCTCCCCGGCCCCACCAGCTCTTCCAACTGTACCGGCATGTCTCACTGCCACAGCAACATGTCGATTCCCCTCTGTATCTTGCATCCTTCCCAGACTGTCCCTCTCACTCCAATCTGCTCTAGGCTACCTCAACAGTTCACCATGGGTATGCTGCTCGCAACCCTTGAAGTTTCTCCCTGAAGATCTCTCCCGGATAGTGTTCTCTCCTGTTGTCCTTTCCGCTCACCCCTGTGCCTGCCACCAGAATCTCACACCTTCTGGCTGCATCCGGGCTCTCCAGGCCCAGGGTCACCCCCCCCCCCCCGACTGGGAGCTCCCCTGACCACTGCAATCTCCACACTACTCCATCTTCAGCTTCTCCACCTGAACTTCTCCTCCCTCCCAGGCTGACCCAGGCTATTTGAGAAGGCCTGCCCCCTGCCAATCCAGATTGGGGATTGGTCAGAGATTCCCAAAAAGCCCAGATAGCTCCACCTCTGGATTCACTCCCTCTTTCTAGCATTTTCTAGACTTCAGAAGGAGGAACTTTCCCAGACGTGTCACTACCCACAGTCAACCCCCCTCCCTGGCCACTCCCCCGCCCAGAAAAACAACAATCAGGCCTGCATAAAGTCAAACAAAAGCAAAAAACAAAAAAGGTTCCAAACTCAACCTGCGGACCAGTCTGCCACCAAGCCAAATGTACCTGTCTAACAGTCCAGCGTTTAAAAGACAGGGGATTGGTTACACACATTTGCAAGTGTATGTGTAAGCTGCAGGCCACGACAAGGCTCCCTGTATACTGCAGACCTAACTCTGTATAAGAGGCTTCACAGTGGAAGCACACAAACAATTGAATGGATAGATGAAGGACAGGTGACTGGAGGAGCCCAACCCTCCTTAAAGGTACATGAACAGACACCCAGCCGTGGCCCAATGGTGGCTGCGGCACTGGTATGGCACCAAAATTAGTGACTACACAACAAACAAGGTCACTGTCCCCCATCTATAACTGGCCACTACAGCAAGGAGCTCTCTGGAAGGCTTTTTTGTTTTTTGCTTTTGTCTGTATCCGCCTTTCCAGAGAGCTCCTTGCTGTAGTGGCCAGTTATAGATGGGGGACAGTGACCTTGTTTGTTCTGCATAAAGTCAAGCCTGACTAAATTTTGCCTCTCCTGATGAAAAAAAACCTTCTTTAAAGCACATACCTAAGTAGAGGGTGCTACATAATGAAAAATTGATTAAAAAGCTATTAAAGAGGAACTTTACTCTGGGTTGTCCTTAATTCAGATGCTTACTCACCCAGGGGATCCAGTGTTTCCTGCTGATGTGCGCTTCTTCGCTGCCACCACTCCTGTACCGCCATCTTCTTCTGTGACATCATCAGTAGAGGCTCTTTGTTCCTGGTCTAGCCATTGCCCCCTTGGGGGTTGCTGAATGTAGTGGTTCACCTGTCACTCTGCCCTCAATCACACTGTTTCCTTTCATCCGGAGTCAAGAAGAACATGTGGTACTTGTGTTTAGTTTTTTTGGGTGGAGTTTAAACTTGGATAGGGATTGTGATGTTATGGGATGCCCAGTGAATTGGATTCAAACTTGACCCGGACCATCTATATACACGTCCTGTATATACATTCCTTCTCTTCCTCCAGCACACACTTGCTTCTCAATAAACTCCTGTTCCTCTCTCCTGCGCAAAACTTGCTTCAGGCCTAATTAGCACATGTTGAGGCCTACTGTTGCTTTAGCACAGCCTCCGAACCGCCCATTACAGACAGGGACCACAGGCCCCCAATTTGTAGCAAAGTTCATAGTGTGCTAGCTAGCCTTGATGGACTACTGCTCCCAGCCCATCTTCTTCCAGGCCCTGCCAGCCCTCCTGGCTGCAACAGCCCTCTCCACTGCTACAGTGACACCACAGTCCTAAATGGCTCTTGCACCCTTCCCAGACTGCCTCTCACCCCAATCTGCTCCGGTGTGCCTCTTCCAGCTTTCCATGATGGGCATCACTGACCAACACCTCACACTTGTAGTTCCTCTCCTGGAGATCTCTCCAGCAGTACTCTCTCCTTTGGTCATCTCCCTCTCTCTCCCTTGTGCTTCTCTTCCGGGATAACACTCTCCTCCTGGATGTACTCAAGCTCTCCCAGGTTGAAGTCACCCTCAGACTAGGGGCTCCCTCAAGGCCCTGACAGCTTCCATACTAAATCATCTCCATCTCTTCCACCCAAACTCTCCTCCCTGGCTGGGCTAACCCCAGGTATTTTAGAAGGTGTGCCCCCTTCCAATCCAGATTGGGGATTGGTCAGGGCTTCCCAAAAACCTCAGGCATTTCCACCCCTCTTCCACACCCTTCATTCCAAAACCTTTTCGAAGCAAAGGGGAGGTAACCGAGAGGTGTCACTGCCTGCTAGTCACCAACCACTCCCTGAGCCACTCCCAGCCCAGAAAAAAAAACAATCAGTTTACTAAATTTACTAAATTTGCCTCACCTAGCAAAAAAATCTCTCTCTAGCACATACCTATGCTAGAGGGTGCTACACTGGTTTAGGCAGCTGCTTCCTGCGTGACTTGTCCCTCCTTTCATGAATAGGAGCAAATGCCTCCTGGGATTTGTGGCATGCATGTCCTAGGAGGCTCCAGGAAAACAGAACATCATTCTAGCCTAGGCAAAATGGAGGAGGAGGGTGGGCTGGAATGTGAACAATATCAAAAAAGATAAACATACAGAAAAAAAGAGGACTTCATGTTGTGGAGGGAACGAGTAGGAGACTTGGAGAGGAGGAAAATGCAATTTTTGAGTTAATTTCCGCTTTATGTATTGGATGTGTATGAATTATTTTTCAGGAATAAGGATATTGTTTAGTGTCACTCTAAGAATGTATTCCTTAAAACATTGTTTTAGTAAGCTAATCATGTACAGTATATACAGAAGGGGCTGTCCAACATGAGTGGGGAATTAGATCTGAGCTACCTAATCCCAACTTTGGAAAGGGTCAAGTCTGAATCATGTGAAGGACAGTGGTTGTATAGCAACGAAAAGCACAGATTCACTTCATGTTCAACTGCATCAGCTATCCCATCTGGATGGATGTGTTTCTGTTTGAAAGCCAGCACCATCCATTCATGGCCCGATTGTTAGCAGATTCCCTCTAAAATCTATTGTCAACGATTTACTAACTATATATTAAAAATATATAATTTCAGGAGTTTAGACAAGTTCCCAGATCCCCCTAAATTTATGATACTTTATGGTACATTTTATTGAACATTGTTTAGCATGCATAGATTTATATTTTATCATTCCACTTCTACAGCTGTATGAGTCAGAGTCATCTGATTTCTTAGTTTTCTTAGATTCTTAGTTCATGGGAATCCTTTTAATACGCAGTACAGTTTGTGATACTTTAATTAACAGGCTTAACTTTATGTCATTACCTTTCTGTTTCAAATAAATACAATCTGTATTATGTACAATAGTGTTAGATTGTTGGTTATTTCATACCTTCCATTTCTAATGCTTCACTGAGCTTGTTCGAAGAAAAGAAAGGTTCTGTTCTTGCAGCTTTCCTATTCTCCATCTACACCTCCTCCCTGGGTCAGCCTCCCATGGCTTTACCATTTCTAAGCTGATGACACCCAACTCTATCGCTTTACCCCACAGCTCACTCCATCAGTCTCCACATGCATCGCTAATTTACTGATCGACATTTCAGCCTGGATGTCACACCACTTCCTCAAACTCAATCTAGCCGAAACCAAGTTCATAATATTTCCTCCCCCACGTGCCTTTACCTCTGACTACTCTGTCAAGATCGATGGCACAACCTTCAACCCGTCCCTGCATGCCAAGGTGCAAGGTGTTATCCTGGACTCTGAACTCTCCTTTTAGACCCACATCCAATCACTATCCAAAGCTTGCCGCCTCAACCTACGCAACATCTCCAATATACGCCCCTTCCTAACCAATGACACCACAAAGCTCTTAGTTCACTTCCTGGTCATCTCTTGCCTCGACTGCAACTCCCTCCTCATTGACTTACCTCTACATAGGCTATGCCCTCTACAGTCCATCATGAATGCTGCTTCCAGACTCATCCACCTTACCATATGTTCAGTGTCTGCTACTCCTCTCTTTTAATTCCTCTACTGGCTTCTGCTCACTCAACAAATTAAATTCAAAATAAGAACAACAACTTCCAAAGTCATCCCCAACTCCGCCCCTTAGCTTCATTAACCTAGTCTCAAAAAACCAACCTAATCGTTCTCTTCATTTGTCCCAAGACCTCCTGCTCTCTAGCTCCCTCGTCACCTCCTCCCATGCTCGCCTCCAGGACTTTTCCCGAGCCTCTCCCTTCCTATTGAATTCCCTACCCAATCTGTCCAACTATCTCCTACTTTGTCTACTGTAAGACAATCCTTAAAAACCCATGTCTTTAGAGCAGTGGCGGCCCGCCCATAGGGGGCGCCGACCCCCCCCCAAAAATGTCCCCTTTAAAAAAAAAGTTTGTTTAAATTAACATAGTGCACTGTGTTTAGGGCGCCGGACACAGTGCACTATGGGAAGCATGACGTTGTTGCAATCACATGATTGCAGGCGTCACACTTCAATGGCAGGGTTTATTCCTGCCTTGAGGCTCTTTGCTCTGCACCTCAAACCGCCTATTGGCTCCTGGAACTGTCAATCAATCACCGCCGTCTATTGGATTGATTGGTGATTGATCTGGAGGAGCCTCAGCATCTCTTCCGGCCATGGAGACTGGAGACAGAAGCCGTACTCCAGTCTCCAGGCTTCAGTATGCTCACCGCAAGCGCTGTCTCTGCATACAAACAGCCGCTGGCCGTATGCCGAACTCTGCACACTCCTGCCTGCCTGCCTATTAGATGGGGTAAGTGCGGGACTTGTCCCGACTTCGGGGGGGGGTGCCGTGAACCCCTCTCTGGTGCCCATATACACTATCTGGGACCCTGTATACCCCTATCTTGTGACTGTATGCACTATCTAGGACCCTGTATACCCTATCTGGAACCCTGTATGTGCAATACTCTGCATGGAGCTTCCTATGACATTTCCTATGTGCAATACTCTGCATGGAGCTTCCTATGACATGTAATATGTGCAATATTCTGCATGTAGCTTCCTATGACATATCCTATGTGCAATACTCTGCATGGAGTTTACTAAGACATGTCCTATGTGCAATACTCTGCATGGAGCTTCCTATGACATGTACTATGTGCAATACTCTGTATGGAGCTTCCTATGAAATGTACTATGTGCAATACTCTGCATGGAGCTTCCTATGACATGTACTATGTGCAATATTCTGCATGGTGCTTCTTAAGACATGTATTATGTGCAATATTCTGCATGGAGCTTTCTATGATATGTACTATGTGCAATATTCTGCATGGAGCTGCCTGTGACATGTACTATGTGCAATACTCTGCATGGAGCTTCCTTTGACATGTACTATGTGCAATACTCTTCATAGAGCTTCCTATGACATGTGCTATGTGCAATATTCTGCATGGAGCTTTCTATGATATGTACTATGTGCAATACTCTGCATGGAGCTTCCTATGACATGTACTATGTGCAATATTCTGCATGGAGCTTCCTATGGCATTTACTATGTGCAATATTCTGCATGAAGCTTCCTAAGACATGTCATATGTGGAATACTCTGCATGAAGCTTCCTATGATATGTACTATGTGCAATATTCTGCATGGAGCTTCCTAAGGCATGTGCTATGTGCAATATTCTGCATGCAGCTTTCTATGGGATTTACTAAGTGTAATATTCTGCATGGAGCTTCCTATGACATGTACTATGTGTAATATTCTGCATGGAGCTTCCTATGACATGTACTATGTGCAATACTCTGCATGGAGCATGAACCGCCGCAAACCCTGTTAACTGTATACACTATCTGGGACCATATATATCTCTACCTAGTGACTGTATAAACTATCTGGGACCGTATATACCGCTATCTGGTGACTGTATACACTATCTGGGACCCTGTATACCCTATATGGTGACTGTATACACTATCTGGGACCCTGTTTACCCCTATCTGGGACCCTGTATACCCCTATCTGGTGACTGTATACACTATCTGGGACCCTGTATACCCCTATCTGGTGACTGTATACACTATCTGGGACCCTGTATACCCTATCTGGTGACTGTATACTGATATCTTGGGCTCTGTATACTGCTATCTGGGGCTCTGTATACTGCTATATGTTGATTCTGCATACCCCTATCTGGTCCTATGTATACTGCTATATGGTGACTCTATATACTGCTATATGGTGACCCTGTATACTGCTATATGGTGACTCTGTATACTGCTATCTGGGGCTGTATATTGATATCTGGGGCTCTGTATACTGCTATCTGGTGCTCTGTAAGTGTATACTGCTATCTGGTGATTCTGCATACTCCTATCTGGTGATGCTGTATACCCTATCTGGTGATGATGGGCTGTATACTCCTGACACAAGGGGTGGAAACTATAAGGGATGGGGCTTATGAGAAGTGGGAGGGGTCAAAAAGAAAGGGCGGGGTCTGGCACCTCCCATCCTAACATTTCACCAGCCACCACTGCTTTAGAGAAGCCTATCCTGCCCCCATCTAATACCTGTACTTTATTTCCCCCATCAGCTCATCCCCCACAGTTACTATCTATTGTATCACTTGACCTTTCCCTTTTAGATTGTAAGCTCTAACAAACATAGCCTCCTGATTCCTCCTGTATTGAATTGTATTGTAATTGTACTGTTTGCTCTCATGTTGTGAAGCGATGTGCAAACTGTTGGCGCTATATAAATCCTTTATAATAATATATTAATAATAGGACAATCTTCAGACACCAAATATATCGGCAGTGAAATGCACACAACGTTCCGAGATATAGGTGTGTGCTAAACCTTTCTTAAAATTGTGAACACATGCAGACTTCTACTTTGCAGTTAGTGAATGAGGCCAAATGTGTGAATAAGCTTATATGAGTAGTTCTTTTTTCTATTGAGGACAGTGTAAACAAATGGGTGGGTGATAACTATACAAGGAAAAGCTGCTTTTGTATCTCTGCCACCTCTCCAGACCTGAGTGCAGCTCAGCAATTATAAACCGGATCCCATTAATCTACTTGTATTTGGATTGTGGGAGGATACAGAGCCACCTAAACACAGACGGCACACAGCTTATGGTGCTCTGAGGGCAACCTAGTGCTCTAAGACCATAGTGCTAACTAGTAAGCGGCACGTTTTACATTAGCTGAGTCTAGCAATATGCGTTAGCTTTGATTATTGACTTGATAATGAGGTGAACTCATATTATTATAATAAACATATAGGACAGAATTGTCTGTTCAGTATTATGTTACCTGTTTACTTCATGACAGTGGCTGGAGACAAAGCTGCAATTACATTGTACTTCTGTTTATCAGCCCACATCTCTAAGAAAAATGAGTTTTCAAGGGGAAGCCGGATTTATGAGTGGTAATCAATATTGCTCTAGTCCTGAGCTAAGGCAATGATGAATCTTCTGAAGGGAGACATGAGCAGAATATGTCCACTATCAGTAAACACTGATCAAATTCATCACTGTGCAACTTGTGCTCAGTCCTCCCTCCTCCCGCTGATCATTACTTCCACCATATTCTACCTAAAATGCCTACGCATCACTTCCACAACAATCTGCATAAAATGGCAGTCCTAATATGCTTTCACTGCATTCTGTATAAAATGGCAGTTCATTCCTTCCTCCATATTCTACATCAAAATGGCTACACATTTCTTCCACCATGTAGTGGGTGGTCACCCCAGAGATAGTGGTGTTAAGGAAAGGAGGTGGCACAACCGTTTCGTTAACAGAGCTTTCATCCAACAAATCGGCAAACACAAAAACAATGTCATGTTCTTCCACTTTATTTTTTATGGTAAGGAACAATTAATGGCAGCTACAAGCTAGTACAAAGTACAGTATCTCACAAAAGTGAGTACACCCCTCACATCTTTGTAAATATTTTATTCTATCTTTTCATGTGACAACACTGAAGAAATGACACGTTGCTACAATGTAAAGTAGTGAGTGTACAGCTTGTATAACAGTGTAAATTTGCTGTTCCCTCAAAATAACTCAACACACAGCCATTAATGTCTAAACAAACGTTTGTCTGGCAACTAAAGTGAGTACACCCCTAAGTGAAAATGTCCAAATTTTGCCCAAAGTGTCAATATTTTGTGTGGTCACCATTATTTTCCAGCACTGCCTTAACCCTCTTGGGCATGGAGTTCACCAGAGCTTCACAGGTTACTCTTCAACTTCTCCATGATGACATCAGGGAGCTGGTGGATGTTAGAGACCTTGCGCTCCTCCACCTTCCATTTGAGGATGCCCCACAGATGCTCAATAGGGTTTAGGTCTGGAGACATGCTTGGCCAGTCCATCACCTTTACTCTCAGCTTCTTTTGCAAGGTAGTGGTCGTCTTGAAGGTGTGTTTGGGGTCGTTATCATGTTGGAATACTGCCCTGTGGCCCAGTCTCCGAAGGGAGGGAATTGGCCACCATGCTGCAGCTCAGTTTTAGAGTCTTGGCAATCTTCTTATAGCCTAGGCCATCTTTATTTAGAGCAACAATTCTTTTTTTCAGAACCTCAGAGAGTTCTTTGCCATGAGGTGCCATGTTGAACTTCCAGTGACCAGTATGAGAGAGTGAGAGCGATAACACCAAATTTAACACACCTGCTCCCCATCACATCTGAGACCTTGTAACACTAGCGAGTCACATGACACCGGGGAGGGAAACTGGCTAATTGGGCCTTATTTGGACATTTTCACTTAGTGGTGTACTCACTTTTGTTGCCAGCGGTTTAGACATTAATGGCTGTGTGTTGAGTTATTTTGAGGGGACAGCAAATGTACACTGTTGTACAAGCTGTACACTCACTACTTTACATTGTAGCAAAGTGTTATTTCTTCAGTGTCGTCACATGAAAAGATATAATAAAATATTTACAAAAATGTGAGGGGTGTACTCACTTTTGTGAGATACTGTATAGGTCTTACACTCTAGAAATTTCTTTAAACTTCTGAATAGTGTATCTCCAAGTAATACTATACGTTATCCAAAGGGGCAGACCACAGATCAATCTTCTCCGGAAGAACAGACTAATTCTAGCCACAGGTCCCCCCAATGTTGACCTGGACTCTAACCTGCTCCAGACTGAGGGGTGAGGCCTATCTATTTTAAGCAAGTGGGTGCCTGCTCTATGCAGGTTGTGCTATATATAACTGTAGCTCCCCCATAGTGATAGGTGCGTTTTGTAGTGAGTTTTTGCTAGGAGTGGCAAAATTTAGTCAGGCCTGACTGTAAGCACAGGCCTGAATGTTTTGATCTGAGCTGGGGAGTGGCTCAGGGAGTGGCTGGAAACAGAAGGAAGGAACACCCCTTGGTAGTTTCCTCCCCCTTGAGGAGAGAAGGTTCTGGAGAGGGGGATGGATAAGGAGGTGTCACTTCCTGATGTATGACAAGGAGCCCTGACCAATCTACAGTCTGGATTGTCAGGGGGCAGGCCTCCTTAAATACAGCAGTCTGCCAGCAGGGGGGAGAAGTCGAGTGGAAGTGTGGAAGATGTAGCAGAGGTGCTGTGGAGGCCTCTACCCGGTAGGGAGCTACCAGTCTGTGGGGGTTATCTTGAGCCTGGAGACTCGGGTGCAGCCAGGAGTGGAGTTGATTTCTGGAGCAGCACAAGGGCGTAGGAAAACAGCAGAGGTGCTACTGAGGATACTTTGTAGTATCCAATGGAGTTGGTGAGTGACAGACCCTGGGAGCTGGAAGAGAAAAGCTGCAGCAGGCTCGGAGAGAAATAGTGGACAGTCTGTGGAAGCCTTAGGAGCCAGTCAAGGGGAGTGTCACTGTGAGGAAAGCAGGTCGGTGGGACCTGGAAGAGGGATGGGCTGGTAGTTGTAGTCCATCAAAGGCCTGGCTATAGGCCATTGTAGTCCATCAAAGGCACGTACTAAGCTACTCTTTGAGGGGTCCGAGACCCTGTCCTGTAACGGGTGGTCTGGAGGCCCTGCTGACAGTTTGCAGGCCTCACCATGTACTAGCTGCGGTGAAGAGAAAGGAGTTATGTGAGCCTGATAAATTTCCCATCAGGTCAGAAACTAAGTGATGTGCTGGAGAAGAAGTGAAGGAGCAATAGTCTGCAAGTGATGTGCTGGAGAGAAGTGAAGGAGCAAGAGTCTGCAGAAGAGATATGCTGGAGGAAGTAGAGTGTATATACGGTCATGTATATAGGAGGTCCTGTAAACAATTCTTTGGGCATCCCACAGTCACCCCTTTTCCCCATCCAAGTTAAATCCCCTAAATAAAGCAAACAAAAAACAAGAGCTTCAGTGACTTCAGATGTGTGAAATATGGTGGGATTGAGGGCAACTATAAGGTGAACCGCAACTATCAGCCACTCCCAAGGGAGCACATGGCTACATAGCAAAAATTGCCATCAAAATCTCACAGGAACGCCTATGTCAATATATGACACTGGTTTATCTAAGATGGCACTTGGAACCCATGACAGAGGACCCCTAAGTTGAATTCTGGGCTATCATGTGACCATTTTGTTTACTACTGGAAATCAATGGGCAAGCAATTTATTGATCACTGGATTGCTGCCTCATCCCCTTGAATCTCCAAACCAAAAAAAGCTCCCAGTTACCTGCCTACAACCATATTCTACATAAAAAGGCTGCTCATTCCTTCCACCATACTCTGCATAAAATGCTGTATGAAAAAGAAAAATATTGTTTTTCTTATAAAAGCCTACATCATGCTAATCCACAAACTACAGCAGATATTTACACATTTATTAGGATTATGGGAACCAACGGTTCTCATATACAGTATGTATTTTATCTATTGGCAATTGCCATTCTGAGGAGGAGGAGGAAGCATCATAAATGTTGCTTTTGGGTGTATCTTTTGTTGACTGAATGGGAAAGCAAGCAATTTGCAAGGCCACTCAGATAAATGATTTGATTATCCACAAACGTCTTTCGAAAGGTAAGTTTGTCTAATGTGTTTTAAATTGTTTTATAGAGGTTATGCATACTTCACTGGTAATGACGGAATGTTTTATACCATAGCCTGTATTATCATTTATAACACCATGAACAGGGGATGCCTCGGGAGCACCACCATTGCTGTAGTGCCTACATAGACACTTCAGTCTCAGCGTTGTTTAACAATGTGGAGCCTGTGAAAAGCACAGACTCAGCATTACTAAGCTCCCTGCCTGGCCTCTGTGCCTCTCACACAGAAGGCACAGCAACTGAGGCAGCTCAGCAATGCTGAGCCTGTTAAAAGTGAAGGCTCAGCATAACTGACCACAGTGCTTCCAAGTATATTTGCTTTAAGTGAAGGACAGAAAGGCTGATTTACTAAGAAGGTTTATGTGCAATTTGTTTTAATTACATTTGAAAAATGTACACATGCTACCATCATCATAGCAAAAGAGATATAAAGGTAGTAATGGTATATATAGTGGTGTATATATAGCAAAAAGAACTTCTCCTGAAGGAGAAAACACAGAGCAATTTCAGCCACCCACGTGGGCAGATACTAAGGCAATATCGGCATACAGGAACATCTGGAAAAATGTATTGCACAAGTGCCCATTTACACAGGGGCGACTTGCGCTCCAACTTGCGTTGCCTCAAGTCTCCCCAAGTCACTTGAAATCCCATTGAAATGAATGGGAGCCGTCTTAATGTACACTACTGAAGTCGTTCCGACTTCAGAAAAGTTTACTGTACTACTTCTAGGCGACTTCTATCTGTGCCCATAAAATTCAATAGAAGTCGCCTCCAAGTCGGATCCCCCATCTAAATGGAAGCGACTTTACAGTTAAAAGAAAATAATTTATCCAGGGCAACCCCCTCCCTCCCTTCTCTGATTGGGCACAGGCAAAGTCGCCTGGCATAGTCAAGCTTGAGGTTGCCTGCAAGTTGCCTCCAAGTTGCCTGCAAGTTGCCTCCAAGTTGCCTTGAAGTTGCCTGGCAAAGTCGTGCCTGAAGTTGGATCACCCCTGTGTGAATGCAGCCTAAACAACACTACACTAAGTGTACAAAGAACACCTAAAAGCATCAAGGGTGATACAAGATCAGTGTCGACATCTGTACAGCCATTAGTGATCGGTGTAAATGTAACCGTAAAATGGTAGCAACATAGCTATGATACTGTATAAAGATCCAGAGGGTAACCACTAAACAAATAACATGTATGGAAAAGAAAAGACATGTTAGATAGTGGAGCAGAGTGGAGGGGGTAAGGAAAAGAAACAACAAAGGGGGGGGGGGATAAAGGGCCTGAGCACCATAGTATATGGAGCCCAGGGTGTGCAGTACAGAGTTGCAGGTAATAGATCAAGGAAATCCTAGATAACAGGCAAACTTCTGGAAATGTCAAAAGTGATTCCAAATGGACCATGTGAGAGTGTATTCATCAGTTTTACCTGTTTCCCAGGAGATCAAATTTTCTATGCTGCAAATAGAATCCATTTCATAGGTCCATACAGCAAAGGACGGTGCAGTTGTTTTATACCAAGACCTGGCTACCACAGTACTCCCAGAGGTCAAAAAGTGTCGGAAGAGACTCTTCTTGTTCTGTTTATAGGACCCAAATTTATAGAATCTTTAAACAAGAATTTGTATGAAGTTTCACTTTAAATCAACCAGTAATGCGCAGATTAATCAAGTAAACAGGAAACTGCATTTTACATGATTGGATGAGTCTGGGGGGGGTGACCTTGAGGCCTGGGAGCTCGGGTGCAACCAGGAGGAGAGAGATCCTGGAGCAGCCCAAGGGAGCAGGAGCAACAGAGCGGCTACAGGAATGACTCTTTAAAGGATCCACCGGTGTCCGTGAGTGACATACCCTGGGAGCTGGAGAAGGTGGATTGGAGCAGGCTGGGAGGATACAGTGGACAGCCTGCGGAGGTCAGAGGAGCCAGTCAAGGAAGTGGTGTCACTGGGCAGTGGAGTGGGCCGGAGCAGCCAGGAGGGCTGAGGTGGCCTGGAAAAAGATGGGCTGGGAGCAGTAGTCCACCGAACCTTAGCTAGCACCAATGTACTCAGCTACACTTTGAGGGCCCATGGCCCTTGGCTATAATGGTTGGTCCGGAGGTTCTGCCATAAAAAACGCAGGCCTCACCATGTGCTAGCTAGGCCGGAAGAAAATGGCGGAGACATGATAAATTTCCCTTTGGATTTCACTGGAGAGAAGCAAGTGTTGTGCAGGGAAGTGTGAGGAGTGTAACAATCAGCAAGTGTCAGTGCTGGAGGAAAAAGGAGTGTACATACGAATGTGTATATGGACAGTCCCATTTCTTGATCTATTGGGTATCCCACAGTCACCCCTACCCCATCCAAGTTTATCCCACTAATAAAAAAAAAAAAAAAAAGTACCGGCCTGTTCCGTGACTCTCGATAAAAGAAAATGTGTGATTAAGGGCAGAGTGCAGGTGGGCCACATCAACCAGCACCCCCTAAGGGGCCCATTGGCTACATAGAATTAGTACAGACATACATGATCAGCGTAAAACTTCAAATAGTGTCATACAAAGTTCAGCTGGTGGAAGTATTAGTATGGCACCTTCCTGCTGGCTCTAGAACCATTCATCTGCTCTTCTATAATTGACTTTCACACTAAACCAATATGCCTTTAGCATTTAAATTTTGCTTGGACAAATTAAAAATCTGCTATACTGTTCAATCAACATGCAGAGCCTTGTGGAAAAACCTACAGAAAATGGTGATGCCAGTTTTCGCACAAACAACATGGAGAGAGAGATGGGGACCTTTTCTGGCAGCAACACATACAAATCTATAGCTCCGCTCAAGACTGGCATCTCCTGAATGTGGAAAGCATGGGTATCAGTAATTACAGTTTGCTTCCACTCTCTGTTGAAAAAAAAAAAATCAGCAGTACTCCAGTTAGTATGTTGAATAATCAGTACATTGAATGCATACAGTAAAATGTCTCCAACCCAAAACCAGCCGTCCTTGACTTGTTTCACCACTCCAGTGGAGTGATGAAACACATTAAGGAAAGCTGGTTTTGGGTTGGAGACATTACTGAATGCAGTCAATGCACTGGCCATTTCTGGCAATGCACCAATTTCCCCAATTGCTTAGGATCAATTGCCAGGAAACATACCAGGATGAGGATGTCACAGTGTAATTGCAGTTAAGCTATAACTCTCTCTGTGTACTTACTGGCTGTGGTAGATGAGGACTTTTGTTCTACCTATATTGATATGGGATCTTACAGAAGCAACTGCAATTCCATCTTCAACCATTCAAAACTTAGTGTTTAAAGAATAACAAATGAAATATTCCTGCTAAAAGACCATGGCCTGGAACAACAGAACTACCATTGCCATATGTGTTTGTGGGTGGCAAGTAGAGATGAGCGAACGGTTCGGCCTCAGCATAAGTTCGGGCCGAACTTTCGCTGTTCGGTCGTTTGGCAAACAAACGGGACGTTTGACCGTTTGTTCACCCCCCTGAACGGACCAAAATGCAATGCGGCACTGAACAATGCATTGCAAGCCCTGATTGGCTGAAGCAGTGAAAGCTTCAGCCAATCAGGGCACAGAGCACTGTCAGAGTCATGATTGGACACTGTCATCATGACTTTATCCAATCATGGCTTATTTACGCCCCACAGTATAAAAGTAGTCTTTCAATGGCAGCCATTTTCAGTGTGATTTCGGCTGGAGAGAGATAGAACAGGGCTCTGTTCAGTGGTACTAGTTAGCTAGTGTGCTAAACTGTGCTATTTTGCTTTAATTGTCAGTGTAGAATATTCGTTTACTGTCAGTCTAGGGATAGTGTGAGTGTAGTGAGCAGGACCATTCAGCTTTGCATAGTGTGCAGATAGAGTAGGGACAGCTCAGATAGTTTCACTGTAGTGTAGTGAGACCTTGTCATTTATACATAGATTAGTGTATACAGTATTTAGAGTAAGGACAGCTCAGATAGTTTCAGTGTAGTGAGAGCGTGTCAGTAATCTTTACATTAGTGTATAGCTAGAGTAGCTCTGATAGCGTCAGTGTCGTGACGGTTGAACACCGTCTATTTGATTGCGTTACTGCAAGTTTAACGCCATTTACGTCTGTGTGCGTCACTGCCAGTTTAACGCCATTTACTTCTGTGTGCGTTACTGCCAGTTTAAAGGCATATAGTTCTAAGTGCCTTACTGCCAGTTTAACTCCATATAGTTCTAAGTGCGTTACTGCCAGTTTAGCGCCATTTACTTCTGCGTGTGCGTTACTGCCACTTTAATGCCATATAGTTATAATTGCGTTACTGCCAGTTTAATGCCATGTACTTCTGTGTGCGTTACAGCCAGTTTAACGCCATTTACTTCTGTGTGCATTACTGCCAGGTTAACGCCATTTACTTTTGTGTGCGTTACTGCGAGGTTAACGCCATATAGTTCTGTGTGCGTTACTGCCAGTTTAATTGCGTATAGTTCTAAGTGCGTTACTGCCAGTTTAACACCATTTACTTCTGTGTGCGTTACTGCCAGTTTAACGCCATTTACTTCTGTGTGCGTTACTGCCAGTTTAACGCCATATAGTTCTAAGTGCGCTACTGCCAGTTTAACACCATATAGTTCTCAGTGCGTTACTGTCAGTTTAACGCCATTTACTTCTGTGTGCGTTACTGCCAGTTTAACGCCATATCGTTTTGTGGGTTACTGCAAGTTTAACGCCATATAGTTTTGTGCTTCACTGTACGTTTGACGCATTATATTGCAGTATATTATAGTGTATTCGTGGAGTGTGTCTGTGTAGTGTGAGTACTCCAAATTAAAGTGCACCAAACACCACTTTACATTGATCAAAGTGTATCTACATACAGATTTCCACTTCTTCTTAACATTTGCTAATAAGCACCAAGTCACCAAATGTCTGGGAGGACAAAGAAAGGCAGACGTTCCCTTGGCACTGTAAGGGGGCCAGCAAAAAATGTGTCCACAGACAAAGGTGGACGTGGTGGTCAGTCCTCAGGCAGGGCATCATTTCCTCTGTTTAGTGAGTTTGCCCGTGCTATCCAGCCACAGCATGCAGAGGAGGTGGTGAACTGGCTTACTAAACCTTCCTCATCCTCCTCATCCTCTGTCAGGCAAGCAGAGACAAGTGTGCAGTTCCCTAGAGTTGCCAGAGTGAATAAACCTGCCTCCTTGTCCACATCTATTCCTGTCATAGCTCCAACATCAGCCATGGAGGAGAAGTCAGCTGAGTTATTTGACCACTGCGTCAGCCACTTGCTCCTTGATGATGCCCAGCCATTACTGGATTCAGATGTTGGTTCTGAGGTTGAGGATGACAGGAACATGAGCCTAGAGAGAGGGGAGAACACTGGTAGACAAACTGGCATTCATGTTCCCCCAGCTGCAGCGTATTGCCAAGTTGTCTCCAGTGGTAATGATGGAGGAGATGGAGATGATGATGATGATGATGATGAGGTCACTGATGCTTCTTGGGTGCCAGATAGAGCAGAGGAGAAAACTAAAGGTGAGGCGGCACAACCCCAAGGATGCCGACATCAAGAAAGAGTAGAGAGCAGACACCCGATTTCATTATATTCTGTTGGTTCTGAGGTTGAGGATGACAGGAACATGAGCCTAGAGAGAGGGGAGAACACTGGTAGACAAATTGGCATTCATGTTCCCCCAGCCGCAGCGTATTGCCAAGTTGTCTCCAGTGGTAATGGTGATGGAGAAGATGGAGATGATGATGAGGTCACTGATGCGACTTGGGTGCCAGATAGAGCAGAGGAGGAAACTGAAGGTGGGGCAGCACAACCCCAAGGACCCCGACATCAAGAAAGAGTAGAGAGCAGACACCCTATTTCATCATATTCTGCAGCTCTTCTCTCCCGGCCCACTCCCCAGAGCCCAGCTTGCTGGGCCTTTTTCAGCACATCTGCAGCAGATCGCACTGTGGCTATTTGCAAACTGTGTCTCAGGCACATGAAACGTGGCAAAAACACCAGCCATTTGGGTACCACATGCTTAACAAGGCATTTAACGTCCAACCACTCAGCCCGTTGGCAAGAGCACCTAAAAGCCACACAAAAGGGGCAAAATCTGTCCCTCCTCTTTACCCACTTTAGTTTGCCCCTGCTATACCGAGTCATTACCTCTCAGCAGCCTCCACTGACAGGGATGAAGGTATAGCACAGGGTGTCCCAGGTCCTTGCAGCACATCTGCCAGTAGCCCATCACTAGCTGTAGACTGTAGCCGGCAAATTTCTCTGCTCCATCTGCTGCAGCGAAAAAAAAAAATACAGTCCCTACCACCCACATGCCCAGCGTCTAAATGCAAGCTTGTCAAAGCTGTTGGCTCTCCAACTTTTGCCTTTCAGCCTGGTAGATTCTGCCCCCTTCGGTGAATTCACACAATGTGCTGTACCACAATGGCAGGTTCCCCGTCGCTACCACTTTTCACGTAAGGCCATTCCATCTCTCTACCATCATGTGGAAGGGAATGTTCTGGCATCGTTGGGCAAGGCAGTCAGCCGTAAAATCCACCTTACTGCTGACATGTGGTCCAGCAAGCATGGTCAGGGACGATATATTTAGTTCACAGCACACTGGGTAACGCTGCTTGCAGGGATGCATGACAGGGCTCGGTGCTGAAGCTTGTTGTGCACCCATGTCTCCATACAGCTGGTGGTGGTGTTGCCAGACCTGTGAGGTCTACCTCCTCCTCCGCCTCCTCCATGCCCTCCTCTGCAGAATTGTCCTATGAACATCAGCTACCCCCTAAGCGTTCAAAGGACTATTCCATGAGTCAGGCTAAAAGGTGCCATGCAGTGCTTCAGCTGGTGTGTCTAGGGAACAGGAACCACACCGGATCAGAGATTCTTGCAGCTCTGCAGGGACAGGCCCAGAGGTGGTTCACACCACCCCAGCTGGAGCCAGGAATGGTGGTGTGCGATAATGGCTCAAGCCTCCTCTCCGCCCTTAGACAGGGAAAGTTGACACATGTGCCATGCCTGGCACATGTCCTCAATTTGGTGGTGCAGCATTTCCTAATACGTACCCAGGGTTGCAAGATGTGCTAAAGTCTGTAGCCAATTCAGGCGGTCATACACAGCCCTTGCTCGGTTGGCTGAAATTCAGTGGGAATTCCACCTGCCCATAAACTGCCTGATTTGTGACATGCCCACCAGGTGGAACTCGACTTTAGCAATGCTGCAGCGGCTATATATGCAGCAGAACGCTGTCAACGAGTACCTGTGCAAGTACGGCACGATGACAGGCTCAGGCTGCCTCAGCTTTTTTTCCACAAGCCAATGACTGCTCATAAAGGATGCATGCACTGTACTGTCACTATTTGAGGAGGCCACAAGGATGGCAGTGCATGCATCAGTGACACAATCCCTGTTGTGTTCCTGCTGGAGCAGACTCTGCGTGGCATTATGGACAGGGCACTGGAGGCAAAGCAGCAGGAGGAAGAGGAGGACTTCCTTTCCTCTCAAGACCCACTTTATCCAGACACCATAATTCACTCCAGTAGGTAACAGTGTTGTGGAAAATGTTCTTTTGAGTCTTCTGTTGTTCAAGAGAGGAGCGTTGGAGAAGGCGTCCGCCTGAGTGAGGCATTTCGTAATTTTTTTAGTACTCGCCACCCAGGCCTGTCAGCTTCCACATCCCATCGGCAGCATCTGCATCACATGGTTTGACAATTACCTCAGAGCCAAAACAGAAATGTAGAGCTTTCCAGCTGACAATGCACTGGCTTACTGCGTTATGAAAATCTACCACTGTCCAGAACTTGCCCAGTATGCTATTGAGTTGTTGGGCTGTCCCGCGTCCAGTGTGCTTTCAGAATGGGCATTCAGTGCTGCAGGAGGTTTCGTGACTGATCATAGAACGGGTCTGTCCACAGACTCCATGGACCGTTTGACTTTCATTAAAATTAATCAGTCATGGATTACCAGCTATGAAGCCCCTGATGCCGATGTCACTGATTGAGTATTTTGGGGATGTGGAATCTCTGCAGAACTTTAAGGCTGGACCAGGCTGGTGCCCTCTTACCCTCCTCTCCCTCTACAGTTGTCATTAGGTTACCAGGACCTAATCTTTTTTGAGGAGCTGCCTCCATTCACCATACATCATTTTTTTTTACCTATTCCAACACACTAGCGCCATAGCTCCCACTCCAATTCCCTCGTTCTTCGAGGCTGCCTAGCTTTGAGGGTGTTCAATAATTTAATCTAGAACAATGTTTTCGGTATAGGTGAAATGGCCACAATTAACACCCAAAGACCATTTTTTCAGCACCTGTTTGACAGGTGCATATCATTTCAATTTTTTGGACAGAAAGGCCAATTCTTGCCTTCATGAAATGCACCTCCAGGGTTATGGTGTGAAGGCACCACCAACACTCAAAGCCCAATTTTTACGCACCCGTACTTTTATCCAAAGTCAAAGTGACACAAGAATTTATCCAAAAAATCTCTAATCTTGTTCCCAGTGCACTACATTGTGGCCTCATCATGCACACTGGCTCCTCAGCTGTTGATGAGCAAATTAAAGGCAGCTTGCAGGGAAAATGTCTTTTTTTTTTGGCTTTATAACTGCAATTATTGCTGCAGCAGATTCTAGACATGGTACAGATCTGCCACTTTACAGGTAGACTAAGGGGACCCCCCAGGCACTATATTGGAAGGAATTTTTCATTTTTATGCTTCCACTTTAAAAATCCAAAAATAACTGCTCATTTAAAAATGAAGTTTTTCAAAAACTTTTTTTCATCCATACATGTCCCCCAGGGCAGGACCCGAACCCCTATAACCGTTGTGCACAATTACTTGCATATAAGCCTTCAAAATGGGCACTTTTTATTTTTGAAGTTTGGGTCCCATTGACGTTAATGGGGTTCATTATTCGGGTCCGAACTTTCGCGGTGTTCGGACGTTCTGGTGCGAACCAAACAGGGGTCAATACGGCCCATCCCTAGTGGCAAGGCCTTTGCTTTAGGAACATTTAAGAGGGCCATATACACACACCAAAAACATGTATTTGGATATAGACTTTGCTGGGTCATACAAATGGAGGATACTAAACTTTGCCATACAGATGGCCCCTGAAAATGTAATCAATGTACAGGAAGCTTTTGCATTCTTCATAATTTTGTTAGGCATAACAATGTTTTGAAGATACTTTCCATCACAACCTTGAATTAGTTCAGTGGGCACCTGTTAGAGAACCAATATGAACACTACCTATTAGAGAAAAAAATGGCTGAGTACTTTTTGTTATTAGCAGGTCAAGTTCCCTGGCAGGAACAGTTTGCTTAGTTTGTTCTACTGCTGTTTTCTTCTTGTACTTGTATAATATGCGCTTAAATAAAATAGCTGTTATACCTTGTACTTTCTGTACTGGTATAAAATAACTGTTGGTTCAGGATATTTTCTCTTTTCTGTAATGGTGATTACTTGGTCCTGTATCAGTCATAGGATGTTTTACGTAACAGAAAGCAGTGTATTTAAACAAAAAATATGTTTTACATGCTTGACATATACTCTGTGAAATGGAGAGGAGGAGAGGGTGGGGTTGATTTACTAAAGGCAAATAGACTGTGCAATTTGCAAGTGCAGTTGCACTGATTTTGCTTACTAAACATAAATATGATAAAGCTTCACTTTGTAAAGAATACCCAATCTGGTGCAAGGAAACTAAAAAAAAAAACAGCATTTTTATTTGCACATAATTGGATGATGAAAATTAGCAGAGCTTTGCCACATTTACTAAGCTCTGGGGAAATTGAGTGGAACTGCACTTGCAAAGTGCACAGTCTATTTGCTCTTAGTTCCGACTCTGATGCAGGCTCAAGGGGCAGCTACTTTGGAATCCACAACAATGACTGGGCACGGGGCAGCTGCCCCTTTTGCCAGGGTCATCTTTAACATGGGGAAAAAGAGGCAGTGGTCCCAGGCCCAGTCATTGTTGTGTGGTCCAAAGTAGCTGCCCCTTGAGCCCTCGCCAGAGATGGAACTACCAGCAGGGCATTAAGGGGGGGCCAATGGAGGGTGCTGAGCTGCGTGCAGCAACACAGCACGCTGCATCACTCCCTCTGTGTTTCTAACCACGCCCACTCCTCAGCATCACTACCTACACTGGCTGCTCCCAACACAGACATGGCCTCCTACTCGGGATACTCTTTTTCCAGAGACGCTGCACAACATGGTGAGGTGATGTCATGGATGGGCTGTCACTGGTCCCTGGTATGTAAAGGCTACAGGAGGGAGAGCACTGCACTAGTCGGCCAGGGAGGGGGATGGGTCAGGAGGAGGGGAAGGAAGATGATTTACTCCAGGCTCCATGAAGACAGCTAAATACACATAAGTGATTTGTATTGCTTTTGTATTTACATGGTACCCATGGGTGTGGGTGTTCTGTCAGGCGTGGTCTCCTCACCTAACCCTGCAAACTCCAGGACTAGTGGGGACAAGATGTGCTCTTTACTAAAAAGGTCTGTCCACTTTACCAAAAATCTGCCACTGTACATAAAAACAAACAGTGCTACTATGAACAATATTGAATGATGTTGCCCTCTAGAAGCCTGTCCAAAAAACTCCCATAGTTGGGTTCCCCAGCCTGTCCTTTTGCTAGGACATTGCTATGGAGCACTAGCCATTGTTGCTCGCCTCCTTCATCACACAATGTCTGCTTCCTCAGATTTAAAGGCTGCACATGCACTTTCTTCCCTATCGTCATGGTGATAAGCTCAGCATCATGGCAATGGGGTAGATGGCGCACAGCACTTGTGCAGCATTTGACTCTGGGAGCTTGTGGTGGGCAACAGTGTTTGGAGCGCCACAGCAACATCTCTCTTGAATTCAGACGTTGCAGGTGTGCAGTGTACTATCTACCCTGTTGGCATTGAGCTAGGTACCATAGAAACTGAGAGACATACTGGATCTTCACCCTAGGGTCTTTGACCCCTAGAGGATTAAATAAGGATCTAGAGGTCCATGGTGTTGTATGATCAATAGAGCCTCGCCTCCTCAATTTCTCCCCCCCTTCCGATATCTTCCTACATCTTCCTGGTGACCTGGTTCCTCCCCCCACTTTGGTGTTCAGTTGCTCACTCTATTGGGTGCATAGCACCTTTGTCCCTATCCATGTCCCTTTCATGGCCCTTTCATAACCATAAAAGCACCTTGACCCATTAATGCATCTTTTTCAGTTGTCCCTATCTTCATTCCGTATATCTCACAACATTCCAGTGTAGTTCCAGCACAATTGAGGTGCAGTTGTTAACTAACAGTTGTTAGTCTGGAGGTACATCCCCCACTTGAGGAGCGTGCATGAGGGTCCGTATGCATGGGCACATTCAGTGTCTTCTGGGTGTGGGCCCGAGCATGCACGTGCAATTTTCTGTATGTGCATGTACACATAGTACCGTGTGGTATATGTATGTACATATATGCATGTAATAAATCTTTTAATAAAATAATATAATAAAATAATTTACTAAAATATGGTACACAGGGCTATCTCACTTTGAGGCTATGGATGCAATTCCAAGCCAGGGGAGTGGGCCACTATAGGCACCATATGAATCCAAGACATCTTGGTAACTCTGCTTTTTATGTGTCTGTCCATTAGGCCACCCACACCACCAGTCAACTTAGTCACAGGGCATGACATGTGTGGGTCCCTATTTAGGAGGATATTAGAAGAAGGTTGGAATTTGTATGCTACCCAAAATATTTTTAATATTTTTAATACATATAAAGTTGAATTCCATGCATGTATCCATCATGATCCATCCATTCACTTAATGAATTATTTACCTAATTGATTTACCGTAATATACGTATAACCTACACACATTTATTTATTCATTGTAATAACTATTTATTATTTATTCTTGGTTTTGATAATTAATTTAATAGAATAATGAGTTCTCTGCATTTATGTATGGATACATGTAATGGTGAGAGTTCCACTTTATGATCAACATGTACAAATACATAAGTGGTCCATATTGTGAACTTGGTGTTGAGTTATTTACTTTAAGGTCATCACAAAGGACAAGGGGCACTCTTTATGTCTAGAGGAAAAAAAGATTTAATCTCCAAATACGGAAAGGTTTCTTCACAGTTAGAGCTGTGAAAATGTGGAATAGACTCCCTCCAGAGGTGGTTTTGGCCAGCACGGTTGATTGCTTTAAAAAAGGCCTGGATTCTTTCCTTAATATAAATAATATAACTGGGTACTAACATTTTTAGGTAAAGTTGATCCAGGGTGAATCCGATTGCCTCTCGGGGGATCAGGAAATAATTTTTTCCCCCGCTATAGCAAATTGGATCATGCTTTGCTGGGGTTTTTTGCGTTCCTCTGGATCAACTGTGGGTGAAGAATTGCATATGGGATTGAATGGTTATATATAATTTTTCCATTTTTTTTCTTGGTTGAACTAGATGGGCTTGTGTCTTCTATCAACCTGACTAACTATGTAACTTTAGTTTGGATTCCAGTTCAACTACAATGCTTTTGAATGTAATATTTGCTTCTCCATACACATCAAGTTTCCAGCATAGCATATGAAAAGTAATCCTAAAACTGTCAGATGTCCGCATGTCATTATTCCTACTGCTACTGACAATTCCTCTTTGAGAGGGCTAGTGAGTATATTACCGACCGCCGCACTCTTCTTTGGGGCCAGGCGGCTGCAGGGAGGGAATCCCCTATATTCTACATTCACTGGCACTTCCGCCTGAAAAACATCTGGCTTGGTTTCATCCCAGCGGCGGCAGGTCAGTAAGGGGCACTTGGGCGCCGCCTGACAAGAAAGAAAAAAAAAGTCTGCCTGACTCCCAACAGGAGACGCCAGTATATTGACTTTTTTTTTTCTTCTCGGCTCCTTGCTGTCTGCTGACAGCAAGTAGTGAGCTGATAGGTCAGTCATTAAAGACTATGTGTGTTCTCTGAACAGGCGCACAAACATAGTCTGATTGGCTGCCCTGAGCCAGTGACTGACTGGTATTGGATGCTGTGGCCAGGGTTGGGACTGTGGCGGACGCGCTGCACTCCGGCGGGTTTCAGTCCCGACTCCCGCGCCGCAGACCATCCACTGCCAGCATGCTCTCCGCAAGCCGAGCTCTGCACAGTGCACACTGCCAGCCAGCCTATTAGATGGGGTAAGTGATCTGTCAGTGCCGCGAGCCCCTGGGGCTCTGTATACTGTGATATGGTGACTCTGTATACTGCTATCTGGGGCTCTGTATACTGCGATATGGTGGCTCTGTATACTCCTATCTGGTGACTGTATACCCTATCTGGTGCTATGTATACACCTATCTGGGACTCTGTATACCCCTATCTGGTGACTGTATACCCTATCTGGTGCTATGTATACACCTATCTGGGACTCTGTATACTCCTATCTGGTGACTGTATACCCTATCTGGTGCTATGTATACACCTATTTGGGGCTCTGTATACTCCTATCTGGTGACTGTATACCCTATCTGGTGACTGTATACCCTATCTGGGGCTCTGTATACTGCAATATGGTGACTCTGTATACCCCTATCTGGTGACTGTATACCTTATCTGGTGACTGTATACCCCTATCTGGTGGCTCTGTATACACCTATCTGGTGATTGTACACCCTATCTGGGACTCTGTATGCCCTATCTGGTGCTCTGCATATTGCTATCTGGGGCTCTGTATACTCCTATATGTTGACTCTGTATACTGCTATCTGGGGCTCTGTATACTGCTATATGGTGACTCTGTATACTGCTATCTGGGGCTCTGTATACTGCTATATGGTGACTCTGTATACCCCTATCTGGTGACTCTGTATACCCCTATCTGGTGACTCTGTATACTGCTATATGTTGCTATATGTTGACTCTGTATACTGCTATCTGGGGCTCTGTATACTGCTATATGGTGACTCTGTATACTGCTATCTGGGGCTCTGTATACTGCTATATGGTGACTCTGCATACTGCTATCTGGTGTTCTGTAAGTGTATACTGCTATCTGGTGACTCTGTATACTCCTATCTGGTGATGCTGTATATCCTATCTGGTGATGCTGTATACCCCTATCTGGTGATGCTGTATACCCTATCTGCGATGCTGTATACCCTATCTGGTGATGCTGGGCTGTATACTCCTGACACAAGGGGTGGAAACTATAAGGGATGGGGCTTGGCTTGGATGAGACGTGGGAGGGGGCAAAAAGGTAAGGTGGGATCTGGCCCCCCATCCTAAAATTTCACCAGCCGCCACTGGTTTCATCCCCGTGGAGACAGAGGGTGGCTGCCAGGCGGGGCTGCTTGGAGCGCAGAGCGCGCATCCAGCACTTGGTCCTGGTGTGCGTTCTAAACACAGACACACATTGGCACTTTGCTCCTAGGCTGCGCACACAGTTGTGATGCAGGATGGAGATGGAGCACCCCCCCACCAGCACGTAGGTGGGCGGAACATGGGAGGCACATACTAATGTGATGCCAGGCAGGGATGGAATGCCCCCCCGCCAGCATTGACACTTGCAGTCATGCAGACATCAATGTCCCATCTACATGAGTCCCTCCATATGGAGGTAAGTAAAGCCTGCAATGGCACCATGTGTCCACTGAATTGTGACGATATGGTTAGGAATATTGACCCTTAAAGTATGGGGGAGTATACATGCAACATATGACACCGACATGCGGACATCCTGATGCACCCTTTGTTATGTTGTGTTGATCTGTTGTGCGGTTTGTTGGGCAGTGGAGTCCAATGTGACATGTGAATGGAGAATGCAAATAAGTCTCTGCATGGCATACGCCCCCAATTGGGCGGAGCCTAGCAGGACCACCCTCCCCACTTTGTCACTTGTTGGTATATATAAGTGTGGTCTTTACAGAGCACATTTGGCTCTGAAGAAGAGGTTTGCACTTTGAAACGCATCAGCTAGTTTGTGTGAGACACCATCCCAGTGGCACATGTGACCACGGACACTAAGCATTGTGCTATGCATGACATTCCTGTTTTACAAGCTCGTTTGTGAGTATGTTCTTATATATCTTTTAATAAATGTACATCTGGGGATAATGTGCTATGCCAGTGCGCCATTGTCTCCTTGTGTCTTTGCTATAGTGTTTGGACTTTCCCAGTTTCTCAGTGGCAGCAAGGCGGCACATTATCTTTAGTTGACCAGTAATAACTTTGGTTATCTGGTTGGAGAAGCCTTCTCTTTGCTATGGCACTCCAGTTGTTCATGTCCTCCTCTACCATCGCAAGAGTGTGCTTTTTTTCACTCACTGCACATTCTCTCCCATGTTGCATGGTGCTGAGCTCAGCGTCGGGCAACTGGGTAGATGATGCATTGCGCATTTGTCACGTAAATCTTTTGTGCGTTCTTATTATGGTGAAGGCAGACATCAATGGCACCATAGTACCGTCCTAAAAACAGGATGGGGGGCCCAAGAAAATATTTGTCCAGGGTCCAATCAATCACTGTATTAAAAACAGCCCTGACTAGGGCAACCATGCTGCTTCACCATAGACACAAATTATGTGAGTGTTGTCATCCTAAAGCCGGCCCTACATGGGTCCAATTCCCAAAAAAAAATTATTTTTGTTCAAATTTTGCACCATTAGTGGGCCGCAGCAACAGCCGATTTTTGTGCAGCTATCAAATTTGAGTGATAGGGCGTGTTGGACATTTTTTGAAAAATGAATGATTTTCTTTTCAATGATGGGAGAATTGTGCAATAGATATAATAGAAAAGGAAATGCGCATGAGCGCAAAAAAAGAAAATACCTGGAAAGAAAAGATGATTGCCGGCCACGAAAATTCTTTCCTGTAGCAACATGAGGTGAAATTGAAGGCTTGGTTGGTTGAATTTCTAAATCAATAGTGGCACCATCAAATCAAAAAACACATAAAATATCTGTTTATCGAAAAGGGGGGGGGGGGGGAGATTGGGACTTTAAATGAAGCATGGCTTGCCAGGATCCTATGCTTCCATCCCTGTCAGTTATAACAAAAAGGACAAAAAGTGGGACTTTAAGTGAGGCGCGCAATGGAGAATGAATAAGTGCTTGAATATGAAAATAGTGTCAATTAATTTTAAATTTTCATATATATATAATCTATTTGAGATTATATATATATGAATATAATATATATAATCGACTTGAGACCATGCTCTACAATAAAAGTATATAACACTGTACAATTTATATTACAATAAAATGTCATATGTATACACACATATTCACAAATTTCTCATGGCGCATAACCAAATAACCATAATCAATATTAAAGTCTTGAATATACCAGCAAGGGTCTCATATCAAATAGTATTGATTATACTGGCAGAGGTCTCATATCATAAAATCATTGGTCTTTACACAGCACATGAGAGGATAGGACTGTTCGTAGCTCGACGCACGTTTCGTGACTTAATGGTCACTCTTCAGGAGCAAGCCTATCTATGATAAAAAATATTGATATGTATAATTCAAAATTGTAAGACATGAGACAGGGATCTATAAGCAGATAAAAAATTGAAAAGCAAAAAATACCACCAATGTATAAAAACTTACAGCGTCATCAAAGTACCACACCCTTCTCTGGTCAACACTACACCATCTCTGTCACCATCTCTGTCCACCGTGGGGGGGGTCAGGAAGGTATACACCAAAGGGAGGGTCAGGAGGGCAGGCACACATCAGGGGGGTCAGGAGAGCACACACCAGGGGGGGTCAGGAGGAGGACTGGGGGGGACCACACACGAGAGGACTGGGGGGACTACACACGGA
>BLSH010473573.1:2962912-2977325 GCA_018402905.1 Glandirana rugosa | reverse complement strand
GGGGCAGGAGGGCACACACCAGGGGGGTCAGGAGGGCACACACCGGGGGGGTCAGGAGGGCACATACTAGGGGGATCAGGAGGGCACACACCAGGGGGGGTCAGGAGGGCATATATAAGGGGGTTCAGGAGGGCACACACCAGGGGGGTCTGGAAGGCATAGTATGGGGGCTGGGAGGGCACACACCAAGGAGGGTCAGGAGGGGCATACACCAGAGGGCAGTGAAAACCTGGAGACAGTGACAATCATGAAGCCCAGTTTCCATTTGTCAGCTAACAGGCAGCACTTCTATGCTAAGCTGCAATAACCCAGCCCACTTAGCATAGAGGCGCCTGCAAGCTTCAGTAATACACAAGGTATGGCAAGATGATTTTACCTCAACATGAACTGGCTTATCTCCCTCTGTTCACTGTCATGCCACCCCCTTCCAGGCAGCCGTGATCTCAGATGTCAGGCACATCCCCATTCCACCCACTCGAATAGCAGAGGACTGAAATCGGACCTGAAAACGGTGAACAGGGACGCACCGGACCCCTGCTGTGAGCCGCTCCATGCTGCGGTGTGAACCCAGCCTGAAATAGTACAGGAACCTTTTCTAAAGTTGGAGCAACTTCAGTAGTGCTAATGAGGACAGCACTCATTGGCTAAAATGGGATTTCATATGTCACGCGACTTGGGGTCTCACAAGTCGAATCCCAAGTCCTGGCAGTGTGAACTGAGCCTTAGACCCCATACACACTATCCAACTTTTGTTGTCAGATTTCCTTCAGATTTACCAAAACCATGTAGTGTAAGGGCCTGCCTGAAACTCCTAAGGTTTGACCTCATATTATATGGTTTTGGTAAATCTGAAGGAAAAAATCTACAGAAAATTTGATAGTGTGTATCCAGCTTTAGAAAGACTTGCAATTGTGATCCATTAAAAGGACATGTCTCATGGCTTCAAACTTAACTGTTAATAGCTGAATGTCTCTGTTTAGATAAAAGAATGTCCCACTTGTACCACTATAGCAGTCTGTAATTTGTATGCCAGTAAACCTGGTGACCTCTCTATAGAGCTGTTATGTACAGCAAAGCTGGTCATCCAATACTGTGCTTATGATGTGACTCAGCAGTATATACCTATTCCCACACTGAAAGAGACATTAGAAGATATTAGGCCTCGTGTGTCTGACTGATGAACAGTCTGTTTTTTACTGCTATGAACCTGTGTCCCCCTAGTTGTTTAAAGCCCCATACACACTATTAGATTTTCTGCAGATTTTTGCCTTCAGATTTACCAAAACCATATAATATGAGGTCAAACCTTGCACTACATAGATTTGGTAAATCTAAAGACAAAAATCTGCAGAAAATCTAATAGTGTGGGGTCTTAAATCAGTGTTTCTTAAATGTTTTTCAGTAAAGGTACCCTTTAATATTCTGCACAATGTTGAGGCAGCCTTATACTAAAATGTAATAGTTTTACATAATGTAGCAGCATCCAGACTCGTAGAACACCCAACGTTAGAGGCGATTTATTCTTACAAGGCACCTTTGCACATTGGTACTGACTAGTATTCCAGTGTTTCTCTTCTCCTTCAGTTTCACTCCCTTACTCAGCTAACATGACCCCAGTGCTGACAGGGAGGAGCAGGGAAATGGCAAACAAGGACCTCAGGCACCTGATGCTCACTTTATCAACCTATGATGTCATCAGTTGTTAGGACGCTGGCATCTGGCCTGTGCTGTGCCCAAGGTTTCAATATTACACAATAAAAAACCTGTGGCTTTGTGTAACTACAAGGCATGCTTGATCCACCCACTGGTTTCTTAGCAATTTGGGAAAATTTGTTTAGGCATCTTGCCAAGGCACCCATGATGAACCCAGATGGCACCCTGGCTGAAAAAAGCTGACATAATGCAACACAAGAAATTCATGTTGCCTCTTGATAGAATTGCCTTGCCTGGAATATGGCAACTCTACTGGGGAACAGAGTTTCTTTATCAATGTACACTTTCCCAAATTTTTTTTTGATATTTTGGGGCATTTTTACACCTTTTTCCAAGGCACCCCTGAAGAACCCAGAACACGCCCTGGTTGAAAAAGGCTGTTCTACACATTAAAGGGAGAAGCTGGTTTGTTGTTATGAGAACATAGAAACTGCTCTTTTGTCTTATGAGGGCCATTATAAGAAGGTTACATGACTTGCGTAGAAATATCTTTTTAATCAAAATGAGTTTCCCTTTTCTGAGATCTCCCATTGAAAATGCTAGTTGTCTGGCTGTTATGTTGATCCCAAGGCTTCAGTCATCTATGACTCACTGGGGTTTGATTTACTAAAGGCAAATAGATTGTGTACTTTGCAAAGTACAGTTGCTCCAGAGATTAGTAAATGAGGTAAAGTTTCACTTTGTAAAGAGTACCCAATCACATGCAAGGAAAATGAAGAAAAAAAAAAACAGCATTTTTGCTTGCACATGATTTACTAAGCTCTGGAGCTGCTATACTTGCAGGGTGCAGAGTCTATTTGTCTTTAGTAAATCAACCCCACTGACTTAGAATGGAGTTTTAGGCCTTGTTCACACGAGGTTTACTGCAGCGTACCCCCTGTGTGTGGCCTCCTTTACCCGTACGTGGTTGCACAGGTGTTCCATGTAACCCGATGCAGACAGTCCAATCGATTGGGACACAGCTGCTGCTTCCAATGTGACATCCATGTGGGTGCTGGTGTGTGCCCTAACTTACACTGTCCACATTTGGGGCTGTGCACCAACATCTGTGTGGATGTTAAATTGGGAGCAGCCACTGTGTTTGTGCACCCGCTGTGTCCCAATTGACATCAATAGGACTGCCTGCACAGGAATGCACAGAACACATGTGTGGACCCATGTGAACCAGGCCTTAGCTGACTTCACTAGCTGCATGTGCATAGCTCCCAATTGTCCCTGATTTAGGCCCCTTTCACACTGGGGCTGGCGGGCGGTAGCGGTAAATCCCCGCCAGTTTCAGCGGGGATTTAGCACTGTTATAGCGGCGTTACGGCGCCGCTATGCAGGCGGGTGCGTGGCACTTTTAACCCCCCACAAGGGGTTAAAACAGGGTTAAAAGTGCCGGAGCTGCGCGCTACTGAGGCGGTGTGCAGCCGCTTCGGAAGCGCTGCCCATTGTTTTCAATGGGCAGGGGAGGTGGAGGAGCGGTGTATCATCGCTCACCGCACCGCCCCAAAGATGCTGCTTGCAGGACTTTTTGTAACGTCCTGCAAGCGCACCGCCCCAGTGTGAAAGCACTCCGGCTTTCACATTGTGGTGGGGGGGGGGGGAGTGATTTTTGAGGCGCTTTACAGGCGCTATTTTTAGCTAAATAGCACCTGTAAAGCGCCTCAGTGTGAAAGGGGTCTTAGGGTTGCCACATCATCCCTTTAATCCAGGACACATATTACTTACACAGGTTCTGTGGCTGATTAAGGTGGTAATTAAACTCACTTGGTGCCTCATCTGCATTAAATTAGCCTCATAACCTGTGTAATTCATATGTGTCCTGGATTAAAGGGATGATGTGGCAACCCTACCCTGATTTCGAGGTACTGTCTCTGATTTGGAACAAAGTCCCTCTGTCCCTCTTTCCTCCTCATTTGTCCCTCATTTTGGTCTGATCTATATACAGGCGGTCCCCTAGTTACAAACATCCGACTTACGAACGACTCCTTCTTACAAACGGAGGGAGACAACAGGAAGTGAGAGGAAATCTCCCCCTAGGAAGGTAAATTCACTCCTGTAAGAGTTATTATAGGAAAAAGGGGTCTCCATTGAAGCTTTATCACCAAAGTTTGTTTCCACAACAACCCAAAATTTTCAAAATCCAATTATCATTGGGACAGGAAGTGAGGTGAAATCTTCTGAACAGAAACATAGACAGCAAAACAAACATTACAGGGGTGTTACCCCTTCCCTATGCTATCCAAAAAGCGTAAAAATATTTTTTTTGGCTGAAGCTACAGTTAAAAAATGTACCTGTTCTGACTTACAAACAAATTCAACTTAAGAACAAACCTACAGTCCCTATTTTGTTTGTAACCCGGGGACTGCCTGTAATTGTATATAAAATGCACCACTTATCATTCAAAAAGTGTTCCCAGTGCTAAAGCTTTCATCCATTTTCTAAATTGCTGCAACTGTAAATTTCAAAAGCCAGTATACAGGAATAGTAGTGATAAAAAAGCACTGGTGGGTTTAACTATTCATTTTTCCTTCAAGAGGGGCATGACAGTGGGTATGTCCTATGCCTACATACTTTTGCTGATATGTGTCCCTCATTCCCATCTCAGAAAGTTGTGAGGTATGCATATGTCTTCTGGGTCTGTGGATTTAGTGGTGAAGCCTTTGGGCCAACATAACTAAAACAACAGTAGAAAGTAAGCAATAGCATCCTCTGTATTTTTTTGCAGCACAAGATTCCTTTAACCACTTCCCTACCACCGTATGCAGGCTGATGGCTGGGAAGTGGTTCACTTATCCTGCTGGGCGTCATATGACGTCCAGCAGGATAACAAACCGGGGTGCGCCTGTGATCGGTGATGTGGTGAGTCAGTCTGACTCACCGCATCTCCGATCGTGGTAAAGAGCTGCTGTCAGAAGCTCCTTACTACGCGATCAGCTGTGACAAATCACGGCTGATCACAGTGTAAACAGGAAAAGCCGTATATCAGCTTTTCCTCTACTCGTGTCTGCAGACGCGACTAGATGAGAGCTGATCGGTGGCTCTCCTGATAGGCGGGGTCTGCGCTGATTGTTTATCAGTGCAGTCCCCCCATGAATCGCCACCCAGAACCACCAGGGAGCCCACCCAGGCTCGCCAGGGAGCCCAACCAGGGACCACCAGGGAAAGCCCACCCAGGACCACCAGGGAGCCAATCAGGGAGCCCACCCTGACTAACAGGGAGCCCACCCTAGACCACCAGGTAAGGGGCACAATGCCCAACATGGATGGCACTCAGTGCCTATTTCAGATGCCACCCAGGACCACCAGTGAATGCACACCTTACAGTGCCCTCTATCAGTTGCACCTATTAGTGCCCACCAGTGCCACCTATCAGGGCCCACGAGTACCACCTATCAATGCCACCTATCAGTGCCTCCTATCAGTGCCGCTTATCAATGCCCATCAGTGCTGCAAATCAGTGCCATCTATCAGTGCCCATCAGTGCTGCATATAAGTGCTTCATCATCAGTGCCCGTCAGTTCTACCTCATCAGTGCCGCCTCATCAGTGCCCGTCAGTGCAGCCTCATCAGTGCCCATCAGTGATGGAGAAAATGTACTTATTTACAAAGTTTTGTGACAGAAACAGAGAAAAACTTTTTTTTTCAAAATTTTCGGTCTTTTTTTATTTGTAGCGCAAAAAATAAAAGCCCCAGAGGTGATCAAATACCACCAAAAGAAAGCTCTATTTGTGGGGAAAAAAAGTGATAACATTTTGTTTGGGTACAGCGGCAATTGTCATTCAAAATGTGACAGCGCTGAAAGCTGAAAATTGGTCTGGACGGGAAGGGGGGTAAGTGCCTGGTATTGAAGTGGTTAAAGAAGGACTCAAGGAATTATCTTTGGAACAGCGGAGGTTAGTGAAATATGTTAACTTACCTTTGTGCTGTTCTTCCCCAGATATGCTCCCTGAAATCACTGACAGCAATGCAGCAATACTGTTAGCTCACTGCTACCTCTCCCTGTCCCTACTACCTTTGATCCCTGTTATTATATGAGTGGTATTAGTTGCCACCAAGGAAGTCTGTAGGGTTGCTATTGTGGAAACGAATCCCATTTAAGTAACAGGCAGGGACCCAAAGCAGTAAGCTGACGGTACTGCCAATCACCCATTTGAGTTTTTTGGGGAAAGAAAGTACATCCTGGAGATAAGTGCGGTTTACATATTCCACTTTGCTCACACTGTCCTTAAAGAGTAAAGCCGCCATTCATAGATTACAATTTAGTTGGTTCATCAAGGATATGCAACTGCAGCTACCAGGGTGAGGCCTGCCACCAGATGCCAATTTGTAAGGGCTTTTCTCTGTGCAGCAGATCCCCAGCAGACAGGCAGCACTCACAACATGAAAGGAGATTTCTCAAGTAAGCTTATAATGTATTGTCAAAAATAACTTTTGTTTGTATTGAAAATGCTGAATGCACTAAGGTACTTACATTTTACAGTTTACATCCTGCACTCTACTGTATTAAAGTCACTGAGAAATGAAAATGTCAGAATTATTTTTATATGAAAAAAAAAAAAAAAAAAATATATATATATATATATATATATATATATATATATGCATACATATATATATACACACTCAGATACTGTATACTATAATGTTCCCATCTTCATAGGACTATTCTATAAACCCAGCATGGATAGTTGTGCAGTGGCCAGCAGGTGGCAGCAGTTTGTCACCATCTGCTGCCAGGAATGCAGGGGGCTGCAGCAGAAACTTATAGCCTGGGTCGATCAGAGATTCTGCTAGATTTATAGCGGTAGCAGATGTTACATCAATTTATGCACATAAATAGGATTGTGACTCAGTAAATCTGGGTTTTAATGCAGGGATAGTAAATATGCATAATTATTATGAAAATGTAATATACAACCCGAGCATGAATTTAAAATCCATGCAGTGGCTCCAGAGTAAACTCCATAATGCAGTAGTTTTACAAATGTTATATCATTGAAGTAATACTCCAGTGTAATGGAAGAGCAACTTTGCTTAAAGTAAACGTGTACCTAACACAAAACTTTTTATTGCAGTTTTGAATAGATTGTGGAATAGTTTCGACCATCTGCCGGGTTTGTTTTTGCTGTCTGTGTCCCCAGTGGGGAGATTCACTCTTTATTTGTCCTTGTCAGAATGGCCACTTGGACAGAACGTGATGGGAAATCCAACATTTTAGAGTTGCCACAGAAATAGGAACCGAAATAGCCGAAATCCTCCACCTGTTCCGCTAACAGCTCCAGGTCAGGAAATGAAGGGGAATCTACCTGGCGGCATGCAGGCAGAAAAAAAACACAGCTTCTGGACATTCATTAAAGGTTTTGGTTACAGATATACTTTCAGAGCTCGTTCACACTAGTGGTTGGAAGCAGTAAAACCCAGCAGTTGACCTGAACTTTTACTGCCCCCCAACTGCTACCCCCTATAGCTGCAGAGGCAGCAACCAGAGGTGTACACATGACATGGTCTTGGTACCGATACCGATTATACCCCCTATAACTTGCCATCCATTCAGGTAAATGAAACAAAAAAAGTGTGAACTTCAAGGGGTTAAAGTAGGCCAGGAAGAGATACAATGGCTTCTCTTCGCCTTTTAAATGCTCTCTAAAGAGTGATCCGAACTTGGATCGCTCTGCAGAGAGCGAAACAAGTGTGAGCGAGCTCTAAAGGCCTATGCTGATGGGCAAAAGCAGTTTGCCTTCAGATCCATTCAGGTTGCATTTCTAAATCATTTTGGGACACTTAGGGATGAGCCTGAGTTCAGTCCAAATCCATGGTTGAGACAAACCCAGAAAGAAATTGTCGGTCAAATCAGCGGCAGCCAGGCAATTTGACCTAATATGGTCACATGAGGCCAATGTCATTGACTCAATATGGTCATGTAGCCATATTAGGTCAATGGTGTTATGAGCATCCCTGCCCCTTTGTATACATAGAGCTGTGGGGAATGCCCCAGCAGCAGCTGATAGGGGAGGCAATGACAGCTCATTTCAATGGACTGAACCCAAGCTCATCCCTACTTCTGAGATCATTCATGCTGAAATGACAGATGCATTCCACCTGTAATTGACCTCCTTCTGACCATCTGACCTCCTTCTGACCTGCATCTGACCTGTATCTCACCTCCTTCTGACCTGCATCTCACCTCCTTCTGATCTGCATCTGACCTCCTTCTGATCTGCAGCTGAACTCCTTCTGATCTGCAGCTGAACTCCTTCTGACCTGCATCTGACCTCCTTCTGACCTGCATCTGACCTCCTTCTGACTTGCATCTGACCTGCATCTGACCTCCTTCTGACTTGCATCTGACCGCCCTTTGACCTGCATCTGGTTTGCTTTGGAGCTGCTATTGCTTTCACATTGACTTGTGTGGGCAGAGAACCAGCTCTGACTGAAGCAACACCCCATCAACACTGGCCCTTAGAGTTGATCATAAAACAAAGACTTCCTTTTAGCCCTGTAATTTGCAGTGATTGAACAGCTACTATGTAATCCAGTTCCTGACATCCTAGAAATCTTTTTGTCTGTGCCCCCCCCCCCCTTAACCACTTTCTAGGTTTGTGATCTGACACTTCCGGTTCTGGGCGCCGGAGACCGGCTCCCACTGTGGTCACACACAGCGGGAGCCCAGCAGCGGGTACCGTGGACTCGATGTCCGCCGGCACCCGTCAGTTGTTCAGTACACAGGCAGAATGGCAATCTGTGAGGAAGGATGGCATTGATCCTGTGTTCCTGCAAAGCATGGACACAGATCTTTGCCTTCCCTTAGTAAAAACACCTGCCCCACAGTACACAAGCACTGGCTAGGAACAAATTTAACCCTTTGATTGCCCCTGATGTTAACCCCTTCCCAGCCAGTGTCATTGGTACCGTGACAGTGCATATTTTATAGCACTGATCACTGTAATAATGTCACTGGTCCCCAAAGACTGTCAAAAGTGTCAGTTAGTGTTTCTGTCTATCTATCCCTCCTTCTATGGTCTTACTACCTTTCCTATTTCTCCTTTTACTGTCATGTTAAGCATAAGGAATTGCAGTGTTACAATGACAGAAAGGCCTAGAGAGCTGGAGCGGACACGATACCCATTGGCCTCGGACCCAGTGGCGGTACACCAGGTGGCTGGTCGTGGGGGGGGGCGGGGTGGCTGGGCTTTGGGGGCGTGCCGGGGGCAGCAGATGGAGATCCTTCGGGCCCCCTGCCCTGGGCGGGCCCCTGCACGGTGTCGCTCCCTCTACCCCCATCGGAGTAGCACACCATATAATTAGAGGCTGTCACTTTGGATTCCGATGGCCAGAAAGTTACCTCCCTTCATGGACTATGGCTCTAAACCTTTCGTAGATACCAATATGCATGTACGTATGTGGACCCTGTTGGCGCGCACACGGGCGAGGCGAGAAGACCTCCGCTTCGTGAAGACGATCCTCCTGGGTCCTTTTCTGGGACCTTGGACGAGTCGGGGAGCTAATAGGGCTCATTGACGGAATGTTTTAGTGTTTTAGATGACTTGGACTGGGGTTCCCCCTACAATCCTTGGTTTGTGTAATTTTGTACTGTTTCATAATGTGTTTCACCCTTCAAATTGCAGCATTTAATGCTATATGTTATGACGCTTGTTTTTCTAATAATAAAAACAGATTTAACAAAAAAAAGTGTCAGTTAGTGTCCGATTTGTCCGCCGCAATATCGCAGTCCTGCTATAATTCGCTGATCACCGCATTTACTAGTAAAAAAATTAATTAAAATATCCCATAGTTTGTGGACGCTATAACTTTTGTGCCAACCAATCAATATACGCTTATTGAGATATTTTTTTTTACCAAAAATATGTAGCAGAATACATATTGACCTAAATTTATGAAGAAATTAGATTTTTTTTTTTTCATTTTTTTAATTGCATGTGTTTCATAACAGTAAAAAATTTTCTGTCTTTTTTTGTTTATAGCGCAAAAAAAAAAAAAAATGCAGAGTTGATCAAATACCACCAAAAGAAATCCCTATTTGTGGGAAAAAATGACAAATTTTATTTGGGTACAGCGTCATGCGACCGAGCAATTGTCAGTTAAAGTAACGCAGTGCTGTATAGCAAAAAATGGCCTGGTAATAAAGGTGGTAAATCTTCTGGAGGGCAAGTGGTTAACTATATCAGACCTATTGGTGTCAAAAATTTTGAGGTACTGGCCCAGAACATGCATGCAGCAAATCAAAAGTTCCAATGGGTCAGTGACTCAGAAAGTACTGAAGTTGCATTTTCAGAAGGAGAGGTTGGGTATGGCAGTCTGCAAGGTTTCCTTTAAAGCTGAACTAGAGAAGAACCTCTTGCATCATGGGAGGAAAGCTTAAATTTTCACATTCAGATCTAAATCGGTACAGTGAGGGAAAAAAAGTATTTGATCCACTGCTGATTTTGTACGTTTGGCCACTGACAAAGAATTGATCAGTCTATAATTTTAATGGTAGCTTTATTTTAACAGTGAGGCACAGAATAATAAAAATATCCAGAACAGTGAATTTCAAAAAGTTATAAATTGATTCGCATTTTAATGAGTGAAATAAGTATTTGTCCCCTTCGCAAAACATGACTTTGTACTTGGTGGCAAAACCCTTGTTGGCCATCACAGAGGTCAGTCGTTTCTTGTAGTTGGCCACCAGGTTTGCACATATCTCAGGAGGGATTTTGTCCCACTCCTCTTTGCAGATCCTCTCCAAGTAATTAAGGTTTGGAGGCTGACGTTTGGTAACTCGAACCTTCAGCTGCCTCAACATATTTTCTATGGCATTAAGGTTTGTAGACTGGCTAGGCCACTCCAGGAACTTAATGTGCTTCTTATTGAGCCACTCCTTTGTTGCCTTAGCCCTATGTTTTGGGTCATTGTCATGCTGGAATACCCATCCACGACCCATTTTCGGCTGAGGGAAGGAGGTTCTCATTCAAGATTTGACAGGAAATGGCCCTGTTAGGGTTGCCACATCATCCCTTTAATCCAGGACACATATGAATTACACAGGTTCTGAGGCTAATTTAATGCAGATAAGGCACCATTGAGTTTAATCACCACCTTAATCAGCCACAGAACCTGGGTAATTAGTTTGTGTCCTGGATTAAAGGGATGATGTGGCAACCCTAGGCCCCGTCCATTGTCCCTTTGATGCAGTGAAGTTGTCCGGTCCCCTTAGCAGAAAAACACCCCAAAGCATAATGTTTCCCCCTCCATGTTTGACGGTGGGGATGGTGTTCTTGGGGTCATAGGCAGCGTTCTTCCTCCTCCAAACACGGCAAGTTGAGTTGATGCCAAAGAGCTTAATTTTGGTCTCATCTGACCACAACACTTTCACCCAGTTCTCCTCTGAATCATTCAGGTGTTCATTAGCAAACTTCAGACGGGCCTGTATATGTGGTTTCTTTGCTATGCGCTGCAGGATTTCAGTCCTTCACGGTGTAGTGTGTTATCAATTGTTTTCTTGGTGACTATGACCCCAGGTGCCTTGAGATCATTTAAAAGATTCTCCTGTGTAGTTCTGGGCTGATTCCTCACCGTTCTCATGATCATTGAAACTCCACGAGGTGAGATCTTGCATGGAGCCCCAGACTGAGGGCTATTGACAGTTATTTTGTGTCACCCTCTCACCATGCTGCTTGGCAATGATCTTGTAGCCCATTCCAGCCTTGTGAAGGTCTACAATCTTGTCCCTGACATCCTTGGACAGCTTTTTGGTCCTGGCCATAGTGGATATTGGAATCTGATTGATTGCTTCTGTGGACAGGTGTCTTTTATACAGGTAACAAGCTGAGATTATGAGCACTCCCTTTAAGAGAGCTCTCAGCTTGTTACCTGTATAGAAGACACCTGAGAGCCAGAAATCTTTCTGATTGATAGGGGACCAAATACTTATTTCACTCATTAAAATGCAAATCAATTTATAACCTTTTTGAAATGCATTTTTTCTGGATATTTTTGTTGTTATTCTGTCTCTCACTGTTAAAATAAACCTACCATTAAAATTATAGACTGATCATTTCTTTGTCAGTGGGAAAACGTACAAAGTCAGCAGGGGATCAAATACTTTCCCCCTCATTGTATGACATTCTGAACACAGGCTGGTAGCTTCTTTGCAAGACCAAGATCCAAAGTCTTCAGATGAAGTCCAGTCTACTAAGCAGAATACTCATACAGAGTAACCACTGTTACCAAGACAGAAAGTGACTGGACATGAAAAATGTTATGATTGTCACTGGAACCAGAAATGAGGTGAAATCTTCCAACGGGGACAACTCTATGGTGACAATTGTCTCAGATTTCCTCTTGCTTTCTGCAGTGTCTCTAAGACAGACAGCATGAAAAAATCTCAACAAGAATTGAATTCTTCTCTGCTCTATCCAAAACAAAAAAAAAAAAAGTTTTCACTGGATAGACTTTAATTAGATTCCATGCTTTGGATTGCCATGAGACGTAAAATGCACGCTGACAAAGACATAATCCATTAAACTTGATCAATGTTAAGCGTACACCAGCTCCAGGGCTGTTGACATACATCTGAACTGAAGGAAAAAATAAACATCCTGATTCCAGCTACGTGTACCGTCTTTGAAAACTTTTAAAGCTGAGCTATAGGCAGATATACAGTAGGCCTCACTTACACGGGCATATTTAAGCATACATTGATGTGAAGGGCCGCCTTTGCCTGCAGAGAATGCACAGGTGTTTCATGCATCCGTGTGATGGCAGTCCCATTCATATCTATTGGAAGCAGCGTCTGCTTCCCTACATCCAGTGCATCTCAATAGACATGAATTGGACTGCCTGCATGTGGATGCATGGAACACCTCTAACACACCTATTACAACAATTGGGCAGAAAATACTGGCCCCCAAACACTCCCAAATGGAGTACAGAGTGCTGGAAAAAATATTACATCTAAATGATGTAAAGCCTCTGTGTGCCTTATCATCTAGTGCCTCTAAGTTGGCCATGACAGTACTGCTGATCAAGCATTTTGAGTGGTTCCTCAATTGATGGTACCATGAATGGGTCTGCATTTAAAGTTATAAAATACCCTGCCCCATAGCCAGTCCAGCTTTTCCCAGGGTCAATGAATTTACAGCAATAAGGCAGGTTTACCACCAACAGAGACACCCATGCCTAACTCTAGATGTGCACTGTCTGTGTAATTCACATCTCGGCACTACCGGAACTTTCCAAGCTGTGAACTTGGATGCAATCCTCTGTATAGTGCTGAATATTTTCACCAGAGTTAGCACCTAAGGCCCTATTAACAATTATCTCCATTACCACTCTCATTGTAAAGCTGTCCAATCAATCGTGACTTACTGACAGTTTGGACACTTGGTGGCCACCTCTGTAGCTCCACATTTCAATTCTGAAAGGTTTAGCTGATTGCACTTTAATTTTAGTGCCTTCATTATGCACTAACACTCATTGGGCATGCATACCTCTGAAATTTAGAGTGGCAATGTTCTGAGCTCAGATAACCATACTCTGTGCCTGTATTTACCCTTGGTCTGTGTGTGCATGAGTGGAAGCGGGGGGCCCTGCTGTCTGGTGCTTTTTGTGACAACGTTGCCAATTGCTTGGTTTTAGATTGTGGGTGCTTTTGTATGGGGGAGTACATTCCACATTTTGGATATCTATATTTCTAAATTGTGAGTAAATGATTTTTCTATTAAAGATTTTTTCAATTATTGGCACACTGTAGTTGGTCCTCCTTACACAACTCTCTATTAAATATGTACACTTGCATTGGGCCAAAGTGGCCCAAAGTAAGTATTCAAAATACATCATCACTGGAGTTCAGCTTTAAAATACTTTATAAGGTAGCTAGTGAGCTTCATAAAATGGGTTTTCTGATTAAAGGTTGTGAAATTTCCTTGCAGCAATAAATAACTCTGAAGGCTTCAGATAAGAATGATTACACCACACTTCCTACTTCCGAAACCACCACACTGATTACATGTGGCAGATGAAAAGAAACTGATACGGTTTTCATCACACAGACCTATCAGGGAAGCATCTTACATCCCAGAGGCATGGACAGAGATGTATTGTGTCTAATGGTGTATGCTAGGAAATGGTCAACATGGGCAGAGTGATGGAAGTCTATGTAATGCTTCCTGCAATAGAGCAGTGAGGATAGTATTCATCAGCAGGCCTCCTGATACAGAACTACAACATCCATCATCATGTTGACTCTGGGACCATAAAATCTGACCACCACTAATGAGCATGAACAGTAAATTGCAGTCTGGTGGATATAAGAACCATAAGGTCTTTGGTGGATGATTATTGTTTTCCTGTATTTGATGTGTGTTTGAAAAAGCATGTCAACTGCAGATCAACAGATTTACGTTTTAATGGACAAAAGAGACGTTACGTTTACATAGAGTTGTCCTGAACGACTCGGGTTTGTTGTATTGTGTTTCATTAAGTTTGCGTCGGACGAAGTTTTGAGAGTAGGTGAGATGTGCTAACTTCATTTACACTTAGACAACTAGACGTCAACTGTACGAAAAAGTTTGTGTGTAGTTTATGTCCTTTTGTTATTAGTAGGTGGTTTCTGGAATACCAAGAATATAGGTGGTCTGACGTTAAATGACAAGTACGAGTAATCACCACCAGTCTAAAATACCAGGGTCTCAGTTGTACTACTACCTACAA
>BLSH010473573.1:2947836-2962902 GCA_018402905.1 Glandirana rugosa | reverse complement strand
GAGATTAATATAAAAACTAAAATTATTATTGTGCATGTGATGCATTTCAATGCAAAGGGAAGAGTTTTGACAATATCTACCTGTTTTCTCTGCAATAGCTACCTTTTGCAGTGGTAAGATCAATAGCCAATTCACCCCAAAAACTGACACTTCGGCTTTGGGTTAAGACCTGTGAGTGGAATCTCCTTCCATGCTGAGGATGAGATGCCGCTCAAACCAGCCCGGTATTATCACGGTGTATGGCCTCAACCAGCGCTACTCCGGCCAAGCCCCTGGCGCTTTTTTGCCCCACCCATTGGGGCTTGGTCACAGAGGTGGGGAAGATGAGCAGGAACTTATGTATTCCTCATTGGCCACGGAAATGAAGGAGAAACAGCTGTATATGATGAGCTATGGGGGGGGGGGGGGTTGGGACTTTAAATTAAGCATGTAGAAACACACGTCTTCATCCCTAAATCTGTATACAAAAAGGAGGTGTTGGGACTTTAAATGAGGTTGGTACAGCATGGCTAAATGCCATGTTGTACCTACCTCATTTAAAGTCCCAACCCCTATAATAACGATAATGGTGCATAGTGTAATATTTTAAAGAATATAAAACAACAAACTAAGTGAAGATGAAAAATATGAACAAAAGAGTATGGATGTGAGAAAAAGGAAAAATGAAATAATAAAAATAAGAATAATATTGTACATGTGATGCATTTCAGTGCAAAGGGAAGAGTTTTGACAATATCTCCTGTACGTTTACAGTGCTTAGATCATTTCCACAATGGCCAATGAACCCCAAAAACTGACATTCTGGCTTTGGGTTAAGACTTGTGAGTGGACTCTCCTTCTAGTTTTCCAAACTCCAATGGTGAGACGTCTGTACCATGATTTACTCCTCTTCCCCCTCACATGAGGTTTTGGTTTGTACCTCTTCCCCCTCACATAAGGTCTTGGTTTGTACCTCTTCCTCCTCACATAAGGCCATAGTGAAGATTTAAAGCTGACTTTCAGTGATTTTTTCAGCTTTCCATCTTTTATATCTTGGGCCCTTGTTGTTTTAACTTTGGATAGTGTCAGACAAATCTGATTGAATTTTTTTACTATATTACCAACGTTTTGGGCCAGGGAGGTGCTGTGGACATAGCGTGCCTTGATTTCAGCAAGGCATTTGATACAGTTCCACATAATGATCTAATACAAAAGTTTTACAAGCTGGGACTTAACCCTTGGGTGGTTCAGTGGATATGCAGTTGGCTAAAGGATAGATCCCAGAGTGTGGTTGTAAATGGGGTTCACTCAGAACAGAGACCAGTCACTAGTGGGGTACCACAAGGCTCTGTACTGGGTCCTGTTCTATTTAACCTATAAGTAAGTGATACAGTCAGGTCCATAAATATTGGGACATCGACACAATTCTAATGGTTTTGGCTCTATACACCACCACAATGGACTTGAAATGAAACGAACAAGATGTGATTTAACTGCAGACTTTCAGCTTTAATTGCAGGGTATTTACATCCAAATCAGGTGAACGGTGTAGGAATTACAACAGTTTGTATATGTGCGTCCCACTTTTTAAGGGACCAAAAGTAATGGGACAGATTGACAATCATAAATCAAACTTTCACTTTTTAATACTTGGTTGCAAATCCTTTGCAGTCAATTACAGCCTGAAGTCTGGAATGCAGAGACATCACCAGACGCTGGACTTTATCCCTGGTGATGCTCTGCCAGGCTTCTACTGCAACTGTCTTCAGTTCCTGCTTGTTCTTCCTGCTTGTTCTTGGGGAATTTTCCCTTCAGTTTTGTCTTCAGCAAGTGAAATGCATGCAGGTCAGGTGATTGACTTGGCCATTGCATAACATTCTACTTCTTTCCCTTAAAAAACTCTTTGGTTGCTTTCGCAGTATGTGGTCATTGTCCATCTGCACTGTGAAGCGCCGTCCAATGAGTTCTGAAGCATTTTGCTGAATATGAGCAGATAATATTGCCCGAAACACTTCAGAATTCATCCTGCTGCTTTTGTCAGCAGTCACATCATCAATAAATACAAGAGAACCAGTTCCATTGGCAGCCATACATGCCCTCGCCATGACACTACCACCACCATTCTTCACTGATGAGGTGGTATGCTTTGGATCATGAGCAGTTCCTTCTCCATACTCTTCTCTTCCCATCACTCTGGTACAAGTTGATCTTGGTCTCATCTGTCCATAGGATGTTGTTCCAGAACCGTGAAGGCTTTTTAGTTGTTGTTTGGCAAACTCTAATCTGACCTTCCTGTTTTTGAGGCTCACCAATGGTTTACATCTTGTGGTGAACCCTCTGTATTCACTCTGGTGAAGTCTTCTCTTGATTGTTGACTTTAACACACATACATATGCTTCCTGGAGAGTGTTCTTGATCTGGCCAACTGTTGTGAATGGTGTTTTCTTCACCAGGGAAAGAATTCTTTGGTCATCCACCACAGTTGTTTTCCGTGGTCTTCCTGGTCTTTTGGTGTTGCTGAGCTCACCGGTGCGTTCTTTCTTTTTAAGGATGTTCCAAACAGTTGATTTGGCCACACCTAATGTTTTTGCTATCTCTCTGATGGGTTTGTTTTGTTTTTTCAGCCTAATGATGGCTTGCTTCACTGATAGTGAGAGCTCTTTGGATCTCATATTGAGAGTTGACAGCAACAGATTCCAAATGCAAATAGCACACTTGAAATGAACTCTGGACCTTTTATCCGCTCCTTGTAAATGGGATAATGAGGAATAACACACACCTGGCCATGGAACAGCTGAGCAGCTAATTGTCCCATTACTTTTGGTCCCTTAAAAAGTGGGAAGCACATATACAAACTGTTGTAATTCCTACACCGTTCACATGTTTTGGATGTAAATACCCTCAAATTAAAGCTGAAAGTCTGCAGTTAAAGCACATCTTGTTTGTTTCATTTCAAATCCATTGTGGTGGTGTATAGAGCCAAAAACATTAGAATGGTGTAGATGTCCCAATATTTATGGACCTGACTGTATAACTAAAGGTTTGTTGGACAAGGCATGTATCTTTGCTGATGTAATAAGGTTGATATCCCTGGAGGTGTCTGTCACATAGAACATAATTTGGCATTGCTGGAAGATTGGTCAAAGCAGTGGAGACTGCAGTTCAATATTTCTAAATGTAAAATAATGCACCTAGGGAATAAGAATCCCCCTTAGAGAGTACAGCATTGGGGGTACAGTGTTAGCCAGCACTACAGAAGAAAAAGATTTGGGGTGCTTATTTCAGATGGAAACTCAAATACTTATTTCAGATGATTGCAAAATGAGCAAACAGTATGACCAGGCAGTGAGAAAAGTAAATAGAATTCTGGGATGTATCAGTAGAGGGATCACCAGCAGGAGGAAGGAGGTTCTGATTCCTCTATATAGATCTTTAGTGAGACTTCACTTAGAATACTGTGTCCAGTTCTGGAGACCTCACTTACAAAAAGATATTGATAAGATAGAACGAGTTCAGAGACGGGTAACAAAAATGGTGAAAGGTCTGGGAGATAAAACATATCAAGAGCGACTTTGGGAACTTAATATGTACAGTCTGGAGGAAAGAAGGGAAAGGGGAGACATGATTGAAACCTTCAAATACATCAAGGGGGTGAATAAGGTTCAGGAGGGCAGTCTTTTCAATATGAAACCAAAATCAGGAACACGGGGACATGACCTTAAACTAGCAGGAGGGAAGTTCAAAACTATTCTTAGAAAGTATTATTTTACTGAAAGGGTCGTTGATGATTGGAATAAACTAGCAACAGAGGTTGTGAGGCAGTCAACAGTAAATGGCTTCAAACATATTTGGGATAAACATAACTTTATAGTCAGACAACAAGGTTAATGGGAAAAAAACAAACAAAAAAAACAAAAAGCAAAAAAAAGGGCAGACTCAATGGACTACTCAGTCTTTTTCTGCTGTCTATCTTTCTATAGTAAAACTTTTTTCTGCCAGTACCTTATACAGCCCACTCCCTGTTTCTTGTCTGGTCATTAGCCTAGGCTTATGACATCATGCACAGCTCTCTCTCTCACTCCCGTAAAAGTTTGTCAGGAAGGGAGGTGGGTGAGTCATAAGAGGGCCAATGAGAGCTGCAGAGCTGGAGGTGTGCATCTGTGTAAATCCAGGAAGTGAACAGGCAACAGCTTCAGCTGCCCACAGTTAAAATGGATGCAACTAGACTTAGTGGAAGGAAATTTCTGCAGCATATTGGGCATATACAGAATCACAGTATATATAAAATAATATGCAAAGTGGTTGGAGGGAAGCTGCAGAATGGCAAAATGTTTTTATTACAAATGATGTGAGCAGACTGCAGTTCTTCTTTAATTATCTCACAGGAGGATTTCCCATATCTTTTTTATTCAACATTTTAGAGTCCATTAGATAGAGATAAGATAATTTGCATATCAAGTCTCATCTCTTTTCAGTGATCTGTCCTTGCCATTAATCATATACAACAGGAGAAGTGATCATTTATAATATTATATTTTAACATTTACACACACATACGTGTAAAGGAACTGACCTGAACTAAATTAACATTTTAATGAAAAAATAATGGATATCATTTGTTAGTCACAAATTACTATAGCTGTATCTTTTTTTTTTAAAGGGTCATTTCATTAAAAACCTTATACTTATGTTATAGGTGAAGCCCCTGTGTTTTTAGTGTGGATACTCCAACAGTGATTTTTCCTTCTTTAGTTTACAGCCCAGTCCCTGTGAACCTGAAGTGTTGGTGTTCAGAATTCCATGGAGACCTATGAATCAGGTGGTTTCATTCTTCTTCATCAGGCTAGGGTGCACAGACCATATAAAGAATGGGGATGAGCCGAACACCCCCCGGTTCATTTTGCACCAGAACATGCGAACAGACAAAAAGTTCAGGACGAAAAGTTCAGTCTAACATGAAAAATCAAAAGTGCTAATTTTAAAGACTTATATGCAATGTTATTGCCCTAAAAAGTGTATGGGACCCGAGTCCTGCCCTAGGGGACATGTATCAATGAAAAAAAAGTTTTTAAATCAATAGTTTTTTCAGGAGCAGTGATTTTAATAATGCTTAAAGTGAAAAAAAAATGAAAAATTCCTTTAACCACTTCCTTACTGGGCACTTAAACCCCCCTCCTGCCCAGACCAATTTTCAGGTTTCAGCGCTGTCGCATTTTGAATGACAATTGCGCGGTCGTGTGGCGTTGTACCCAAATAAAATTGATGTCCTTTTTTCCCCACAAATAGAGCTTTCTTTTGGTGGTACTTGATCACCTCTGCGCTTTTTATTTTTTGCGCTATAAACAAAACCAAGAGCAACAATTTTGAAAAAAGAACAATATTTTTTACTTTTTGCTCTAATAAATATCCCAAAATAAAAAATAAAAAAAAATTATTCATTGGGTTTGGCTGATTTATATTCTTCTACATATTTTTGGTAAAAAAAATCGCAATCGGCGTTTATTGATTTGTTTGCTCAAAAGTTATCGCGTCTACAAACTATGGGAATTGATTTATGGCGTTTTTATTATTATTATTTTTTTTTACTAGTAATGGAGGCGATCTGCGATTTTTATCGGGACTTTGATATTGGGGCGGACATGTCGGTCATTTTTGACACTTTTTTGGGACCAATGACATTTATTCAGCGATCAGAAATTTAAATGTCCACTGATTACTGTATAAATGTCATTGGCAGTGAAGGGGTTAACCTGCAGGGGGCAGTGAAGGGGTTAACAGTGTTCCCTGGGTGTGTTCTAACTGTGGGGGGGATGGGCTGGTCGGGACATAACAGATATAACTGATCCCAGTGACAGGGATCAGTAGATCTGTTTGTCCCCTGTCACAGAACGGGGAACCGCCGTGTTTACATCGGCGGTTCCCCGTTCTACAGCTCTGTAAGGCAATCGCGGGTCAGGAGCGGACATCGAGTCCGCCCGACCCGCGGGCACGCCCACGCAGCGTGCGGCGGCCGCGCGCGCCGCCGCCCAGAGCGCGCAGGGGGCGTGTGAAGGGGCGGACGTCCATGGACGTCCACCCGGATTTTCAGATCCGCGCTGTTGACGTCTTTCGTCTATAGCGCGGATCTGTACAGGTTAAATATTGTGCCTGGGGGGTGTCCTTAGTCTGTGTGTAAAAGGGCGCATCTCTGTGAGGTGTAGAACATAGCCAGAGGAAAAATTGTCATTTAAAATCGCGGCTGTACTGTATTGCTAGTTCCCGGCAATATACAAAAAAATGCCTAAAGAAACGGTGTGGGCCCCCCCCCCCAGTCCAAACCAGGCTCTTCGGGTCTGGTTTGCATATTAAGGGGAACCCCACGCCAAATTTTAAAAAAAATTGACGTGGGGTCCCCCTAAAATCCAAACCAGACACTTATCCGAGCAGGCAGCCCTGGCCGGTTAGGATGGGGGGGAGGACAAGCAAGCCCCTCCCCCTCCTGAATCATACCAGGCTACATGCCCTCAACATGGGGAGTATGGGTGCTTTGGGGGAGGGGGGCTCTGCCCCCCCACCTCAAAGCACCTTGTCCCCATGTTGATTGAGACAAGAGCCTCTTCCCCACAAGCCTGGCCGGTGCTTGTGGGGGTCTGTGGGCAGGGGGCTTATCGGAATCTGGAAGCTCCCTTTAATAAGGGGGCCCCCAGATCACACCCCCCCCCCATGTGAATAGGTTTGGGCTACCCAAACCCATTCACCAAAGAATATAGTGTAAAGAAAAAACAAGAGGCAGTTTTTGACAAGTCCTTTATTTTGTAAAATAGCTCTTTTCTTCTTTCTTCTCTCTTCCTCCATCTTCACCTGGTCCGCTGCTGCAGTCCGGCCCCTGCACGTCTCGCAGAATGGGCGGTCTTCACGATGACAGTTCTTTTATAAGAAGGGGCGGGGCCACTCAGTGAAGTATATGGTTGACCCGCTCCCTCTGACATCACAGAAGGGGCGGGTTCACTCAGTTACATCACTGGGTGGCCCCGCCCCTTCTTATAAAGGGAGACTGCAGCAGCGGAGAGAGCGGCAGCGATGAAAGAAGAAAGAAGAACAAAATGAAGATGAAGAGAGGAAGCAAGAAGACTAAAAGAAGAAGCAGAAGACCAGAAGAATGACCGGGCCAGGAGAAGATGAGGTAGAGAGAAGAAAAGAGCTATTTTACAAAATAAAGGACTTGTCAAAACCTGCCTCTTGTTTTTTTTTACACTACACTCCTTTTTTGGTGAATGGGTAGGGGTACAATGTACCCTAAACCTATTCACATGGGGGGGTCGGGATCTGGGGGCCCCCTTATTAAAGGATTAAAGGATTCTGATAAGCCCCCTGCCCGCTGACCCCCACAACCACTGGCCAGGGTTGCGGGGATGAGGCCCTTCTCCCCATCAACATAGGGACAAGGTGCTTTGGGGGCGACCTCAAAGAATCCTTCCCATGTTGAGGGTATGTGGCCTGGTATGGTTCAGGGGTGGCTTGCTCATCCCCACCCCCTCCTGCCATGCCAGGGCTGCGTGCTCAGATAAGGTTCTGGTTTGGATTTTGGGGGGGACCCCACGCCATTTGGTGCAGGGTTCCCTTAAATTCCATACCAGACCTGAAGGGCCTGCTTTGAATTTAGGGGGGGACCCCACAAAATTGTTTAAAACATTTTTGGCACAGGGTTCCCCTTAAATTCCATACCAGACCTGAAGGGACTGGTTTGGATTTTGGGGGGAACTCCACGTCATTTTTTTTTTAATTTTGCCACGGGGTTCCTCTTTAATTCCATACCAGACCTGAAGGGCCTGGTTTGGATTTTGGGGGGAACCCCACTTCATTTTTTTTTAAACTTTGGCACGGGCCCTGCTGTTGTAAATTAGTGTAAAAATTGTGATAAAATCCCCCAGTCAAACAGGTGGTGATAAATTGGGCCTTAGGTGCTGGCGGTGCCAGGACACTGTAAACCCTTGCAGTTACTCTTGTTGGACGGAGGAACTGGGCCTGATGTTGTAAATTAGTTTACAAATTGTGACAAAAGCCCCAGTCAAACAGGTGGCAAAAAATTGGGCCTTGGGTGTTGGCGATGCCAGAACACTGTAACCCCTTGCAGTTACTCTGGTTGGATGGAGGAACTGGGCCTGATGTTGTAAATTAGTTTACAAATTGTGACGAAAGCTCCCAGTCAAACAGGAGGCAAAAAATTGGGCCTTGGGTGTTGTCGGTGCCAGAACACTGTAACCCCTTGCAGTTACTATTGTTGGACGAAGGAACTGGGCCTGATGTAAATTAGTTTACAAATTGTGACGAAAGCCCCAGTCAAACAGGTGGCAAAAAAATAGGGCCTTGGGTGTTGGCAGTGCCAGAACACTGTAACCCCTTGCAGTTACTCTTGTTGGACAGAGGAACTGGTCCTGATGTTGTAAATTAGTTTACAAATTGTGAACAAAGCCCCAGTCAAACAGGTGGCAAAAAATTGGGCCTTGGGTGTTGGCGGTGCCAGAACATTGTAACCCCTTGCAGTTACTCTTGTTGGATGGAGGAACTGGGCCTGATGTAAATTAGTTTACAAATTGTGACGAAAGCCCCGAGTCAAACAGATGGCAAAAAATTGGGCCTTGGGAGTTGGCGGTGCCAGAACACTGTAACCCCTTGCAGTTACTCTTGTTGGACGGAGGAACTGGACCTGATGTATATTAGTTTACAAATTGTGACGAAAGCCCCAGTCAAACAGGTGGCAAAAATTGGGCCTTGGGTGTTGGTGGTGCCAGAACACTGTAACCCCTTGCAGTTACTCTTGTTGGATGGAGGAACTATGTGCGATGTTGTAAATTAGTTTACAATTTATGACGAAAGCCCCCAGTCAAACAGGTGGCATAAAATTGGGCCTTGGGTGTTGGCGGTGCCAGAACATTGTAACCCCTTGCAGTTACTCTTGTTGGATGGAGGAACTGGGCCTGATGTTGGAAATTAGTTTACATATCGAGACGAAAGCCCCAGTCAAACAGGTGGCCAAAAATTGGGCCTTGGGTGTTTGCGGTGCCAGAACACTGTAACCCCTTGCAGTTACTCTTGTTGGACGGAGGAACTGGGCTTGATGTTGTAAATTATTTTAAATATTGTTATGGCATGCCCCTGTAAATCAGGTGCAGAAAAATTGGGCCTTGGGTGTTGGTGGTGCCCTAAATACAAAATATAGTTCTAGATTATGAACAGGAGGAAAAGGAGCAGTGGCAGCCTTCAAGGGATCCCAGATCCCTAGCAAATTTAATCAGTTGCATCAGCATCAGGGGCTTGATAGCGGCTGATCCAGGACTGATTCATTTTTATAAATGTGAGCCTGTTAACCAAGTCTATGGATAGGCGCACTCTTTGATCTGTTACGAACCCTCCAGCAGCACTGAATGTCCGTTCAGAAAGCACGCTTGATGCAGTACAGGCCAATAGCTCAATTGCATATTGAGCAAGTTCCGGCCAGTGGTCCATCCTCAAGACCCAGTAACTAAGTGGATGCTCAGTTGGAAAGGTCTCCAAGTCTGCTCTTGCCCCTATAGATTCCTGCGCCATATAATGCAGACGCTGACAATGGTTGCTTGAACCTATCAGGCCTGGGTGCTGAGGACTGAAAATTTTTTTAAAGGCATCGCTCAGCTGGCCACCTTCTCCACCACTCTGCCTCTGAAAGGCCGAAGCATCAGAAACAGGTTTCCAGGGCCAGCAGCAGGACATGGTAAACTCCCAGCATCTGGAAAGGCATTGCACAAACTTTTCTTCAAGGTATCCTGAAGAGGTTTCATCCTCTGCTCCCTCTGCGCAGGCAGGATGAGTTCTGCAACTTTACCCTTGTAACGTGGATCAAGAAGAGTTGCCAGCCAGTAATGATCCCTCTCCTTGATACCACAAGGGTCTAGGGGTCCATCCTAGGGTCTTTTCGCAGGATTTTCAGAATCAGAGAGCCCATGCAGCATAAGTTTAAGGAGGCTTGAGTGTCCTCTGGGTCACTGAGGATGACATTATCAGGAACTACCTCCTCCCAGCCATGTACAACTCATGGGGCCTGAAAGCCATGATCCCTTGAAGATTGCTGCTTATTATACTCCACATCCATGCTGACACAATCCTCCTCCTCCTCCTCCTGTTTGGCAGCTCTGCAGGAATGCTCTCTGCATAAAGGGGGGCCTTAAGAGGAAAGGAAGTCCTCCTATTCCTCTCTCTGTTCTGCCTCAAGTGCCCTGTCCATGATTCCACGAAGCTTGTGCTCCAGAAGGAATATTAGTGGGACAGTGTCACTGATGCATGCATTGTCGCTGCTCACCATCCTTGTGGCCTCCTCAAATGGTGACAGGACAGTGCATGCATCCTTGATCATTAGCCACTGACGTGGCGAAAAAAAGCCAAGCTCCCCTGAGCCTGTCCTGGTGCCATGCTCACAGAGGTACTCATTGATGGCCCTCTGCTGTGCGTGCAGCCGCTGCAGCATTGCCAATGTTGAGTTCCACCTGGTGGGCATGTCACAAATGAGGCAGTTGTTGGGCAGGTTGAATTCCTGCTGGATGTCAGCCAGCCGGGCACTGGCATTGTATGAACACCGTATATTACCACAGACTTTTCTGGCCTGCCTCAGGATATCTGGTAAGCCTGGGTACCTGGTCAAGAAATGTTGCACCACCAAATTCAAGACGTGTGCCAAGCATGGAACATGTGTCAATTGTTCCAGTCGGAGGTCAGAGAGAAGGTTGGTGCCATTGCCGCATACAACCATTCCTGGCTCAAGCTGCCGTGGCGTCAATCATCTCTGAGCCTGCCCCCACAGAGCTGAGAAAATCTCTTCCCCAGTGTGGCTCCTGTCCCCAAGACAGACTAACTCAAGCACTGCATGGCATCTTTTAGCCTGACTGCTTGCATAGCCCCTTGAACGCTTAGGGAGCACTGCAGGTTCAGAGGACAATTCTGCAGAAGAGGCCACAGAGGTAGAAGAAGAGGAGGGGGTGGAGGAGGAGGCGGATGTGGAAAAATCCCCACCAGCTTTTTGGAGGCGTAGTGGCGAAACTATTTCCAAAACTGAACCCTGTCCTGCATCCTTCCCAGCTGCCAGCAGAGTTACCCAGTGCGCCGTGAAGGAAAGGTAACGTCCCTGACCGTGCCTGCTGGACCATGAGTCAGCGGTAATATGAACCCTGCTGCTGACCGCACTGTTCAACGCGGCCAAAACATTGCCTTCCACATGTAGGTAGAGAGTTGGAATGGCCTTACGTGAAAAGAAATCTCTTTTGGGAACATGTCACTGTGGGACAGCACATTCCACAAATTCACAAAAGGGGGCAGAGTCTATCAGCTGAAAAGGTAGCAGTTGGAGTGCTAGCAATTTGGCCATGCTAGCATTAAGACGCTAAGCATGTGGATGGCTGGGACAGTATTTCTTTTTACGGTTCAGCAACTGGGGTAGGGATATTTGCCTGCTGAATTCATCTAGTGGTGTACTGCTAGCAGATTGACTGCAAGTACTAGTTGTGACACGCATTGCTACACCTTCATTCTTCTCAGTGCAGGTTTTGGAGAGGACTGCAGGTATTATAGGGGTTGAGATCCCAGATGAGGAGCAAGGAGGAGTCTGCCTTGTTTTCTGGTGTGGGTTCTTCAGGTACTCTTGCCAACGGACTGCATGTCTGGTTGTCATATGTCTTGTCAAGACAGTATTGCCCAAGTGGCTGGAGTCCTGGCCATGCTTGACCCACTTCAGATATAGATTGCAAATGGCAACGGTTCGATCTACTGCACATGTGCTGAAAAATGCCCACACCAAAGAAATTTTGGAAGTCGGTGGGGAGGCAGCAGAGCCCTGCACCTGTGGAGCTCTGTGGGCTGATGCAATTGGGTGGCTGCCCTTAAGCTGGCCCCTGGAGGACATCCTGCCTTGTTGGAGTTGGGCCTCCTCCTCTCTTTCCTCCTCTCTTCTCTCAGGCACCCAAGTACAGTCTGTGTGCTCATCGTCCCCTTCCCCCTCGTCACTGGAGCAAACTTGGCAGTATGCTGCAGCTGGAGGAACATGACTGCTAGTTTCTTGTCCTTTTGCGGCACCTCCTGTCTCTAGGCTCATGCTACTCCCTTCCTCAACCTGGGAACCAACATTGGGGCCTTCAAACTGCTGTGCATCCTCCATGAGCATGTAACCAACACTATGGTCAAAAAACTCAGGTGACTCCTCCATGCATGATGGTGGGGCTACAGAAGGAGTAACTGTGGACAAGGATCCGGTGGAATAGGCTGCTTTGCCAGATGCGTTGGAAGGCAAACTTGTGCGAGCCTGGGTGACAGAGGATGAGGACGGCTTTGTTATCCACTCCACTAACTCTTCTGCATGTTGTGGCTCAATATCACGACCAACAGCAGAAAAAAAGGACAAGCGTGACCCGCCTGCAGAGGATGCACCACGTCCGCCACCTTTCACTGAAGACACAGAGGCTGCTTGCCCTCTTTTAGTGACCTGGGAGCATCTGCCTCTCCTTTGTGGCCTTCCTGACATGATGTTTTGGGTTTTTTTTAGCACCGCACTACACTGTACTATATATCATACACCCCCGAATGCACCGATATATAGTGTACACTCAATACACTGCGTGTATATCTGTATGCACTAGACTGTATATATTTGAAGACAACACGTCAAGTAGTGTGCTATATACCGTACACCCCAAAATGCATTGATATATAGTGTACACTCAATACGCTGCGTGTATATCTGTATACACTAGACTGTGTATATTTGAAGACAACACATCAAGTAGTGTGCTATATACCGTACACCCCCAAATGCACCAATATATAGTGTACACTCAACAAGCTGTGTGTATATCTGTATACACTAGACTATATATTTTAATACAACACGTCAAGTGTACTATATAACTTATGTACAGATATATAGTGCACACGCAATAAACTGTCTTTATATATTTATATATATATATATATACCAGGCTGTATATATTTTAATACACCACGTCAAGTGTACTATATACCTTATGTACAGATATATAATGCACACTCAATACGCTGTGTGTATATATATATATATATATATATATATATATATACCATGTTGTATATATTTTAATACACCATGTCAAGTGTATTATATACCTTATGTACAGATATATAGTGCACCCTCAATACGCTCTGTGTATATATATATATACCAGGCTGTATATATTTTAATACACCACGTCAAGTGTACTATATAAATTATGTAGAGATATATAGTGCACATTCAATACGCTGTGTGTGTATATATATATATATATATACCAGGCTGTATATATTTTAATACACCACGTCAAGTTTACTACATACCGTATTGACAGATATATAGTGCACACTCAATACGCTGTGTGTATATACAGTATCTCACAAAAGAGAGTACACCCCTCAAATTTTTGTAAATATTTTATTATATTTTTTCATGAGACAACACTGAAGAAATGACACTTTGCTACAATGTAAAGTAGTGAGTGTACAGCTTGTATAACAGTGTACATTTGCTGTCCCCTCAAAATAACTCAACACACAGCCATTAATGTCTAAGCCGCTGGCACCAAAAGTGAGTAAACCCCTAAGTGAAAATGTCCAAATTGGGCCCAATTAGCCATTTTCCCTCCCCCGATGTCATGTGACTCATTAGTGTTACAAGGTCTCAGGTTTGAATGGGGAGCAGGTGTGTTAAATTTTGTGTTATCGCTCTCACTCTCTTATACTGGTCACTGGAAGTTCAACATGGCACCTCATTGCAAAGAACTCTCTGAGGATCTGAAAAAAAGAATTGTTGCTCTACATAAAGATGGCCTAGGCTATAAGAAGACTGCCAAGACCCTGAAACTGAGCTGCAGCACGGTAGCCAAGACCATACAGCGGTTTAACAGGACAGATTCCACTCAGAACAGGCCTCGCCATGGTTGATCAAAGAAGTTGAGTGCATGTGCTCAGCGTCATATCCAGAGGATGTCTTTGGGAAATAGACGTATGAGTTCTGCCAGCATTGCTGCAGAGATTGAAGGGGTGGAGGGTCAGCCTGTCAGTGCTCAGACCATACGCCGCATACTGCATCAAATTGGTCTGCATGGCTGTCGTCCCAGAGGGAAGCCTCTTCTAAAGATGATGTACAAGAAAGCCCGCAAATAGTTTGCTGAAGACAAGCAGACTAAGGTCATGAATTACTGGAACAATGTCCTACGGTCTGATGAGACCAAGATAAACGTATTTGATTCAGATGGTGTCAAGTGTGTGTGATAGCAACCAGGTGAGGAGTACAAAGACAAGTGTGCCTTGCCTACAGTCAAGCATGGTGATGTGTGTGTCATGGTCTGGGGCTGCATGAGTGCTGCCGGCACTGGGGAGCTGCAGTTTATTGAGGGAACCGTGAATGCCAACATGTACTGTCACATACTTAAGCAGAGCATGATCCCCTCCCTTCGGAGACTGGGCCTTAGAGCAGTATTCCAACATGATAACGACCCCAAATACACCTCCAAGAGGACCACTGCCTTGCTAAAGAAGCTAAGGGTAAAGGTGATGGACTGGCCAAGCATGTCTCCAGACCTAAATCCTATTCATTGTGCATCTGTGGGGCATCCTCAAACTGAAGGTGGAGGAGCGCAAGGCCTCTAACATCCACCAAATAAGTGATGTTGTGATGGAGGAGTGGAAGAGGACTCCAGTGGCAACCTGTGAAGCTCTGGTGAACTCCATGCCCAAGAGGGTTAAGGCAGTGCTGGAAAATAATGGTGGCCACACAAAATGGGAGAACCCGTACCTCAAGTGGTCTCGAAGTGTCCAACGGTGACCTCAGGAGAAGGTGAGGAGGTAGTGTTGTAGTGAATAAACCACCTACAATCTCCGGAACGCGAGGAGGTGGAAGTCAAACTCCTACGGGGTGTCTACGTGTTACTTATCCTAAATCCAGACCTCTGTACGAACCGGTCAGGTAGTGGAAATGGGAATCGAAGAAATCGTTCCGTCACCAGGAGAACCTCCACATAAACCCCAGCAATAGTACAACCTTATGACGAGATTCCGGGTCAGAGGCTTCCCTCC
>BLSH010473573.1:2894616-2908628 GCA_018402905.1 Glandirana rugosa | reverse complement strand
GGGGGAGAGGAGAGAGAGAGGGGGAGAGAGAGAGGGGGGAGAGAGAGGGGAGAGAGGCACCCCCACATCAGAGTACTCACTGAAAAGCAGGAGGGACTGCATGGATGGATGGACGGATGGACGGATGGATGAGACTCCATCTTTCTTCACATGCTGGGCTGTTCTCTTGAATCTTCCCGCCCACATCTCCTTCTCTTACAGAACTCTGCCTGTCGGGGAGTGTGGGCGGGGCTGACACAGCAGGAGAGGAGGGGGGAGGAGGAAGCAGCTGCAGCTGTCCACTGACTGGCTGTGCAGGCTGCAGGGGGAGGGGTCAGCACTCACTGCTCGCTCTGATGAGCTCAGCTGAGTGTCTCTTTCTGGCTGTGATCGGAGCGCTCCGTGAGCTTCGCTCCATCACGCTGTTTCTTTCCCACTCGCAGCGCTTCCCTGATATCAATAAACACAGAGTCTGTGCTCAGCTGACGGCAGGGGATCTGTGATGATTATCAGAGGTGGATCTTTAATAAGACAAAAATAAGATAAGCCGCGAGGCCCCTGTAGGTGCGAGGCCTAAGGCGACCGCCTAATTTGCCTAATTAAAGAGCCGCCTCTGAGTGGAAGTCCAGTAAAAAATGATTTTTTCTTTATCTTTGATATTATTCATTTTCTGGCTAGCTAGTTGTTTAGCTTAGAAAGTTTTATCTAAGGCAGACAATCAGCTACTTCCTGTTCTTCAGGGACAACTCTATTTCCTGTTATCTGAATTTGCTAAGCTGTATTTTACTTCCTGAAAAGGTTGTCCCTCCTTCTTAGACAAGGCATGCCTGGACCTTCCCATCTCATCCCTCCTATCCTTCACAGAACATGATGTCCTCCTGTCTTCATAGCCCCGCTCTGGCTGACAGCTTCTCCTGAGGGGGAAGGGGGGGTGGACAGGCTTTGGAAGTATGTTATGTTTGTTAGAAAATGTAAAATAGATTATAATGCAGCATGCTGCAGATTTTCTGCAGTGTAGAACCACGTGGTTGTTTCTGCATGGCACTGTGATGGCACTGTGATGGGCACGGCGTGCACATGCCCAGCTGCTGTGAATTGCAGAGGGAGCTGGGGGAGAAGTATGAAAGAAATAAGGTACAAAGGAACATTTTTGAAAGTTTGGAAGGATACAGATCAATTTCTATTCCTCATTACATGTGAGTAATGAGTTTAAGGCTCCGTTTCCACTAATGCAACTTGTCATGCGACTTTGGACACAAAGTCACAGCCCATTGATTTCCATGGCAAGCCTTCCCATCTATGCGACTTTGAAAATCAGTGACTTTTAAAAGGTACCTGCACAACTTTGATGTGACTTTGATGCGACTTTGATCCAGAGAGTGTAACGTTGGACTGTCCTCAGTCCCTTTCTCTGTCTCAAAAGTGAGAAATCAGGGGTCTGTTTAGACCCCTGATATTTTATCTAAGGCCCCCAGCAGGGCTCCTACATAAAATTGTAAAAAAAATAATATAGTATTGTAAAAAATAATAAAAAACAAAATTGTAACAAAATAAAATAAACTACTGACACCGATCTTTGCCCTTCTGACATATATACACACACACTCATGTTTGTTTGCGCTTAGTGGTGCAAACCCTAATGCAATAGGCTACGCACATCTATGTCCATAACCTTGGCTACTGCATGGAATCAATAGAACATAAACTGGACTCCACCATCACAGAACTAACCAAAATACGGACCAAATCCAGGACCTCCAAAAACTAGAAACTGTCACAGCCAAACTGGATGATTTAGAAAACAGAAATAGGAGGTACAACTTTAGAAATCGGGGTATCCCTGAGACTTTTAAGGACACTCCTGAAATTTTCCATTCATTTATAAAAGATCTTATCCCTGACATCCAGTCACATAGATTGGAATTGGACGGAGCTCATAGGACCCTCGGTCCTCTCAGGTCAGATGGTCTCTCAAGGGACAATGTGGTTAAACCACATTACTATGCAATCAAGGAAGAAATCTTTAAGAGAGCTCGAACCACAACACAACCCCCCTTACAGGGCCATGCAATCCAGATATTTGCTGACCTTTCTCCTACAACTTTACAGAGGAGAGGATTTAAACTCCTGCTGACCATTCTGACACAACATGAGATCAAATACTGGTGGCTCTTTCCTTTTAACCTCATATTACTGTTTAAGAATAAAATATTCACTTTCTCTACTTTTCAGGAGGGGGAACGTATCCTGCTACAACTAGGCCTCATCTCACATGAGCGCCCCCTGTCTCCACCAGGGCATATCACAAGTGGTAACAAATGTCAACTTTCCTTTGCCACAAATATAGGTGGCAACTCACCAGGCCATCCTGACCCCTTTTTACGGGTGGTCAATATGCGCGTTTGTTACAATGCCATAGACTCTCCAATCGTCTCCACCTGGATGTTTAACGGATTCTACTGTATAAGAAATGACTCCAAAGGAGACCATAGAGGGATGTCTCATTGCGTAGTATTATTTATTAAGATATGTCATTTATAAAAAGTAGAATAAAAACTCACATTTTCCGGTGCCAGAGACCCTGGCACTAGATGTATGGCAATATGCAAACAGATCTGGTATGACGCTGGTTGCCCGGCTCCTGTCCCCAATCGCGTGTGTGCCAAGCCTCGTTGTGGTGTCTACGGGGAATGCACTAAGTAACCCGCTGCTGCTGCAACTTATTTTTTGCCTTCTGGCGTCTTCAGGAATTGACGTCACGCTGACCCCGGTCTCTATTTATATGGATGTAACTCGCGTGATTAGCTGCTATTTGCAAATCTTTGCAAGAGGGAGGGAATGGGCGGTACTATTCAAATGTATTTAAGCCGTTTGCAAATATACCACAACACCCCGCTCCAAAGTTCCTCTTACAATCAGAATAATAAAAACAATATTTAGTACATATTAACCAAAATAATCAACATTGCTTATATTGATATATCAAAATTATCTCGTTTTCTGCATAAAGCAGCCTAATGTAGCTGGGCATAGCTTTGCATAAAACTCATATACTTTATTTAAAATGAATTTAAAAACAAGTAGTGATTTAAAATAAACACAGCGGCCCCCAGTGCCAACAGCTAAAAATGCAGGTGTTTCCTAGCTGATATTTTGGCAGGTTCTCTGTGTATTCCCATTAATAAATGCGCAATTTTAAGTACATATATCTTTAGATAAACAGGTAGTGCTTCCGTATCTTCTCCTAAACAAACCGTTTTAAGGAACCCCTAAAAATCTGTGAGAAAACAATTGAGGTCTATGTCCTTGTTGAGTCCAAGGGGTTGTAGACTTTGTAATTTTTGAATCCATCGTGTTTCCATTTGGGAGACAGCTTTTGTCATATCAGTCCCCCTCCAATGAGGTACAACTTAATCAATACCCCAGAATCTTAATTTTGTAGGTTCTCGATCATGGACCTGTCTAAAATGATTAGAGACGCTATGTAGCCTGTATCCTTTTTTTATATTTTCAATGTGTTCTCCCACTCTTTTTGCCAACGTCCGAGTGGTTATATCCACATATTGATAGTTACATGGACACATAAGCAGGTACGTTACGTACCTAGATTCACAGGTGATGAACCCATTTATTTTGAATTCTCTGCCTGTGATTTGGGATGAGAAACTAGAGGTCTCTCTTCTCTTATCACCAGAGATTCTATATGCCTTGCACCTCCTGCACCTAAAAAAGCCTTTTCGATCCAGAAAAGTAGGCTTTCTTGCAGGAGGCCTAGGTACGTTCTTTGCTACCAGGTCTCTAAGTCTGAGAGCCCTCCTATATACAAACCTGGGCCTAGATGGCAAAAACTTCTTCAGGGTAGGATCTTTCTGCAGTATTCCCCAATGCGTCTTAAAACTTTTTTCCACTTCTTTATATTATAAGTTGAACCCTATTGATAAAGGCCACATTAAATTCTCCTTGTTCTGATGTTTTCTGATTAGATTGTAATAATGTGTTTCTATCTAATAGTCTTACTTTTTCTCTAGTAAGTAAAAGTTGTTTTTTGTACCCCTTTTCCATAAATCTCTTAATAAGTAGGTCTGTTTGTTGAATATAATCCGATTCTTGGTTACAATTCCTTTTGATGCGAAGGAATTGACCCTTGGATATAGCCCTAGTCCACTGTGGATGGTGGCAACTCCGGGTTGATATATACCCATTCCTATCTGTATTTTTAAAGTGAGTGCGAGTCTCCAAATGTGCACCCACCCTATAGATTTCCAAATCTAAGAAGTTAACCTAGGTTCAGCTTGATGTGCTAGTGAATCAAACCCCATATCTGTTATTATTGATATGTGCCAAGAATTCCTCTAATTGTGAGGAGTCGCCTTCCCACACGACAAAAACGTCATCTATATATCTTAAATATGTTTTCATTTGGGGCCACTGATTGGTGAATATCGATTCCTCCTCCCATTTATTAAGATGTATGTTTGCGACATTGGGGGCATATCTTGCCCCCATCGCTGCTCCTTTAATCTGGTTGTAGAACTCACCCGAATACCAGAAATAATTGTTAGTCATAGCCATCTCCAATGATTCGAGAATGAATCTTATTTGGGGGTTGGCGAGAGTAGAATATTTATTTAGGGCCCATCTGGTTGCATCTATGGCATCTGACTGTTTAATATTAGTGTAGAGTGACTCTACATCTATAGTAGCCAATATCGTATGTTCTGTAAGCTCAATTTCCTTGATGCAGTTAATCAATTCTCTGCTGTCCTTCAAATAGGCTTTACCCCTAGTGGCTATGGGTTGAAAATGGATGTCAATGTATTCCCCCAATCTCGAATACAGTGACCCAATGCCACTAATAATAGGCCTACCTGGAGGCTTAGCCTGATTTTTATGTATCTTTGGTATCTGATACATAACGGGGACTCGAGGTACCTTGGGGACCAAGTACCTGTTCTCTTTTTTTATTAAGTATTCCTTTTTTGAAACCTTTATTCACATGTTTCTGTAATTAATTTTTCAACTTGGCAGTAGGGTTCCCTTTTAATTTTTTATATGTTTCAGCATCTTGAAGTAACCTTTGCATTTCTGCATGGTAATCCTCTCTAGTAAGAACAACCAGGCCTCCCCCCTTATGCGCTGGCCTACTAACAATCTGGTTGTTCTCCTCCAATTGTTTTATAGCCTCTCTAAATTGTTTCTCATTTCTTTTTTGTGTGGGGGGAATTTTCCCTATATCTTCTTGTACCATACGTTTAAAAACCTCTATATGAGAAACAATTTAGAGAGGCTATAAAAAAAACTCATTACAGAAACATGTAAATAAAGGTTTCAAAAAAGGAATACTTAATAAAAAAGAGAACAGGTACTTGGTCCACAAGGTACCCAGAGTCCCCGTTATGTATCAGATCCCAAAGATACATAAAAATCAGGCTAAGCCTCTGGGTAGGCCTATTATTAGTGGCATTGGGTCACTGTATTCGAGATTGGGGGAATACATTGACATCCATTTTCAACCCATAGCCACTAGGGGTAAAGCCTATTTGAAGGACAGCAAAGAATTGATTAACCACATCAAGGAAATTGAGCTTACAGAACATACCATATTGGCTACTATAGATGTAGTGTCATTCTACATTATTATTAAACAGTCAGATGCCATAGATGCAACCAGATGGGCCCTAAAGAAATATTCTACTCTCGCCAACACCCAAATAAGATTAATTCTCAAATCATTGGAGATGACTATGACTAACAATTATTTCTGGTATTCGGGTGAGTTCTACAACCAGATTAAAGGAGTAGCGATGGGGGCAAAAAATTCATTTTAAAGAAAGTATATGACAGTGGTTCTCAACTCCGGTCCTCAGGACCCACCAACCGGCCAGATTTTAAGTATTACCTTGGGGAGATGCAGACTAGAATACTGCAATCACTGAGCAGCAAATGACCTGTGATGTATTTCAGTTATCCTGCAAACCTGGCCTGTTAGTGGGTCCCGAGGACAGGAGTTGAGAATCACTGGTATATGAGTTTTATGCAAAGCTATGTTCAGCTACGTTAGGCTGCTTTATGCAAAAAATGAGATCACGATATATCAATATAAGCAATGTTGATTATTTTGGTTAATATGTAATAAATATTGTTTTTATTATTATGATTGTAAGAGGGACTTTGGAGCGGGGTGTTGTGGTATATATGCAAACGGATTAAATACATTTGAATAGTACCACCCATCCCCCCCCTCTTGCAAAGATTTGCAAATAGCAGCCAATCACCGCAAGTTACATCCGTATAAATAGAGATCGGGGTCAGCGTGACATCACTTCCTGAAGACACCAGAAGGCGAAACGTATTGCCATACATCTAGTGCCAGGGACTCTTGCACCGGAAAATGTGAGTTTTTTATAAATTACACATCTTAATGATTAATACTATGCTATGAGACATCCCTCTATGGTATCCTTTTGAGTAATTTCTTATAGAATCCGTTAGACATCCAGGTGGAGGCGATTGGAGAGTCTATGGCATTGTAACAAACGCGCATATTAACCACCCTTAAAAAGGGGTCAGGATGGTCTGGTGAGTTGCCACCTATATTTGTGCGGAAGAGCACTGGTGCAATTTTCACAGTCACAAGAGGACAGGACTCATGTGGTGTTGGGACATATTAATGGACTTTTATCGGTTCACCATATGTTGCACTCAAAGCATATGTTGATTATACTGTATATATGTTAGTGATTGGTACACTGTTTTATATATTTTATTTATTTTGATTGATTGTATATTATTTGGTATATACCTGAAGCTAGGTGGGAAAAAAATTTGCAGGTATAAATTCCCATTGGCATTTCCAGCCTAGTCAGCGCCATCGCCTTTTGTTTTTGTTTTATGGTTTGTATTAGTGATTTACACTATTAAAGTGGCAGCGACACAAATACGCATTTTACAATCCCAAGGGGCGCCATTCCTTATGTTCACTGTTTTCTTCCCTACCCCTCAATAGGCTATGAGTGTTTTAAAATAACACGGGGGATGGACGCGGAAGCCATCTCCCTTCCATTTCTCGCCATTTTATGTTTTAATTGAAGTAGTTTATTATGTCGGGGCTTTTGGACCCTAGTTTCAGTAAGACAATATTTTTTGATGTTGTTGGTTTGCCGGAGTGGTACTCATGTACCTCCACCTGCCGCAGAGTTCTAAGTTTTCTCAGACACTGGGACAGGTTTGTCGCCTCTTACATAGAGGAGATGCAGAAAATTTTAGTTTTTTTCCTTCCTGAAGACATGGAGGGGTTTTATCTCCATTACCTCCAGGGTCACATTCTTCTCTCCTACATCTTCCCCCTTTTCTTTACTATTTCTTTCCAATATATTAATCCTTTCTTTTTTTCAGTGACCTTTCCAGTGGCACTGGCTTACCAGCCCATAGGCCAAGAGCCTATTCACATTATCCACCTCAACCCAAGACCCGGATCTCCCAGATTTAAGGTAAGAGGCCTCGTACAGCTGATCACCTCCCCTTTTCTTGCTCCATAGTGGTAATCAATGCTCTCACACCTACTTAAAAAATAATTACTCATAATACACAAGGCCTTAATTCTCCTTCATAAGATACTATAGAACTATCACAATTAAAAAGCTGATGTTATCCTCTAACAGGAGACCCACTTCCCCAGACTCTATAGACCCTGCTTCCTACATGCCAAATTCTCAACCTTTTTCCTAACGTATGCCTGAAAATACATTTGCATCTGTTTGCGATCATATTCTCGAAGGGATGCAAATTCAATCTCATTGCAGAACATAGAGACCCGGAAGGGAGATTTTTGCTAATAAAAGGAGTTATAAGCCAGAAACGATATACTTTAATATCTTACTATGCGCCCGACGAGGGTCAAGCTAAATTTTTCCAACATATGTTTAAGACTTTGAGACCCCTGGTGGAGGATATGGTGATCTATGGGGGAGATTCTAAGATAGCATTTGATGAAAAGCTGGACAAGAATAAACTCAACATTGGGCGCCTCACTCACCCACCTAAACAAAGTCTATGCATTGCCAAGATGATCTATCAACAAGGTTTGATTGATATATGGAGAGAAGTAAACCCCACAATGAGGGATTATACGCATATCTCCCATCCTCACAATTCTTTTGCGAGGATAGACCATATTTTTGTTCCAGCCTCACAATCCCCTTGGGTCGCCGGATACTTTATCAGGGACTTCGCATGGTCAGATCACTCAGCGGTAGTTTTGGTTCTCAGATGTCCAATAGGCTTGAATAGCCTGGACATTGGAGACTGAATGAGGCACTGCTTAGAAACTCTATCATTGTCAATGAGATTGAAAAAGCAACTTGGGAATTATTCCTCCTTAACAACGTTGATAATATAACCCCCCCCCCCCCCACACACACACACACACACACACAATCCTATGGGCAGCTCACAAGGCCACGATCAGAGGGAAACTTATCCAAATTTCCACCCAAATTAACCATTCCAGAAGAGCAGATATAGAAAAGCTAGAAAGGGAATTCCTCTCTTTGAGCAAGAAACATAAACAAGACCCCAAATCAATCTCAATTGCTCAATTGGAGGCCACCGGCACAGCACTAAACTTGGCACTTCCTTCCAAAGCTGAAAAACATCTAAGATGGAGCAGAGCTAGATTCTATCACCAAAAAGATAAAACTAACTCCATGTTGGCAACAAAACTTTCTCCCAAACCATGAACACAATATATGCCCAAAATTAAGGTAGCTGGAGGAACACTAACTCAAAATCCCCAAAGGATAATGAGAGCCTTTCATGAAGCTTTATTGCACCGACAAAATGACCAACGAATATGAAATCGACTGATTCTTCACCTCACCTTAGGCTAAACTACCTAAGCTTAAAGATCGCCACCGTCTTCTCCTAGAAGACCCGATCTCGGTGGAAGAAATTTCCCACACCATTAAGGCATTAAAAAAACACTCATCCCCGGGCCCAGATGGTTTTTCTAACCCTTACTATAAATAGTTTGTCCCAATCTTCTCCCCATACCTAGTTAGATTTTTTTAATACGCTGCTTAAGGGCAGTACACTTCACAAAACACTTAACTCTGCATTCATCACAGTAATCCCTAAACCCGGCAAACATCCCAGCTCAGTAAGTAACTATCGCCCTATATCGTTAGTTAATAACGATCTCAAGATTCTGACTAAGATCCTTGCAGACCAAATCTCGTCCTTTATCAGCCTATATATACATAAGGACCAGGTGGGCTTCATACCAGGCAGACAAGGCCCCGGCCAAATCCGGAGGGCAGTGGATATTATCTCCCTACTAAGGTTGGGTTGGGATGGGGGAAAACGTCAGGAAGGATGCCTTTTGTCGATCGACCTCCAAAAGGCGTTCAATTCTCTTCCATGGCCCTATATGTTTGGCATATTGAAAACATGGGGTTTCAGACACTCATTTCTTAATATCTTGGGGGCACTCTACTCCGCTCTTATAGCCCAAATTCAGTTCTAGGGATTTTACTCAGTCTTTCCCTATCTTCAAGGGTACTAGGCAGGGCTGTCCTCTTTCCCCTTTGATATTTGCAATTGCGATAGAAACTCTGGCCATCGCAATAAGAGATCACCCAGATATACGAGGGGTACAATGTGGCTCACAATCACATAAATGTGCTCTCTTTGCTGATGACATGTTCCTGTTTGTCACGTCCCCATTGATCTTCCTCCCCAACATTTATCACCTACTAAAGGAATTCGGTAAGATGTCAGGCCTACACCTAAAGTTTACCAAATCTTTAGCCTTAAATATCAACATTCCTTCGTGCGAAATGGCACGCCTAAAAGAAAAATTCCCATTTTCTTGGAACGACACTGAAGTCCAATATTTGGGGATCAAACTCACTTCCAGGATTGACAACTTATACAAACACAATTTACAAGAAATTAGTAGAAGATCTAAATAACTTGTCCAGATTTGAAGATTCATGGCTCGGGAGAGATAATTCCATAAAAATTACCTTGCTACCACAAATTTTATATTTATTTAGGGCATTATCCATCTCCATCATTAAGGAACAGCTTAAACATCTCCAATCTAAACTCATTCATTTTGTCTGGGGAGGTAAGGGACATCGCTTACCCAAAAGAACTCTATTTAGGGCAAGAGATAGGGGAGGTTTGGGATTACACAACTTGATCTGGTACTACAATGCGGCACAAGTTGCTCAACTCTCAACGATTTATTCTTGCATGGCACACCCTGATTAGGTACATATAGAGCATCAAGCCATCCTGAAACACAATAGATTTCATACTATGTTGTTCCCCCAAATTGCGACCGCCCATCTTAGCACCCACCCTCTCACATTCAGTCACTTTATGGGATTCACTTAGAGATCACCCACATCGTACTTCCCCCATGAAACCCCTCTCCCACATCTTTCATAATCCCCTTTCCCCCCCCTACCCATGAAATACAAGCATTTAGATGGTGGTTAGACAAGGGGATGTATAGAATAGGACACTACTTCCATTCAACAGGACCTATAACCAAAGCATACTGTATCAGCAAAATAGAATTGCTCAGGTCCGAATATTACAGATTCACCCAAATTTCACACTTCCTACAAAGCATATGGATAGGCAAACCTGAACCCCCCACCTTCACTGACTATGGGCAATGGTGTGGCCAGGCTACAGAAATCTCGGTAATATACAGGTCTCTTTCCACAACAACGTTAAAGACAGCATATATGCTAGCATTGGAGAATGACCTAGCAAGGGAATGGGAGATGGAAACATGGCTCAAAACATTCTTTAGTTCTTTTAAAGGGGTTCTCTCAATATCTCTCTAGTGGAAGCTAACTTAAAAATTATAACAAGGTGGTATATGGTACCCTCTAAAATATCCCAAATATACCCGAACTCCTTCCCCCTCTGTTTCAGAGGTTGTGAGTCCATTGGGAACATGATACACATCTGGTGGGAATGTCCCAAGCTTAGAAGATTCTGGAACTAAATTTTCAACATGATTCGCAAAGTTACAGGACATCCTATCCCCCAGTCTCCTACTGTGGCTCTACTCAACTTCCCGGCCCAGTTGGTTCCTAAGACTTCCCAACGCCTGATTTTCTTTATACTTACAGGTGCGAAACTTACAATAGCCAAGGCCTGGAAGAGCCCTTCTGTATCTTTTCATCTGGCCAAGAGGAAAATCTCTTGGATTATGGACCAAGAAAAGATGGTTAGTATCTTTCTGGACTCATCAAAGAAGTTTGAGGCCATCTGGGAACCTTGGGCAATCTATACATACACCTCTCTTTGAACTGGGTAGCTCCTTATTACACCGTAACGTCGCTGGAAAGGTTGATTCTTATTATTTTTTCTTCTTTCCCCTTCTCTTTTCTCTTCTTGTTCTTCACCTTGACTAGGGTAGTTCAGAGGTTCCCATTACCTACCCAATACACCAATACCCTCCACCCCCTTTTTCCCCAATAAAAACCCATAACACCATGTGGAGTTAAATGGCCGTCAGGCCTTTTATTAAACAACTTAAGTAATAAATAACCATATTTAACATTAACATGAAAAACCCCAGATAGCTGTCCCCAGATGCAAACACCGCCTCGAAGACCATACAAAATGATTAATATTCAACCCACTATAGATGTTCCCAGCCGCAAAACGCCGCCTCGGGAACACTAACTTTTTGTCACAGACCTACCAGTACCTGGTCCCTCTTATTGGCCACACCCAACCAGAGGACACCATACCGACGATGGTTTCCCCACTTAATCCCCACCAACAGATTTTTTAACCGCATGTAAGGGGTCTTAACCGCCATCTAGCTACTCTCCTACCACCACCAACCAACTTCCACTATCCTCAGGGAGGGAGGGCGGGACGTAACTCTGTTGCTTTCCACCTCCGACTGTTACTGTCTCCACCCTTCCTTCAGTCTACACAACTCTCCTCCCCCTCACACCCTCTCCTGGACCAATCACGTAAGTAACCCTCTCCTGATATTTTTTAAAACATATTAACTCTATGCTGTCCATTTCCCTTTCCACCCTGTCATGCTAGCCCTACGTTTCATTCGTCCCTCATAGCTCCGTGCCTTCCTTTCTCTTTTCCTTGTATAAATTGCTTATATTCCCACGACACATCAAATTTGATGGAAACAGGGAAAAGTAAAGCCTCTCCCCAAGGAACACAGCAGGTTCCCTATCGGGGTGTACATGGAGGAGAGTAATCATCTACTATACCTAAAGCCAAGAATAAGTTTAATACTATAACAACTTAAAAAGCTTGAGACATTAAGGACATTAATGATACAGTTAATGGTTATCTTCTGTCCAATTTATGTCTTCCTTATTTGCGTCAAAATGGCAAGTTTTGTATTTCCATCCTGCAAATGTGTTTCAAGGACGCTTCTATATGTTTGTAAGCGAATGAGCTGAAAGCGGAGTTCCACTCGTTTTTGGGTTTATTAAAAATCAGCAACTACAAAAAGTGTAGCTGCTGACTTTTAATAAACAGTAACTTACCTGTCTCCCGGTCCAGCGATGGCTGCGCCCGAAGCCTTGCTTGTCTTTCCCCTCTTCCCGATGGCCCCGCCATTCCTAGTGTGGGCACCCGGCCCGGCTTCACGGCCGGGCACCCACTGCGCATGCGCGAGTCGCGCTGCGAATTCCTAGTGGCCAGGCAATCTTCTGGGACTCTGTGACGTGTCACAAAAGATTGCCAGGAGGGAGGGGCCGCCTAGGAGGAGAGGAGGAGTCGCCTAGGCGGCTCAGAGGCGGAAGGTGGAAGAGGGACAGGAAGTCCCTCTGAAACCCGGGGACACACTCCCCCCCCCAAAAAAAATTACATGCCAAATGTGGCATGTAAGGGGGCGAGGAGTGCTTAAAGCGGAAGTTCCATTTTTGGGTGGAACTCAGCTTTAATGTTTCTTTTGTCCTTTGAAAAAAACAATAAAAATTATTGAACATAAAAATCAATGGGCTGTGACTTATCATGCAACTTTGGACACATAGTCGCACGACAAGTTACATTTCCACTATTGCGACTCCAAAGTTGCGTGATTTAGAGTGCAACTTTGATGCGACTGAGTGCAGCTTTGATACAACTTTACACTCTCTGGATCAAAGACACATCAAAAGTCGCATTAAAGTAGCACAGGTACCTTTTCAAAGCTGTTGATTTTCTAAGTCGCATAGATGGGAACAGGTGCCATAGAAATCAATGGGCTGTGAATTGTCATGCGATTTTGTGTACAAAATCGCATGGCAAAGTCATACTAGTGGAAACTGAGCCTTAGTCTACGTTTCCACGATTGCGACTCCAAAGTTGCACGATTTAGAGTGCAACTTTGATGCGACTTTGAGTACAGCTTTGATCCCACTTTATACTGTCTGGATCAAAGTCGCATCAAAAGTTGCATCAAAGTACTGCAGGCACCTTTTCAAAGTCGCTGATTTTCAAAGTTGCATAGATGGTAATGGGAACCATTAAAATCAATGGGCTGTGACTTGGCATGCGACTTTGAACACATAGTCGCATGACAATTCACGTTTCCACTATTGCGCCCCGAGAGTTGCACAATTTAGAGTGCGACTTTGATGCGACTTTGAGTGCAGCTTTGGTCCAACTTTACACTCTCTGGATCAAAGTCACATCAAAGTAGTGCAGGTACAGTTGCTGGTTTTCAAAGTCGCATAGATGGGAATGGGTGCCATTGAGATCAATGGGCTGTGACTTGTCATGCAACTTTGTGTCCAAAGTCGCATGACAAATGATAAACGGATCCTTAGTGTGGTTTCCTGTACTATAGTGATGATTGTAGTCTGTGAGCTGAGATCCCAGAGCACTTCCAGCTACACTGACAGTGGGTAAGGGTAGATACGCTGAAACTTTTGGTCGTTGACATGGACGTGATGAAACTACACTGAAACTAGGTCTCTCACATTTCAACCTGGTTTCGACGTGAGTTTCAGCGTAGTTTCAGCGTGAGATTTAACACGTTG
>BLSH010473573.1:2875067-2889590 GCA_018402905.1 Glandirana rugosa | reverse complement strand
CAAGCAGAGAAAATCTTGGCTCCCCCCCAGGCAGAGACCAAATGGACTAGGCAGTTTAAGGTCTGCAGATTCAGACGTCCCTAATAGCTCCTATATTTAGAATGCAATGTTGGAAAGCAGCCAATGATGGTGGAGAATTCATTTTACTGTGTTCTAGATAGGGTTTTTTAGTGAGATTTGGGACGTCTGCCCTGTTACTAGGCAGATTACACTTCTCTTTCTTATCTAATCTGTCTATTCCAGCAATTAGCAACAGAAGCACAGCTAGAGAGAAATTCCAAAGGTTTTTTTTTCTTTCTAGTTTCTATCTAGCTGTGCTGGCTGTTGGTTAATAATTATAGTTCATTTTTATTTTTATTTCTTACTTATTTTTTTGGTGGGGCGGAGCCCCCCAGCCCTTATGGACGAGCCTCCACCGTTCACTACTATATAGCAGCAGGATGCAACCAACTACCATATCTAGGGCATGGATGGACTTCATATCGGAACCCGGATATGCAATCACGTCACTTATCTGCCCATGGACTAGTACAATTCAGGTACCGATATGAAGTCCATCCATTCCATGGATATGGTTATGTGTTTACCAATTACTAAATAAATGAATGATCCGGTAGCTTCTAGTCTAGTCTCCCACATATCTTGTTTTCTTTATTTGGGTTGGCTACTTTTTGTGGTGACACCCACCATTACATTGTGCACCGGTGTGAACCAGGCCTTAAAACCAGCCTTTGGTAGGAATTATTTCACAGTGCAGCTAGATAGGTCAGGGTAGCTTATTTAAAAGCTCTACTGCTTACTAATAAAATGTACATGCAACAATGTCCAAATAATACCAATGTACAAATATTATTTGTAGTGCTGCATTTTTTGTTTATTCAAGCCAATAATGTCCATAGATACACTATAAACCTCCCCCTCTCAACAGACCTTTAGCTGGGTCTTTGCACCGGAGGGGCAGGATAGGCTTTCCGATCACATGATGACTGTGCTTAGCTGTCACAGTAGTCACATGATTGGGTGCTCATCCTACCAATTCCTGAGTATAACCAGACACCCAGATTTGTCTGTGACAGCTTGGTCACTGTGCTGGGAGCGCAGAGTGCGCACTTAGCACAGAAACCTTGGACACCACGGATGCATGTGTGTGCTGTGTGTGCATTAAAATCCACTCTTCTAGCTGTTACGCATAGGTTTCATTTTATGGACAAACTGAACAAATATTCTGATTGGTTGCTTATGGCAGCAATTCTTTTCCACTTATTTTCTTTTATCCAGTTTCAATGAATATTACCTCTACAGCATTCATAGTCTAGAATGAAGGAAAGTTATTAAACTGAAATTTACAACTGCCTTTAAACTGTATTTACCAAATTGTATACTTTAGTTGTGTAACAATTACTGGAAGTGCAGATTTGGATATCAGGAAATTTCTTCTTCCTAACATACTTCAGTGTGAGGCCATGTGCACGTAGTTCTAAAGCTTGGCTTGCTTACTCACTGTCTCCCTGGTTTATAGCACTTACACCTGTCTCAGACACTATGGGGTTGATTTACTAAAGCTTAAAAGTGCAAAATTTGGTGCAGCTCTGCATAGAAACCAGTCAGCTTCAAGGATTTATTGTCAAAGCTTGATTGAACAAGCTGAGGTTAAAAGCTGATTGGCTAGCATGCACAGCTGCACTGGTTTTTGCACTCTCCAGCTTTAGTAAATCAACCCCTATGTCTCAGTTTCTCACACATACTGTATGCCCCAAGGAGCAGTGGTGTATTTTGGTTTTGTGCTGCCCTAGGCAAGACTAAAATCGGGCTCCCCCATCTAAGTTTGTCCCACCCCTTTCTATTCTGGGTCTCTGCTGACTATGTGGTGTCATAGGTTGCTATGCAGGGTCTCTGGTGGTTGTACGGGGTCTCTGGTGGCTGTGTGTGGTGTCTGGTGGCTGTGCGGGGTCTCTAGTGGCAGTGTGGGGTCTCTGGCATCTGTGCAGGGTCTCTGGTGGCTATATGCGGTCTCTTGTAGCTGTGGGGGGTCTCTGGTGGCTGTGCGGGGTCTCTGGTGGACTGTGGGAAGGAGAGAGTGATGGGGGACATGGGAAAGGAGAGAAATGAAAAAGGGGGAGAGAGGAGGGGGGAAGGGGGGAGAGGGAGGGAGGGTGAGAGAGAGGGGGGTGAAAGACACCCCCAGTATCCACACTCACCTCACACCCTGGCCCCGACATAATACATCACATCATACATTGGAAAATGGTCCAACTGGCTGACGCGTTTCAAGGATCAAGTCCCCTTCCTCAGAGTCCAGTAGGAAACACCCCAGAACTGTGCAGGCAAACACACAGCAGCCTTCTTTTTATATTTTTCAAGCAAGCACTGACAGCTTTTAGAGAAAAGACACAAAGCAAGTTTATATCTACATGGCATGCCACTTACCCTCTCCCAAAACAGAAGGATTGCATCTCCACAGTCATTAATGAACATGGGGATAATACGTTGATTTTATCAGTGTTAAGCCAGAGCATTATTAAAGGATCAGTTCACCTAGAGCAACAGGTTACATGTTACACCCATATGCACCCACACCCGCTGTCACAAGTTAAAAACAACATGGCTGGGCAATTGCCCCCCTGTTCCATGGCCCTGTCCGCCCTTACTTTCATTCTTAATCCCCTTTCTTTTGCTATTGTATTAGTGTCTCCCTTTTGCAATATCCTTATCCATAAATATTTTTTCTGTACCATTTTTCCTATATTTTAAGATTGTTAATCCTTATCTCTAGATACTCTAAAATATGACAATAGAACCCCTGTTCTTTAAAGGACTACTATATTGTAGTTCTTCTGAAATATCCAAGTCTGGCATGACAGTGTTCATTATAGACATTTCTTCAAAGTCAGAATTGTTAATGTGATGTTATTGTAAATGATTCATCAGTATGCTGTATCAGTATGGCATGGATTACTAGAACTGCAGCTATACCATTGGCTTCAAGCCAGTTTAGATGCCATGTAGTATGACCACATGACATGGACCTGTCATCCACGTGCTCAGCGGGAAGATCCCCATTACAGAGAACGCCCGTGTAAAAGCAGTCTTAGTTTAAGTTTTCACATGTTAGAATGGGGCGCCTCGAGATGAATAATTTTAAAGGGTGCCTGAAAAACTGCTGAGAAACACTGTGTTAGATAATAACATTCATTTGAAAATGAATAAAGTGATAATCATTATTATTATTATATAGGACCCTGCTCTTTAGAACTTACAATCTAGGAGGGAATATTATGAAAACCTTTTGGCACAAACATTTTGATCCCTGCATATTGCCCAGTGTTTTGTATGCAGCAACTGAAAGATTATTGGGATATTTCATTCCCTTTTTTTTTATTTTGTATATTTATTTTGGTTTCCTTACAGCTGTGCTGATTTCAGGGATTTATCCAATGCAACACCAGCCACTGCCAGCCCACTCCTGGCATCTGTAAGATGCCAAGAATGGAAGAGGGTGCTGGGGCGATGTAACTCCAGAACACATGCACAAGAGTCACGTCATCAGTGACCATCCAATGACCAAGGAAGGAAACTGCTAAGAAGAAGCAGAGAACACGGCAGCAGAGGATGGAGCACTAAAATGGATTGCAGAGTTTTGATCATCAAAGGTCAAACCCAGAGGTATTCTTGCCTGTTATGGAAAAAATGCCACTGCTAAGCCATAGTACAATCCTGCTTTAATATAACCATCCTTATCAGTTATGCTACTTTATTAAAAACATGGTTTCCATATAGAGTTTGTAATTACATGCACATGAAGGTAGCATTTTCTAATTTATTTTTTTAATAAAGAGTCAAATACAGAAGATAAGGAAAATAAACACATTGGATACAAGCTGTAGACAGTATTTCTTATAAATACAGTTCTTAGGCCAAGTACAATATGAGTCATCAAAATACAACTGAAGTAGATTTGCTTTCTTGTTCAGGAAAAAAAGAGGAAGAAATATGGTCTAGGAGTAATACAGATATTAGGTTAGAAATATAAGAATCAGTGGGTGAAGGTACAGTAGGGTTGGAAAGACTGAGATACCCCAGACAGAACAGAATATTTTATTAAATGACTAACGAATACACAAAACACCAATATAATCAGTTATGAAAGTTACCTATGTAAATACCAGGCCTCTGAACCAGAGGATCATGACACTTTAAGGGCTCATGCACACTGTAGCTGATAAAGGACCGTTTTTAGTCATTTGGGCGTTTTTTTTAACAGCCCAAAAATGCCCCTTTATGTTATCCTATGTGTCCATGCACACATGGACGTTAATTGTCGTTTAACAGCAGTGGTGTTTTTGGGCTGTTATCTGAACACCCTAAATTGGCATTCAAAAGTTGTTCTTGTGACCACAAAAAACGCTAGACGCCGATAAACGCAGAATAACGCTCATAAACGCCATTGAATGGCCGTTTATCAGCGTCTGGCGTTTTTTATAGCCAATGGAAGCTAATGAAGTTAAAACAAAAACCGCTAAAAGACGCCGATAAACGCCGCTTACAAAACACTGCAAAAGAAGACTTTCTAAGCAGCGTCTCCTGCCCGACGCCCAGAGAGCCCAGAGAGCGTCCAGTGTGCATGGAGCCTTAGGATTCTCCTTTTGTGAACACACTACATGCATGCATTGAGGCTCAAGTGCATAGGGCCCTTTTATAGAGCTAGGACACAAGGAGTAATTGAGTTGAGTAGCCAAAGATAAATGCCTGAGGGAACCCATAGCTGAACATTAATACCAGAGTGTAAAGGAGGTTGAAAATGTAACAGCACCAAAGACACCTGTCATGCTTTTCTTGCTACCAAAACAACCTTCCTGTTTGAGATATCAACCCTCCAACACTTTTGTGCCCATCTGCTTGCCAGAGGCCTTCTCACGATATTACTGGCCATTGACCTTTACAGTATATCCCAAGAAAGGAATGTCCACACAAAATGTTAGCATTGATCCACTATACTGATGTTACTTTCAAATGGCATTACAGTCACATCACATAGACATACTATCCAGGGTCACTTGATAGCATTTTGTCAATAGCATATAGTGGACAAACCATAGCACTCACATGTGAAAGCAGCACACAGTTGATTGTAGTAAGCCATCTTTCCTACTCAGTCTCTCTCCTTCCAGGGTCATTAGTACTCATTCAGAGGGTCCTAGTTTGGCTTAGGTTGTGTGTATGCAGCTCACTGCTCCTTAGAGGTAGCCTTCCAGAGACAGAATCACTGCAGCCACTTCTGGCTTAAGTACACTTCTCCCAGGTCCTCCAGGGGAATAGCCTCACCCAGGGAAAGCTTGACTTGGACTAAAAGGCCTTTTGCAACCTACTCTAGCCTCCACCACCATAAGAGTCAGAATGACTACAGCCGGCTCTTCTGGCTAAAGGTCTACTTCCCCTGTCCTCCAGCCCTGTCCAGGGCCTCCACTTGCTGACTACAACTACATAGTAGATAGAGTTGGGCATCAGTTTGGGCCAAATATTGGCTGTTCGCCCCGTTTGGGGAACACCTGACTTTGCAGGGTGTTCAGCAAATGCTAAGAAGCAGCAGAGAACATGGCAGCAGCAGATGGAGCACTGAAATGGATTGCAGAGTTTTGATAATCAAACGTCAAACCCAGAGGTATCCTTGCCTGTTATGGAAAAAAACTGCCCCTGCTAAGCCATGCTACAATCCTGCTTTAATATAACCAACCTTATCAGTTACTATAACTATATTGCTACTTTATTAAAAGCATGGTTTCCATATAGAGTTTGTAATTATACTGTACATGCACATACAGGTAGCATTTTCTAATTTAATTTTTTTTTTAATAGAGTCAAATACAGAAGATAAGGAAAATAAACACATGGGAAACAAGCTGTAGACAGTGTTTCTTATATATACAATTCTTGGGCCAAGTACAATATGAGTCATCAAAATACAATTGAAGTAGATTTGCTTTCTTGTTTCCAAGAAAAAAAGAGGAAGAAATATGGCCTAGGAGTGACATATTGCAGATATTAGGTTAGAAATATAAGAATCAGTGGGTGAAGATACAGTGGGCTGGAACGACTAAGATACCCCAGACTGAGCAGAATATTTTATTAAAAAATGAGTAAAGCATACACCTGACTACATCTACATAGTATATAGAGTTGGGCCCAAGCATCAGGCCGAATATTAGCTGTTTGCCCCGTTCGGGGAACACCCAACTTTGCAGGGTGTTCAGCAGGTGTTCGTCCTACCAAATGCCCTGCAATGCACTGATTAGGTGCAGTATAATCTGGTTGTTAAAGAGTGGGGCCGGGAAGCCTTAACAACCAATGAGTCGTCAGCTGTCAATGGAGTAAAAAAAAAAAAAATTGCCAGTAAAAAATGTAAAAAAAGAAAATGGTGTGCCCCCCCCCCCAGTTCATACCAGACCCTTATCCAAGCATGCAGCCTGGCAGGTCAGGAAAGGGGGTACAAACGTGCCCCCCATGCTACTTGCTTGGATAAGGGTCTGGTAAGGATTTTGGGGGGGACCCCACACCATTTGTTTTTAATTTTGGAGTGGGGTTTCCCTTAAAATTGATACCAGACCCCATGCCGTTTTTTTTTTTTTTATTTTTTTTACAATGGTCGGGTGATGGCAATTGCAACCGCGAGTCATTTTAAATGTGATTTGACACGTTTTCTTTTTCTTTAGAAATTTCATTTTTGCTGCAGCATGTTCTATTTAGACAAAAAACATGGACTTTGCAGGCATGTATTACAATAAAACAGTACTTCATTTGTTACAAAAAGGGCCCAAAGGCTTACTCCAGAATATTATATAAATACTCTTAATTAAAAACAGAACATGAATGAATAGGACACAAAAGACATAACATGCTGAGTTGCACTAATCTCCTCTAAACACACCAACCCGTAGGGTGGGTGGGATCAGTGAGGGGAGAGAGTGCATATGCACAAATTGACAATATTTTAGCAGCCTGGGGTGAAACCTATTAAGAATGCGAGGCACCCGACCACAAAGGTCAATGTGAACGTATTTCGCCAGGAAGGGAAGCGGCATCCAGTGCCCTGGGGGGAACACGAAGGCCACCATCTACACCATCTACATGTGCTACAGGTGCACCCCTTTACAGGCAGGCTAAGGGGACCCCCCCAGGCACTATATTTAAAGGATTTTTTCATTTTTATTGTTGCACTTTAAGCATCATTAACCACTTGCCGACCGTCAATCGGCAATTGACGGCGGCAAAGTGGCTCTGTAACACGGATCGCCATCATATGACGGCGGCCGCATGATCGCGCCTAGTGAGCGCGCGCGCGCCGCTGGAGGCGCGCCCGCGCCGCTGGAGGCGCGCCCGCGTGCTCACTGTGTCCGGGGAGGGCCAGGGAGCGGGTGCGGCGGCTTCGATTGCCGCCGGCTACCCGCGATGGCCCCCCCGGAGGGAAGGAACGGAGGTCCGTGTATGTAAACACGGACCTCCGCTCTGTGAAGGGGGAAGGGCTGTGATCACAGCCTTCCTGTATACGAAGGCTGTGACCACTTCCCTTCCCCAGCTAGGGCAGTCCCCCCACAGTTAGAACACGCCCAGGGAACATACTTAACCCTTTGAGCGCCCCCTGCAGGTTAACCCCTTCACTGCCAATGGCATGTACACAGTAATCAGTGCATTTTTATAGCACTGATCGCTGTATAAATGCCAATGGTCCCAAAAAAGTGTCAAAATGGTCTGAAATATTGCAGTACCGCTAAAAATCGCAGATCGCCGCCATTAATAGTAAAAAATAAAAAAATAATAAAAACCCCAAAAATGAATTCTCATCATCCGTAAACGCGACCACTTTTGCGCAAACCAATCAATAAACGCCGATTGCGATTTTTTTAATCGCAAATATGAGGAAGAATATAAATCGGCCAAAAACGGTGAAAAAAAATGTTTTTTTTTGGATTTGTATTTTAGCAAAAAGTAAGAAATTTGTTTTTTTTTGCAAAATTGTCGCTCTTCTTTTGTTTATAGCGGCGATCAGAAATGACGCAGAGGGGATCAAATACCACCAAAAGAAAGCTCTATTTGTGGGAAAAAAAGGACACAAATTTTGTTTGGGTACAACGTCGCACGACCGCGCAATTGTCAGTTAAATTGACGCAGCGCTGAATCGCAAAAAGGGCTCCGGTCCTAAAGCAGCAAATCCTTCCGGTCCTTAAGTGGTTAAAATCACTGCTCCGGAGAAAACAATTGTTTTTAAACATTTTTTTTGCATTGATACATGTCCCCCATGGCAGTACCCCCAAATCCTTTTTATCTCGAATAATTTCATATAAGCCTTCAAAATGGGCACTTTTGATTTTTCCTATTTGGCTCCCATAGACTTCAGTGGGGTTCGCCGTTTAGGTTAGAACTTTTCTTCTGTTCAGGAGTTCTGCTGCAAACCGAACGGGTGGTATTCGACCCATCTCTAATAGTAGACTATGCTAGAAAGTACATACTCATGACAGGTCCCAAAATTACTATATGGACAAAATAATTGAGGCATTATGGACTTTCATGGTACCATCATATACACTACAAGTTTAAAAACAATATATTTATCTTCTTTACAAAAAGTATATAAAATGTAAACAGATAACATGCCCAGAAAAACAATCACATTGATATTTCTCTCAAAACTGAACTAATAATACTGATGGAATGGCACTAGTGAGCACCATGGATCAGGTGGTACAATCCAGTTCAGGTTTTGTGGTTCTACCGCTGCTTGAGGAGTATTTGGGAGATTAAATTGTCTGCAAAAACAACAGATATGACATATATAACATAATACGGGCACAACAATACATTATAAGGATACTATACAGGATACAGGCACAACAAGTACTATAAGGATCCCTTACATATTGCTCCCACATTTGCCAAGGGGATTTGGCCTTGGTGCTATCCTGTGCGTTGGACCAATTGGGCTCCCCTGGTAAACCAATGTCTTTCCTTCGGAAGTGCAGGCATACCCCACTATTAAGTACACAATCGGACCAGAGCATGTATATAAAATGAAAATGTACTTAACCACTTCAGCCCCGGAAGGATTTGCCCCCTTACTGACCAGGCCATTTTTTGCGATACGGTACTGCGTTGCTTTAACTGACAATTGCACGGTCGTGCGACGTTGTACCCAAACAAAATTTACATCCTTTTTTTTCCACAAATAGAGCTTTATTTCAATGGCATTTGATCGCCTCTGCGGTTTTTATTTTTTGCACTATAAATAAACAATTTAGAAAAAAAATCTTTCTTTTTTTTTTTGCTTTTTGCTAAAAAACATATCCAAAAAAATAAATATAAAAAAAACTCATTTGTTTATCAGTTTAGGGCGATATATATATTCTGCTACATATTTTTGTTAAAAAAATCGCAATAGGCATATATTGATTGGTTTGCGCAAAAGTTATCACGTCTACAAACTATGGGATAGATTTATGGACTTTTATTTTTTTTAAATTGTTTTTACTAGTAATAACGGCATTCTGCCATTTTTAGCGGGACTGCGACATTCTGACCTCAAATTACACATTTTGGGGACCAGCGACATTATTACATTGATCAGTGCTATGAAAATGAAGTGATCAATGTAAAAATGACCCTGGCAGGGAAGTTAAACACTAGGGGGCAATCAGGGGGTTAACTGTGTTCCCTAGGTGTGTTCTAACTTTGTGGGGGCTGGGCTGACAGGGACATGACAGAGATCACTGTTCCCGATGACTGGGAATAGTAGATCTTTGTCATATCCCCTGTCAGAACGGAGATCTGCCTTGTTTACATTGGCAGATCCCCCATCTGCCTTTGTAATAGGCGATCACAAGTCACAGGTGAACATCAAGTCCGTCTGGCCTGTGGGCATGCTCACGCAGCGTGCAGCGGGGTGCCGTACAGGTACAGCGATTCACGCAAGAGAGCCGACCTGCTGCCGTATAACGATGGCGGCTGGTCACCAAGTGGTTAAAGTGAAGCAATACCTTTTTTCACTTCTCAATGCGTGTAAATACACTAGCTCTATGGGAAATCTTGATCAGCTTGAAAAGGCACTGCTCCGGTAGATTACCTAGGCAAGCTGGCCGACCCCTGTCACTTATGGCTCAGGAACAGCGCCATGTCAAGCTGACCAAGGTTTCCCATAGACAGCAATGTTAAATGTTAAAAACCGGGAGCAGTGCCATGTCAAGCTGACCAAGATTTGTGTACGTGAAGTGAGTGTATGTAAAGCGGGGTATGCCTGTAATATGCTTTCTTAATTTTGAACAATGACATGACTATCCTTATAGTACATAGTTTTTACAGATGATTTATTCTCTCAAATGCTCCTGAAGATGCAGTAAAACTGCAAAACATGTTGAGAAGAACTGGATTGTACCACCTGATCCATGGTGCTCACTAGTGCCATTCCATTAGTATTATTAGTCCAGCTTTGAGAGAAATATCAATGTGATTGTTTTTCTGGGCATGTTATCTGTTTACCCTTTATAAACTTTTTTTGTAATGCAAATGAATATATTGTTTTTTACATCTGCCTGATGATGTGGTGTCTGGCTCCCATGCCCCTGCTGCCTCAGGGCTACTCCCAAACTGGCTTATACGTGGTAACTGATTCACCCATTACATCGCTACAGGAGGGCTTTAGCTAAAAGGGACCTAGCACCTGATGACACTATTCTCTGTATCCAGACACTTTTCTTAAACAGAGCCATCTAGTGGCAGACTAGCTGACTGCACCTGCTTACAAGTGTTTAAAGCAGAGACAACAGAAACACATCCAATGTCCAGGTAGAAGGATTACAGGGCAAGTAAATGATCAGATCCGGGAAGCCCAAGATAAGGGCATTATCCAACTGTATTCAAAACTGCACAGTTTGTTTTTATCTATAGGCACCCTTTACCTGCATATGCATTTTTGGTAAAGGTGAACTAAGCCTTCACATACATCCCAACAATGATGTTACCTTGGCTGCTCCATTGAAGTCTATGGGGCTGTAACACACCTGCGCAGTCAGGCGAGAGGGGACTTACAGTGCGGGAAGTAGCAATCAATGGATGTCGCAACAGTTGGATGCTGGCCAGTAAACATCTGTGAAGGTGGGTTCGGTTAGCTCAGGGAATGGCGCAAAAAAAATTAAAAATACGTTTTCTTTGTTTCAAAGTGTACGTATCCTTTAAGGACATGATAGCTAGGGGAGAAACTCTGTGGTGTCCCCATTCTTTGGTGCCCTAAGTATGTGCTTATTTTGCTTGATTGCTAATCCAGCCCTGACACAGCCACGCAAATCAGCAACAGTGTAGACTCTGGTGTCTAAAATAGGGGTTGGCGCTAATCAAGAAACCTTGTAATGTGATTATGTATGACATAAACAAGATGAAAACATAAATATTGCATAAATCAAGAAACACAACAAAAACGAAGCCAGCCTATACTAGTAAATTCTAATATTAAACCAGTAAAAGTCCAATATTGAAGGGTGATGGTATGGAGTGCTCGAGTGTTGCTTCTTGGAGCCTGCGTGCAATCAAGCATGCAATCAAGCAAGATATTGAAAAACATTTCCGCAGACAATAAATGACAAATTCTTCTTAGGATGAGAAGTGACAGTTCAATAATGTGGTGAATCCAGGTGCCCGCCCTAGTGAATCAAAGGCTTACCAGATCCCAGATATATGCAAGCCCACATATATGGTACGCTCTTGTGTGGTCCTAGGTCCTCCAAGGTTTCTCCACTAGCGCGTCACACACTCCGGTTGGATGTCATCACAATGGGAAATGAAGGTCTCACGTCCGTCACTCCCCTGGTGTTGCAGTCAGGTAAAACTTGAGGTCTCCCCGATAGTAAACAGTATCCTTGGGCTCATCAGTGGTTTAAAAAGAAAGAAAGAAGAGCGGGCTCTCCATAGCGTAAAAAAGTACCTCAACCAAGAGGATTTGATTTATTAAGATAAAAATTTCACAAGCTTGTAGAAACATAAATTAAGAACGCAGCAATCCAGGGTCAGCAGCGCCCGACGCGTTTCGTCCTAATAGACGTCGTCTGGGGGCTGCCGACCCTCTGAAAGGCTGCGTATTTATAACAAATCCAAAATGACATGTGAGAATCGCACTTCCGGTCATGGCGAATCGGCGTGCGTTCCATTGACGTCACTTCCCGTTTTCGTGACGCCATATCCGGTCTCATGTATTCCAAATAGAAGAAAGTATTCAACTTCACATAACATGGATAAAGGAAGAAACAGATCAGGTTGGCCATAAAAACATATGTAGGGATGTCAGTACCAGTAAGAGAATCAAGGAATCATGCCATATACATAAGTAAAAGGAAGAGACAGCGTGGAACGCATCGCTGCGTTCCAACGCCGTCCACACTTCCGCCGGAAATGCCGGCTTGGAACGCACCGCTGCGCTCCAACCGTGATGACGCACTTCCTGTGTAACAGGAACTAGCGAGCCTAAATGGAGGCTAGGAACGCAATGGTGCCTCCTTCCTGTAAAATTCGTATATTGGTGTGTATACACAGCTGGAACGCATCTGGTGTCCTTTTAAAGGACTAAAGCTGGCCATAGACTATTAGAATTCCAGTCAATGTTCATTTTTTTATTCTAATTAATGGGGTCGTTAGACTTTAACACACATTAAAACACCTACTGCTTCAGTTTGCTTTTTTGGCATGTTTTTGATGTTTCTGTGATGCTTCAGTGAAGCTTTTTTTACAGCTTTAATGAAGCTTGGCAAATGTCCTGTGTGTGATGATTTCGTTTGTTTTAAAGGGGCCCAGTAGAGCCCCAGTTCAGTAGTGCCCCTACGCAGCAGATCCCCAGCTCATTGGTACTCCTTTTAAGTAAGTCCCCAGCTTATTAGTACCATCATTTAGCAGATCCCCTGCTCAGTAGTACTCCCCCCAGCTCTGCTGATACCCCACTCAGTAGTACCCCCAGCTCTGTTGATCTGGGGGACCAGAGTGGGAGAAACTAGCAGATGTCACATGTAATGAGCAGTGTGGGAGCAATATAGCAGGAGGTGAGCGGAGACCAGAGACAGGAGGATCAGCAAACCAGTGGATCAGCGGAACTGGGAGTTACTACTGAGTGGGGGATCAACAGAGCTGGGGGTTACTACTTAACTGGTGCTCAGTGGTAACCCCTAGCTCTGCTGATCCCCCACTTAGTAGTAATTCCCAGCTCTGATAACCCTCTAGTTTGCTGATTCTCCTCTCTCTCTGGTCTCTACTCACCTCACGCTCTATTGCTCCCACCCTGCTCACCACATGTGACATCTACTAGTTTCTCCCACTCTGGTGATAAAAACACTACTGGCAACAAGGCTGGCCAAAAACATGGAGTGCAACAAGGAAGCACCAACCAAGTTAGTCTTGCCTGGGAGCTGTGGAGAGGATCAGACAACCTAAATCAGGGGCATACAGCAAGAGCCAAAACAAGTGGAGGAGCCAGCCTAGTTGCAAAACGCTGGAGGCATAGCTAAAAAACACAAAAGTGAAAGCTGGATAGAAAAATAGCAGAACATCTTCGCAGTAGTATTAATAAGAAATGCCACACTAGGGTGAGTGAACCTGGGCGTAAACCAAAGTAAAAAAAAAATTAAATTATGATGAGTTAAAAACAGACAGGGGCTCTAATTTTTATCTTCTCAGCCAAAAAAAAAAATGTGGCTGGTGTTATGGTTGGAGCTAGGCAGATATTAGGCCTGAGCCTCATGGTGGAGTCAGCCTCTGCTGCATCTTCTTTGGCTAGTGGACCATATACTGCTTTTACCACTTAGCTTATTTTATTTTTAATCCTGTCTGCCTTCAGTTTCGCTTTGAAGTTGTTGTAAACCTCAGACATGAAATATGAACAAAGCACATCCTTCTATGGTGTGTACTTGTCTCAATTAAGAGTGCTACTTTTCATGTGCAGCGTGAAGGGGGGGGGGGGGTGGCTCTTCCCTCCAATCAACCTTCAAAGCTCTCCTCACTGAGCTCTGCAGAGTGGTTCTATGCATGACGGTAAAAAACCTGTGTGCAGCAACTCCCCAAGGCCCCCAATCCTTACCTGAGCCCCCTCCGATCCAGCAATGTTCATGATAGCCTTGGCTGTATGGGGACTCTCCCTCCTTATTGGCTGAGACCGCAGCGGGAACCCATTGGCAATCACAGCCAGCGAACCAATGAGGAGAAAGTGGGGAGGTCGTGAGAGGACACCTACGTGTCGAGGGGGGAGGGGTGAAAGAGGAGTAACCAAGCGACCGACACTAACGGTTACCCAAGGGCGACGCCAGAGTCGGTTATTCCTCCCTCTCAGGGGTATGTCGGTTCCGATAGTACTTGTAACGACCTAGCCTCCCCCGAGTCCATTCCTAACCCCCGGAACCCCTCAACGACGTGTGTCCAAAAAATGGCAGTACGTATCTTGGTGAGACGTCTCGAGTCACTCCTCTCGAAACTTCCAACTAACCTCCCTTCTCGGTGGGGGGGGGGGGG
>BLSH010473573.1:2818559-2843166 GCA_018402905.1 Glandirana rugosa | reverse complement strand
TCCCAGTTCTCACCTTGGACTACAATTAATAAGTGCTTATGTTGTGGACACAAGAGAAAAGGGTGTGATTTTGAAGTTTAGCTGGGTGACATCACCCCACAAAAGTCTTAGAGGCTGACTGCATTTATAGCTGACCAACAGGTCCTCTAAGGGATAAACATGGTGAACTGTGGCATAAAAAATTCCAACTACCAAAATGTTATTCTCCACAGTTTCTGCTTTCAGGGAATATATATGGTTATTGGGGTTTTACCTAATCTTTAGGCCTAAAATGTTTTTTACCATTTGTGCAAAATAAACGCTAAAACAGCTTTCAGTGAATAGGTTAAAAATGTCAGGAAGGCCTAAAGTGAGGGGCAAAGGTTTTGCACTTGGGATAATAGGTTTTCTCAAGCTTTTTTTGTGAAATATATATATATATATATATATATATATATATATATATATATATATATATATATATACAGATTTACTTTTTTATAATTATAATTTTTACATTTTTTTTAAATATTTTTATGTTTTCCTTGCAAGGCCACCCCTGCCTTTGACAAACAACCACAGGCAGATACGACTGTGTAAACGGGGTACTATCTTGGGCAAAAGGGCAGTCCTAGGTCTCAACACCAACTTTTCCCTTTGAAAAACAGTAACTTGTAACATAAGACCTCCAGCTAAGATACTCACCTCACAGGTGCAATAGATACAAGAAATACAACCTTTATTAATGATAATGAAGAGGGTTCATTGCAACACATTTCACCTTTACTAAAACATAAGGGTAAAACTTTTCAAAAGGGGTGGTATTCAGATGAGGATTTGCAGCTGTGCATGGTAAAGGAAAACCTGCAAACATGGCCTGTTGGGGGTACTTGAGGACAGGGTTGAGAACCACTGGTCTAGACCAGTGGTCCTCAACCTCAGTCCTCAAGTACCCTAAACAGGTCGTGTTTTCAGGTTTCCCTTTTATCTTGGACAGGTGCTTTAAATCAATGTCAATAGCTTGGTATTTTGGACAGCTATTTTATCTAAGAGACATTCCTAATACATGGCCTGTTGGGGGTACTTGAGGACCGAGTTTGAGAATTACTGTTCTAGATCTATCCATTTCCCTACCTGCCATCACAACCATCATTTATTTGAAATGTTTTTTGGAGGGTTTTTTGTCATTTTCATTTCTTTTACTTTAAAAAATTTTCTTTCTTTATTTTTTCCTTGCAAGACCGTCCCTATGCTTGAAAGCAAAACAAAAGTTGGGATGGCAGGGCTGTAACTAAAATCTGACCATAGGCATGGACTACTAGTGTCAAGAATATACCACTGGCCGGAGGTGGTTTAACCACTTTACACCCGGCCTATTGTAAAATGACAGCTGGGAGGCACCGCTCTTATTCTGGGCCATATGCCGTCCTCCCATTCTTGCCGTACATGCGCGCCCCCGGTGGTGTGCTGCATGGAGATCGCTGGTAAACTGTGTTCGTCAACAGAGACGTTGGCCCTTTACCAAGTGATGAGCTGTGTCCAATCACAGCTGATCACATATAAAAAGAAGGCAGCATTTCTTTAGTGCTGTCTCTGTCTAAGGAAAGGAAAGCCGGTAACCGGCTATCCTGTGATGGGGACATTTACATTGATTGTCAGTGCAAACCCCATCAGTACCCATTATGGGTGTCAGGTCCGATGTCCGAGCATTCCTAGATGAACAGTTTCCTGGAAACTTGGAAGGAAGCTTGTCGGATCCGTGACAGCACATCTTCTTGCAACAACAAAAAGCTTCCAGGAGGCAATATGGTATGGGGGGATACCGAGGTTTCAGGTAAATTGAACATGCGTGAAAGGGAGTCCAGCTTGGTGTTCTTTGACCTGGGCCTGTAAGTGATGTGGAAATTGAATCGGATGAAGAATAACGCCCACCTGGCTTGGTGTGGTTTCAGTCTCTCAGCAATTCTCAGGTACTCAAGGTTCCTGTGATCAGTATAGATGAGAATTGTATGCGCTGCTCCCTCTAAGAGATACCACCATTCCTCTAGTGATGATTTAATAGCCAGAAGTTTGCGGTCTCTCACGTCATAGTTTCTCTCGGCAGATGATAGCTTGCGAGAGAAAAAGCTACCAGGTGTAGCAGCGCTCTAGTGCCTTGTCTTTGGGAGAGAATTGCCCCAACCACCACCTCAGATGCATCGACTTACAGAACATAGGGAAGAGCAGGATCCAGATGCTTAAGGATGGGTGCGGACATGAATAGCTCCTTGAGCTTTTCAAAGGCTCTTTGTGCCTCAGGAGTCCAGCAGAATGGGACACCCTGTTTGGTTAAATGTGTGATGGGTGAGATGATGGAGGAGAACCCCCGGATAAACTTCCTGTAAAAGTTTGCAAATCTCACAATGCGCTGGATTCCTTTTTTATTGACTGGAGCTGGCCAGTCCAAGATGGCAGAGATCTTGATGCCTCCGACAGAGATGATAAGTCCTAGGAACTGTATGCTTCACTGCTCAAACTCGCACTTTTCCGGTTTAGCATAAAGGCCATGTTGACAGAGGCGACCCAGTACCCGTTTTACATGAGAGCGATGGAGCTCCAGGGAAGGTGAAAAGATCAGGATATCATCAAGATAAGCGTTGACAAAGAGGTCGAGGAAGTCCCTGAAGATATCATTTATGAAGTGCTGGAACGTGGCCGGAGCATTACACAGACCGAGCGGCATTACCAAGTACTCGTAATGACCGAAGCGGGTACGAAAGGCCATCTTCCATTAATCACCTTCTCTTATCCGTATCAGATTGTAAGCTCCCCGGAGGTCCAATTTAGTAAAAAAAGTGGCAGTCCCCAGGCGCTGGAACGATTCCAGAACTAGCGGAAGCGGATAACGGTTCTTCCCCGTAACTTTATTGAGTTCCTGGTAGTCTATGCATGGGCGCAGGGAATGGTCTTTCTTTTCCATGAAAAAGATACCTGCCCCAGCTGGGGAAGTGGATGGACCCATGAACCCCTTGTTGAGGTTCTCATCGACATATGACTTGAGGGTGCTGAGTTCCAATTCTGTAAGTGGGTAAATCCTTCCGAAAGGGATTTCTGCACCAGGGAGAAGCTCAATGGGGTAGTCATAAGGTTTATGGGGAGGAAGAAACTCAGTCCCCTTCTTACTAAAAACATCCAAGAAAGCATGGTAGACGCTGGGGACGGCCTGGCAGACCTCAGACTCTGGGTCAAGGTTCATGGATAGTAGGGCAGGATCCATCCCGGTGATCGGGGTAGACAGTGCTCGTGGCAGTACTGGGATCAGAACTAGACATTCCCTGTAGACCAGTCAATGGTGGGATTATGGGCCTGGAGCCAAGGTAGTCCAAGGATGACAGGGAAGATGGGAGAGGCAATAGCATCAAGCGTAAGGAGCTCTTGATGCCCTCCCAGCATAGTGGTGGTCAGGGGAGCGGTCTCCTGTGAGACTAGACCAGACTTTAAAGTTGTACCGCCAGCCAGGTGCACCGCCATCCTGCGGGTCTTGGGACACAGAGGGATCCCGTGTTGTGCAGCAAAAGTTAAGTCCATGAAGCAGCTGCAAGCAGCAGAGTCTATGATAGCATGGACAGTAATGGCTCTACCCGGGCACTGTAGCAGTAGAGAGAGGTGAGGTGAGCCACGTTGCCAGGTACTGGTTGGGGAGAGACAGCAATGCACTTCTCCAACTTGGAAGGGCAGGTCAGCACGAAGTGTCCCACCTCTCCAGAGTAGAGGCAGTGGTCTAGGCTTCTTTGGTACAGTTTCTTTTCAGAGGTCAGAGCCGGATGCGCCACACCCCGCTGCTGGGGCTCCGACTGCCTTGGAGGAGGAGAGGTGGGTACGGTGGAGTCGGCTAGAGTGCCACTTGTAAGTCCGGAGGCCGAAGGTAGCATCCGAGAGGGCCAGAGGTTCACCTTGGTACTCTCCACTCTGCTTCCCCTAAGGTGCCGATCGATCTGAATGGCCAGATCGATGAGCCTCTCCAGAGAGGGCAGCACCCCCACATGGGCCAACTCATCCTTCAGGGGGTTGGCTAAGCCCAGCCGGAACTGGTGATGCATTACTGCCTCATTCCAGGCTGTGTCAATGCTCCAATGCCTGAACTCCGACACATAATCCTCCACCGGGCAGCAGCCTTGTCGGAGGGCGTGGATCGCGGCTTCAGCAGTGGCCGCCTGATGCAGATATTCATAAAGCCGAGCCATTGCCTGAAAGAACTGGGAAAGGTCAGATACTTCAGGTGCCCCTTGTTCCAGGAGTCTGTGGGCCCATGATTAGGGCTCGTCGTGTAGAGGGGAGATCCCCAACCCCACCGTCGTGGTTTCCAGGGAGAAGGTGCAAGTCTGTAGGCTGAAGTAAAGTTCTCAGGCACTGCGGAATGCCCAGAATTTCCTACGGCCCCCTGAGAACCTTTCTGGCATGGGCACTGTGGGTTACGGAGGAAAAGAGTCCATAGAGTCCATTGTGAGCTGGCAGACCCCTGATGGGGCAGGAGAGGCAGACTCCAGGACACGGGTCTCCAGCTGGGTGTATCCCACTTGCAGGTGTTGAACGGCTCGAGAGAGACCATCCAAATGCTGACAGAGTTCATGCAGTGGAGAGGGCCCCTGCTTAGACTCAGACATGGCTGTCCGTTTCTGTCATGTACCTGGTAGTGGAGTCTGACTATGCAGTGTGCAACCTCTCTTACGGTCCTGATGCAGGAACCCCTGGTAGAGTAGAAGGGATATTCCAGAGCACAGGGGGGCACGAGGGCTGGTAGGGATGCAGATGATGTTGTGAGGATCCTCCAGGAGCTTGTGCAAGACAGAAGACTGGTGATGAAGGCCGGGTCAGTAACAAGCAGACAAGTGCGGTACAGAAGGAGCAGGCAAGCGGGTAGACGGATACAAGTAGGGTCGTTAACAGGCGGACAAGTGAAGTAAAAGAGGGTCAGGCAGAAGTGTGGTCTTAGGCAGGATGAGGGTCGGTGCAGGCAGAGTTCAAACAGGGTCAGGCAAGCCGGGTCACAGAAACAGGAAGTCTTTAGGAACAAGCCACGGGAACACACTAGGAAATGCTATAGAATGGACGGCATCCACAGCAGGGTGCTGTCTGGCTTAATAGACCATTTTGGCACCATTGGCGCGCACAGGTGCGTGTGAATGTGCACAGGTGCGCGCAATGTGCACAGGAGGCTGGACGACCACTTTTCCTAACGCAGGCTCTACATTATTTGTCCTTATGTACTTTACTAGCAACACTTTGGTAGCTTTCCCTACCACAGCTAAAGTACATTGTCACTATAGCTGCTTGGAACCCATCCTTTTACGTGAGGTGTTGGCTTATCCAAAAGCCTTCTTACTGTCCTGTTTAAGGCAGGTGACCGGTGTTCAATGACCAATAAGTGCAGAATGGTTACAAAGAATTTGTTCTGGTGACTCACCAGAACAAATTCTTTGTAACCATACTGCACTTATTGGTCATTGAACACCAGTGGTGAGTTCTCATAATAATTCCCCAGGACTGTGAACCTCATACACACAATGCTCAAACCCATGGTAGTGCCAAATATGAACCTCATTCTTACAGGTGAACATTTTTTTCCATTCTGCAGTGTGTTTCTGCAAAAAAGCTCAAAAAAACAAAGCCAGTTCAGCATACCTTACTGTGCAGGGTTTGTACTTACAAAATGTCCAGGAACAGCTGGTAGCCTCCTTCTAACTTCCAAGCGACACTCTATACCAGCGACACACGACCAGATCCATAGACTTCCTCCCTCAGTCAGCTTGCAAAGGAACTCTGGGTTGTAGCTTTCAGGCTTCAGGTCCTCATATCTGGCATCTGAGGCTGCATGGCCACCTTTGCTGGGGCGAGGCAGCCGCCTCCTCCCCACCTGAACCTCTCTCCTCAGAGGTGGGCTGGACTGGAACCCTGTGCCCATGTGCTCCTCAGACTTAAATACAGTTACCAAGCATTCCATTTGGCACAGACATCCCCTTCTAATTGGCCAGGGCTGTATTTGTATCCATGCTTTCATCTGCTAGGTTTTCTCCCACTGTGCAATATGCCTTCTTGCTATTGGATCAGTGTGAAACATCAAGCCAGCATGAGCCACACCCAGAGCACACTGAGCAGTCCTCACTAATCAATCAATCTGTTAAGCAGACAGCACCAAAATCTATCTGTCTACTTCTCTGTTAAGCAGAAAAGACAACAACTATATACACTCTCTTTTACCTACTTAGGAGGGTGCTACACATAACATTATAAACATTGTGTGCATTGCTGTGACAAAATTTCCTGCTTATATCTGGACTGGCCATTACATTTTTTTTTCTGTTTCTTTAGGGACCAAGAAGTCCTTAAGAGTTTTGTGTATAGATAGCCATACATAGAGCATCTATACCATTCACTGGTGTTGTAGGTACTGTGTTTCTGCGTGTTTTTAAAGCGGAACTCCAATGATCTGTATGGCTCCCCACCAACAGAATATAATAGCACAGTTGGAAGGATTCCCCCATCCACTTTGAATCAGTGGATGGAGGAATTGGCTCATTGTTTTTTCTTTTTCAACTTAAAAAAATGAATCATGTATGGCCTACCTTACATTGTAAGTTCTCACAGTAGGGCCGTCCTAACCCTCTTGCATTAAATTGTATTGTAACTGTACTGTCTCCCTTATATTGGAAAGCACTGTGAAAACTGTTGGTGCTCTAAAATTCCTGTATGATAAAAATAATAATTACTACAATGCATAGGTGTGAGGCCAACCTCCAGATTTATTTTGATTTTTTGATTTGTGCACCTTTGGTTTTCACCATTTTGTAAAAAGGCACAATTTAAAATATTTATTTAACAATGTATTACAGTTTATCTTTTAGTTCTTAGATTTTTTATCTTGCAGGGATTTTTTAAATTACAAAAAAAGCTTTATTAAAATATATAGCTTACTTAGATATAATATGACATGTGATAGATGGCCTCCTCCCTGAGGAGTAGTTTTTGAACCATGACAGTGCTTATGAGACATATAGTTCCAGAATATATTGTCTTTTATTTCAGTTATATGAAGAAATGTTTATATTAATAATTAGCATCATTACAAGTCTGAACATATTAATAATACTGCATGACAGCTCTGTAGTTCTCAGCATGTGGTGTATGTACCCCCATGGGTACTTCTGATTGGTCCGGAGGGTACTCTCGCTTATCATAATAATCTCAGTAAACTAGTCTGGAAGTTTACTCAAAAACTCAATTCATACAAAACAAACTGAATTTGGATTTTTTGGAAATTTTTAAAAGCATTAGGGATTGCTTAGGAAGGATTCATAAATATTCACAAAGCAATAAATCTATGCACTTTACAAATTATATGAGAAATTATCACAAAATAAGGATTTCTTATAATAAATTGGCACATAATATGAGGAAAATACTGCAATAGATAAATATTAGGGATAAGATTCAGGTTTGTCCCTAATATGAGTTTGAGGTATATCCTGTGTGTGCGAGGTTCACGGTCCTGGCAAATTTATAGGGAATTTCACCAGTCTGAATTCTTTGTAATCATAATGCACTTTGCATTATAACCTTTGAAACTAGGGCATCTGGCTTAGAAGAGCCAACAATAGGGGGTTTGTATTGCGCCAGCCCCATCACTATGCAAGACTGGGCTCCCAGCAATCCTTTGTCAGTGTGTATTGGAGTGTAGGGAGAGTTAGTTGCTATTAGTGATAAGCAAACCAAGCAATGTATCATTTGCTGAATGTTCGCAGAACCCAGTGGGACATCTGAAAACCCATAACATATTGCCTGAACCCCAATGAAATCTGTGGTCAAATCTTGTTTTTTTTTTATGGACTTTTTCAAGACCATATTTCAAGCTTTTGTTTAAAACAAGTATGAATAATTAGGTACTTCCATGGTGGACATACACCAATGAAAATAAAAAATATATAAAAAATACCGCTCAACAGAAAGAAAGTCTTTAAGTGCAGTGGGCAACATTAAAAATACACAGTTCCTTTAAATAATATGGTTGAAAAATGCCTTAAACCTGCATGTGAAGTTGCAAACCCATTATTGATGGGAACAGAGGGGGACTACAAAGATTTTTTTTTTATTCTTTGCTTTATTTAAAAGTAGCCCATGGCAGTGCCTGGCTCTCTATGCCATTTTTTGGCAGTAGCTTTGTATCAAGATTCACCTCCCCTTTCCCCCATGGACTAAAGTGGGGTTTGCAACTAAATTTGGTTTTCAAGTAGAACAGTTCAAAGGACAGCCACTACCCTCTAGGTGTGAGGTTAATGCCCAGGTGCTCAAACATAAAGAAATCCATACAGATCCAAAAAAGCTATAGATAAATTAGAGATTAGGTAGGGATTAATTTTAAACAACAGCATTTAATTGTCGATGTGTCGATGGAGCTCAATCCATCGTTTTGAAGAGAAAGAGCTTGAGAAAGATGCACTAAGCCAGGGATCTTCAAACTATGACGCTCCAGCTGTTGAGGAACTATACATCCCATTATACACTTTAAAAATCTGACAATCACAGACATGACTAGTCATGATGGGAATTGTAGTTCCAGAACTGGAGGGCCATAGTTTGAAAACCCCTGCACTACACTCTACTGAGAAGTCAACAATAAAATGCTGTTGCATTATCTCTGCTGAAAGACCCGTGAGTGCTTCTATAGCTGTTTTGAAATTGTATTCTTTAAATTTTAGATAGTAGTGCAATGTCAAACCTAAAGGATATCTAGTGCATTTATATGTAAAATTAGGTGGTATGTAACTCCTAACAAAGAACTTCTCTTAATTGGTCCCTTTTGCCAGTTTTAGTGTTTTGTCATATCATAAAAAAAAGAAAATTAATGTAGCCCCCACAATTAACTACTCACAAGCTGCAATATATTACATTTTTGCATGTATTTTCATTTTAAAACAAACAAAAAAATATATATATTTCCGCTTAACCAATGAGACAACAATGTTTTTCACATTAAAGTAGAAAGCCTGGATGTGTGACTACTTTTAGGTACAGTCCCTTAGGAAACACATACATTTTTTTTTAATTCAATTAAAAAAACTAGTTGACGTGTGCTTGATAAAATGTCTTTGGGGAAGGTGTTAGAGAAACAACAGTAAATTGTTAAACAGTGACCATACATGAACCATAAAGTGTTCTCTGCCCATCAACCAAGAGTAAAACAAATCGACAGACATAAATTACAAAAATAGCATGTCTGAGTTTCACTTTGCTGACAAATATTCCCCAGGGTCCAATGATTAATGTGATACGTTGTATCACATTTGATGGCTTTCGTCAGGGGAAATGATACATCTTGCCTGATAACACATGATAAATGAATTATCTAAAACTGTATACAGAATTTCAAAATATGAGCCTAGCTGAACTTTTTTTTTTTCTATTGGCTTTTACATATGAAAAAATGTAATTCTGTTTTAAATCTGTGAATTTGACCATTATTCTACATTTTGTGTCACAAATAGGACTAAAGGACATTAAAAAAAATCCTTAAATGTATTTTTAATATACAAAATTATATAATCTGCAAAAAAAAAGGAAAGAATGATTTTGATCCAGATGTATTACAGTAAAATAAAACATAATAAAATTGTTATTTAAATAAATGCTGGGATACATATACGCAGACAAGTGGTAGGTTAACTTTTAAATATTAATGCTGTGCTTTTTGTGCCATCATGACCTAAACACAGTAGGTTCGAGCAGGGCAGCCATCAGAAATGTTGGGCCCCCTTGAGCCTGACCACCAATATTCCGCAGAGCCTGCCCATTGGTTGTCCCACCGAATTTGCCCACTGGCCATTCCACAGAGTCCTTCAATGCACCCACTTTTATTTTAGCACTCCTACAACTTAATGCATGAAAATGAAAAGTTTATTCCAAGTCATCAAGGATTTCAAGATTTAACAGGAATTATATTTTGGCCAAAAAAAATGTGAATCCTGCCACCTCGACAAGGTAGACTCTTTTGAGCAGAACCCTACCCTAACACCTACTGCACTAACTTTTCAATGTTCACCCCCACCCCATCTATCCTCCCCTAGCAGATCTAAGAAAACAAAACATCCCTCTCCACAATGTAACTCCATCATCCACGTTCCTCTCCACAATGTAACTCCATCCTCCTCATCCCCCTCCAGAATCCTCCTCATCCCTCTCCACAATGTAACTCCATCATCCTCATCCCTCTCCACAATCTAACTTCATCATCCGTAATCCTTCTCCACAATGGAACTCCATCATCCACATTCCTCCCCACAATGTAACTCTATCCTCCTCATCCCTTTCCAGAAACCTCCTCATCCCTCTCTAGAATCCTCCTCATACCTCTCCAGAACCATCCTCACCCCTTTCCAGAATCCCCTTCATCCCTCTTCACAATGTAACTCTATCCTCTTCATCCCTCTCCAGAATCCTACTCATCCATTCTCCAGAATCTCCTTCATCCCTCTCCACAATGTAACTATATCCTCTTCACACATCTCCAGAATCCTCCTCATCCCTCTCCAGAATCATTCTCATCCCTCTCCAGAATCCTCCTCACCCCTCTTCAGAATCCTCCTCATCCCTCTCCAGAATCCTCATCATCCCCCTCCAGAATCATTCTCATCCCTCTCCAGAATGCTCCTCATCCCTCTCTAGAATCCTCCTCATACCTCTCCAGAATCATCCTTATCCCTCTTCACAATGTAACTCTATCCTCTTCATCCCTCTCTAGAATCCTCCTCATCCCTCTCCAGAATCATTCTCATCTCTCTCCAGAATCATCCTCATCCCTCTTCAGAATCCTCCTCATCCCTCTCCAGAATCATTCTCATCCCTGCCCCAAAAGAAATGTTCTAATGCAGTAGCTGGTATGAATAAACCCTTAATTAAATGTACAGCAGCAGCTGGGGGTGTGTGCATGCTGCAGCCATGATGCTTTGCGACTGTGGCAAGAATTATAACCCCAGTTGCATTTGGCAGGCACTACCGGTCACCAAATACAACCCATTCTAATAAAAGGGTCTGAAGCTACTCACAACCGTGGTTGTGGTGAGGGTGATGCAGCATTTAGGGGGTTAAAACAGGTGGTGAGGAAGCAACATATAGTGTCCTCACCACCTACCAAATACAGGTATATACAAATAATGTATGGATTGCTTTTCAGAGGAGTGACAGTCTATTGCAATCATTCAGAGCAGTAGAGACGAGGGAGGGACATATGCAATTGTCAAGGTGGGTGGGGGGATTTGGAAAGGGACTCACCAACTTTGTAGCCTCTACTCTAGTGAGTGTGTCCTTCAATTTGTTGCCTACTGCACTGTACTCACTTACTTCGAGCACAACCCTGTGTGTTTGCCTGTGTCCACATCAGGGGGTGGAGTATGGGTAGGGCTGCTGGTGCAGGTATGGCAGGGATTGGCTACATCACAACAAGGCGGGGCAAAGATTATGTGCCTCTTCAGCTCTCTATGCTGCTCACTCTGAATCCTGTCTCTCAAGATCTCACTCACATGATTTGTGCCAGAGAGATATTGAGTGAGATATTGAGCAGCAGGATCAGGTCAGGCAACTACAGAAACAGCACAGTGCACCCCATCCTAGCAACGGAGTTCCAGCTGAGCTACAGACATTCGGCATTGATCAGAGAGCCTCAGGTGATAGCTTGGAGTATGGAGATGGCAGGCAGAACATACTTCTTCGGACTTGACTGATCACAGATCGGGTAAAGGGCCAATCACAGTGGCCCTTTATCACATGATCAGCTGTCAGCCAATAACAGCTGATCACGGAAGTAAACAGAAGCCGGTCATCTGCTTTCTCCAAAAAATAAGACAGCCGGTAAACGGCTTCTGTTACAGGGACATCAGTCCCATCATTGCCCACCAGTGCTACTAATCAGTGCCCACCAGTGCCAGCTAGCAGTGCACATCAATACTGCTAATTAGTGCCCATTAATGCTGTCAATCAGTGCCCACCAGTGTCACCTATCAGTGCCCATCAATGCTGCCAATCAGTGCCCATCAGTGCCTCAACATCAGTGTCACCTATCAGTGCTGTCTACCAGTGCCTATCAGTGTCCACCAGTGCCACCTAACAGTGGTCTTCAGTGCCACCTATCAGTGCAGCCTCATCAGTGCCTCCTCATCAGTGCCCACCAGTGCAGCCTCATCAGTGCCCATCAGTACAGCCTCATCAGTGCCCATCAGTGCCTATCAGTGCCCTTCAGTGTAGCCTATCAGTGTTCATCAGTACCCATCAGTGCAAAAATTACCAGTTTGTAAAAAATGTTTTCACATTTTTAGGTCTGGTGATTAACCGCTTGCCGACCGCTGGTCGGCAATTGACGGCGACAAAGTGGCTCGTTCCCGCAAAACGCCATCATACGACGGCGGCTGCGGGATCGAGCTTAGTGAGCGCGCGGGCGCTCACTGTGTTTGGGGAGGGCCAGGGAGCGGGTGCGGCGGCTTCGATTGCCGCCGGCTACCCACGATGGCCCCCCCGAGCGGAGGAACGGAGGTCCGTGTATGTAAACACGGACCTCCGCTCTGTGTGAAGGGGGAAGGGCTGTGATCACAGCCTTCCTGTATACGAAGGCTGTGACCACTTCCCTTCCCCAGATAGTGCAGTCCCCCTACAGTTAGAACACGCCCAGGGAACATAGTTAACCCTTAGAGCGCCCCCTGCAGGTTAACCCCTTCACTGCCAATGACATTTACACAGTAATCAGTGCATTTTTATAGCACTGATCGCTGTATAAATGCCAATGGTCCCAAAAAAGTGTCAAAATAGTCCGACATGCCCGCTGAAATATCGCAGTACCGCTAAAAATCGCAGATCGCCGCCATTACTAGTAAAAAAAAAAAAAACCCCAAAAATGAATTATCATCCGTAAACGCGACCACTTTTGCGCAAACCAATCAATAAACGCCGACTGCGATTTTTTTTATCGCAAATATGAGGAAGAATATAAATCAGCCAAAAACTGTGAAAAAAAATGTTTTTTTATATATTTTTTTTTTTATTTGTATTTTAGCAAAAAGTAAGAAATTTGGGTTTTTTTGCAAAATTGTCGCTCTTCTTTTGTTTATAGCGGCGATCAGAAATGACGCAGAGGTGATCAAATACCACCAAAAGAAAGCTCTGTTTGTTGGAAAAAAAGGACGCAAATTTTGTTTGGGTACAACGTCGCATGACCGCGCAATTTTCAGTTAAAGCGACGCAGTGCCGAATCGCAAAAAGGGCTCCGGTTCTAAAGCTGGAAATCCTTCCGGGGCTGAAGTGGTTAAATACTACCAAAAGAAAGCTATATTTGTGTGAAAAAATGATAAAAATGTTGTTTGGGCCCAGTGTTGCATGACCGTGCGATTGTCAGTTTATGAGCGACAGCGATGAAACCTGAAAATTGGCCTGGGCAGGAAGGGGGTATAAGTGCCCAGTAAGCAAGTGGTTAAATCTTCTATTATTTTTTTTTTTTTGTAATTTGATTTAGATCTACTTTAAAGGATAACCATATTCTTAACCCCCCTGCCCCCATCTTCCAAAAATATTATACTTGCCCCACTTATCCAAAATCTTTGCTGTGGGACACAATGGGAGACACACAGGGTTGATTTACTAAAGCTTGAAAGTGCAAAATTTGGTGCAGCTCCACACAGAAACCAATCAGCTTCAAGGTTTTATTGTCAAAGCTTGAGTGAACAAGCTGAGGTTAGAAGCTGATTGGCTAGCATGCACACCTGCACCGTTCTTTGCACTCTCCAGCTTTAGTAAATCAACCCCACAGCCTCTTCATTGAAAGTCTTCTGTTCCGGCTCTGCTCCTTTCGTGTATGCATGGAAGACTCACATGTTGCTATGAAAAGGCTGTCTAATAGTTTTCTCAACTGTGACGATCCATAGCATTTCCATAGCATTGAATAGAGATTCTTTGTGTATGCTCTGAAGAAACAGTCTCCGGCGGCAGAAAGTCCGACTAGTCTTCAATAGGAAATAACCTAATGCATGGCATATGCTTTTCAATAGTATATTTATCTATTTGCTTAGAATTCTGCTTTATGCTTTGGTGAAGTCAAGGTTACATTTTATGTATTGCCCACTGTTTGAAAGACAAAAAAAAAAAACGAAAAAAGAAAAACAAGTGGTATGCACAGAGAGACTTCACATCTCGTGTTCATTGTACCTGAAGAGGACATCTTTCATTTTTCTAATGAAGATGACAAATTAAAATTCATTGCTAAGGAGGGGAGCGAAGAATGAGCTCTTTTTACATTATAAAGCCTTATCCGCAGTAGTTAATTGTTTTGTCTTCCAGCATTTAAGGTTACGCTTTCTCTATCAAAAAAATGACAACCATTATAGCCCAAAAAGTGATAACTATTGTTACCAAGCCTGACAGTCTTATTACTGAGTTTCTGTAGCTCCTGCTTGTTCATTTGCATAGGAGTTGGCATTCATAAGACAATGAAAAATGAAAAAGTATTCCATACTATAAATGTTACCTTTTATGCTAAACAACATTCCAGATCAATAGAATGCAGTAGAATTAGAAGAGGTACATTATGCTACAGATTTAGAAGAGTTTGACAAGCGATAACGCAGTCTTAAAGCTGGAATTCAGGCAAACAGATAAATAGAGAACTCATTTTTTGTGCTTCAGTGCAGTAAAATGTATAGGTTTCCCGTCTCCTGTAATTGGACAGTGAAAAGAAAAGCACTTATGTGCTCATCTCTCTGTCACTATCCTCTCACCTCCTATCAGCATGATCCTTGCTTTCAGCATAATTGACCATCATCTTCTGTTGCTTTTCACTCTCCCAGGTAATTGTAGGAAACTAACACTCAAAGTCAGGTAATTGCACTGCTTGCAAAAAAAACGCCATGGGGATATTAGCTGGTCGGCATGTCTGGCAGGTAGTATCGGTAAGGGCCGGTGCAAGGATTTTTGTCATCCTAGGCAAAACATAATTTTGCCACCCCCCCCCTGCTACCCCTTAGCTCCAGCCCTGGCCTCACCAGCGCCCATAAATGCAGGCTCACCAGCGCCCATAAATAAAGCCTCACCAGCGCCCATAAATAAAGCCTCACCAGCGCCCATAAATTCAGCTTCACCAGCGCCCATAAATTCAGCTCCACCAGCGCCCATAAATTCAGCTCCACCAGGGCCCATAAATTCAACTTCACCAGCATCCATAAATAAAGCCTCACCAGCGCTCATAAATAACGCCTCACCAGCGCCCATAAATAAAGCTTCACCAGCGCCCATAAATAAAGCTTCACCAGCACCCATAAATAAAGCCACACCAGCACCCATAAATTCAGCTTCACCAGTGCCCATGAATTCAACTTCACCAGCGCCCATAAATAAAGCCTCACCAGTGCCCAATAAAACCTGGAAGCGGATTGGTTTCTCTGCAGAGCTGCACCAGATTTTGCACACTCTGGTTTTTATAAATAACCTCCTATGTACGGAAAGACTCAGAAGCGGGTGTCTGCCTGTTGAGAGTTAGTTGCTGGCTGCAGAGAGAGGGTGAAGGATCACCAGCAGCTGGGCGCCCTAGGCGGCAGTGCACCCTAGGTGACTACCTAGTTTGCCTTGGTGGTGGCACCGGCCCTGGTATCGGCAGGGGAGGATCCAACTAATTCTTATTAGTTGATTTTGGGTCCATGCTAGGGAAGGAAAAATGTGATTTTGCAGTCTAAAATCGCAGGACAAGCCACACTGATGCGACTTGAAAGTCGTGTGATTTCGATGTGATTTTGCGGGCACGATTTTGACATGATTTTGATGCAATTACAGGGAATGCCTGTGCAAACTTGAGGTCTATGGACCTCAGCTCGCATGAAAGTCAGACCAAAGTACTGCAGGGACCACTTTGAAGTCGGCACGACTTGAAGTCGTACATATATGAATGGTTGTCACTGAAAATCATGGGGAATGACTTGTCATGCGATTTTGCATTCTAAAGCCGCAGGACAAGTCACACAAGTGTGAAAGGGGCCTAAATGTTAAAAAAGTGTAACAACTATGAAGAAGGATTATAGTGAATGTAAATGCATTACCTGCATTCAAACAAGCTGATTTTCTCATTGCCAGTGTCATGCACCTGCTCCAATGTGCACTCCAATGTGCAAAGCGGCATCTATCTTGGACAGGGACATTTTAACAGCTCCGGATGGCTGGTGGACAAAATGATCCAGCCTTGCTAGTCGGCACTAAATATCAGCATTCTGGCAGATAACCAGTTTTTATGGGCATAAAGCCAATATAAGGTGTAAAGTGTTAAAATGCCCCCAAGATGGATGCCGCTGAGGAAAGGAGCAGGCATGCCCCGCAAATGCATCACCACCCTTTCACCACATGTCATGCCCGCTCCTCCGCTGTACCTGGAAGCCTTCGGCTAACCAGTGTTCTGCCAAAACAGCCAACTCATCAAAATCTCCAGCCAAGTCACTTCTGGTGACTCTCCAGTAGCTGTAATTGGACATTTTGACTAATTGGCTGTTTTCACAGAACACTGGCAGCGCATGCACTATGGTACATGATGAGCTGGTTGTTTTGACACAACTCCGGCTAAAGAGGAAAAAAGTTGGAGCCACCTTGGAGATGGCCATGTTGTTGGTTAGTATCGGGCTGACTAACGTTTACTCATTTTATTGTGTACCATATTATATATGGTGCCAGTGTTCTGTGAAAACATGTAATTCATTGAAATCTGTAATTAATGCTGCTGGAGAGTCACCTGAAGTAACGTGGTTGGAGATTTTGGTGAGTCGGCTATTTTGCCAAAACGCCCGCTGAGGACGCCAAATGGAGATCTTCCCCCGCTTCCTATACAGTGGGACATATGGTACTTCTGATGCCTCGGCAGCTGAATTTGATGAGAATTTTACATTTTCTTTCTTGTAAGTTACTCTTATTATAGAGCAATGAATGTGTTTTTAACCCAATGCTACACTCAGATGGCGCTTGTTCTTGTTGTTTGACTGGCTGTGCTTCATCCTAGAGTTGGCTTCTAGCTCTAAAACAGGCTGCCTGCAGTGTTTATTACCCACAGTATTCCATTTGGAAATTTTTTATTGGGCTATTTTGGACTTTCTATGGACTGTGTCAATTTCCTATAACTTTTTTTCCTGTCACCTGTGCCATTTTTATTGTTTCTTAATTGTATCCACATGTTATAACCAAATACCATTGTTACTATCATAAATCACTGTGCTCCCCTATGCATCTGGGCCCCATAGTAGTACCATAGTCCGCTATGATACACAGTGGTTACATTTAAATATATATTAATATTGTATGCCTACAAACTGTTCCAATAACAACAGCAGAAGACTATTCTGTGGAAAAGTGACAAGTGCATTCACGTTACTCATCAGAAAAGAACAAATAATGTGTGTAGATGTAGCAAACTGCCAAAAGTTAGGCTAAATTTAGTTTTGGCTTAACTGTACCCAGTGATCACATTTTTTGTCTAGTCAGGGTTACCTAGGGTGGGTGATTGATTGTTCCTGCCTGTTTCCGGAGGGAGCTTCCAGAAGATAGAACAGAAAGGGTCACTCAGTTATGAATATTTATCATACCTTAGCCAATCCCATCCAAAAGGTGTCCAAGAAAAGTGATAAATATTTGAGAGACCTTTCCAGAGTGTTCTTTGCTTTACAGGAAGGGTTCCAGTTCTCCTGGGGTTGCTGCCCCTGTGAGAAAGCTAATGTGAGAGAAGATTTGCAGTTTGGGCCTTAGTAGTTGCTGGTTTGAGGACCTAAATAAGATTTGCTAAAGGATTTTTGCTGGAGGGCATTGTTCTGGCCCCTGGTCTGGAGAAGGATCTTTTTGTTCAAGTTTTCTGCAATAAATTTCACAAAAAGACATCCCCTAGACCACAGGTGTCAAACTGGCGGCCCTCCAGCTGTCCCATGAGGCATTGCAAGGCTGACAGGTACAAGCATGGCTCCCACAGGCAGAAGCATGATGGGACTTGTAGTTCTCTAACAGCTGGAGGGCCACCAGTTTGACACCCCTGCCCTAGACTGAGCTTGTATTGCTGGAGTGTATGGAACTGTTAAACAACTAGGACACTAAAGGGAAACCCACAGTGGCTTATATGTCCCAGTGGCTCCTCCAGTGGCACTGTGAACACTTTCCCTTTAGTGTTCTAGTTGTTTATGCGTTGTGAGTGAGTGGACTACCGGTGGTGACCATCTTTGGCCCACCCTGATACACCTGCTATGAGTCTCAATTTCTAGTTTCTAGTTGTGTATGGAACAGTAATTTGTGGCAGTTGGTTAACTTATAGATCCAAAACTGACACATAGGTGAAGATTTACTAAGACTGGAGAGGGCAAAATCTGGTGCAGCTCTGCATAAAAACAGCTTCCAGGTTTTATTTTCAAAGCTTAATTGGACAAGCTGAAATCAGAAGCCAATTGGCTACCATGCAGAGCTGTACCATATTTTGCACTCTCCAGTTTTAGTAACCTCCCAATATAGTCATAGAAATAAGGATGACAGAAGGCAAAAAAGAATAAAAATAATAATAACAAAAAAAAAAATGGTAAAGTGGTCTATAATGTCTTTTCTCTTCCATTTATTAAAACCATTTTAGATCTTATCTCAATCATGTTTAAAATCACCTACTTTTGATGGGCTCACTGTTTCTGCTAGAAGAATGTTTCAAACAGTTGCTTCTCTTTTGGAAACAAATATTTTCTGAAGGTACTTGGACTTTTCTCCTGCTAATTTGAGGTTATACCCCTGTATTCCTCATATTAGTTTTGATGTCAGTCATATTGGTCTGGGTCTGGGATCCTTAATCAGGGTTGTTCTAGCATGATAAGAGAGTCTTGCTTCCTGGTCACCGGCTCTGGTTTGCCTCTTCTGGTTCAAAATTTGACCATCACTGTGATGGTGGGGAGGCAGGATTAGACGAACCAGAGCCTTCATCTAGGAAGTGGGTTTTTATAAGCATGCTGGTGGTTTTCAGGGGTTTTGCGCCAGTATTATTATTATTATTATTATACAGGGTTTATATAGTGTTGACAGTTTACACAGCACTTTACAGCTTGAGGGTAGACAGTACAACTACAATATACTTTAATACAGTAGTAATCAGAGAGCAATGCTCGTTAGAGCTTACAATCTAAGAGGGAGAGTCATTAGATACAAGAGGTAATAAATGTGGGGAATGTGCTGATGGAGAAAATAAATGTACAGTTTTTTAGGTGGGGGTCAGATAGGCTTCTCTGAAGAGATGAGTTTTCAGGGATCGTCTGAAAGTGAACAAAGTAGGAGATAGTCAGACAGATTGGGGTAGAGTGATCCAGAGGAAGGGAGAGGCTCGGGAGAAGACCTGGAGGCGAACATGGGAGGAGGTGACAAGGGAGCTAGAGAGTAGTAGGTCTTTTTTGAGACTAGGCTAGTGATGTAGCTGGGGGCAGAATTGTGGATGGCTTTGTAAGTTATTGTTAGTATATTGAATTTAATTTGTTGGGTGAATGGCAGCCAATGGCGGGATTGGCAGAGAGGGGTAGCAGACGCAGAGTGGTTTGTAAGGTGGATGGGCCCAGGCAGCAGCATTTATGATGGAGTGAGGGGGGGATAGCCTATTTAAAGGTAAGCCAATGAGGAGAGAGTTGCAGTAGTCGAGAGATAAACAGGGAATGGATTAGAAGCTTTGTAGTGTCATTGGTTAGCAAGGGGCATAACTTGGAGATGTTGTGGAGGCCAAGGCGACAAGCTTTGAGCAGAGATAAATCATTTTTTAAAACAACAGGTGGATTTAAAGTTAATTGTTGAATAGTTGCTAGTCAACATCTTCCATCAATCTTTTTCAAACCACTGTTATTACAGCAAGCTCTTTTTACAAGCAAAGTTCATTCTATGGAAGTGAAGACACATCTCAAGCTTGACTACCGCACTCGATGTCACATCTTATGTGCATGCTCCAGCGTTTCTTCAATTAGTACAGCAAAATGTCACAGACCAATCATAAAACAATTACATTCAACTGCATTTTTTGAAAACCTCAATTTTAAGTAGCTGCTTTTCATTTTTTTCTCTCAATTTCAAGATCACAGGAACATGATGTGTGCCTAATTAGGTTTTTACCAAGGAGGAAATTGAATTGCCAATGTGTTCTATTACAGTGACAGCAAATCTGAGGCGCCTTCAGTTCAATTTCATTCCCCTCGCTATGAAGGAAGATTCTCTCCTATGAAGGAATTTTGGATCTTGTTATGATATCTAGAACATGTTGCTCTGTGGAAGAACAATAATACTCTGCTCCTGGCATTTTAACTGTGGCTGCCAAGGAACTCTGGGATACCAATTCACTGCAAGTAGCATAGCTTTGTAGAGGCTCAACTTCCTTTCACTCCAGGTGCAGCACGTTTGATGTAAACTGGCCTCATGATAAAAAAAAAAAAATACTGTTAGCCTACTTTACATGATAAATCTGCAAATTTTTGTGACCCTGTTAATAAACATAAGTTTATCCTAAAAGCTGTACCTCTTAAAGAAGAGACCAAATGCTTACTTCTTCCATTCAAGAGATTTCCCTGGCTGGGGTCTTCTGGGAAACTGACATCTCCAGGAACATCAATCCCGCTGTTTCCATGGGTTTGTAAAGCTGACTTCCACGTGATTATTGAGTCCTGCAATGATGTGAAGATCTGGCAGAGGAACCACTAAGACATATTCCAGTGGATACACGTGTTCCCAAGAACTCTGTTTCAGAGGGGATTTTCCTCACATTGGAAATATAACCCCTCACTTTGTGTTGAGTCTACAGCAGTGGTTCTCAGCCCTGTGCTCAAGTACCCCCAACAGGCCATGTGTAAAGGTTTTCCTTTACCTTGCACAGGTACTTTAAATCAGAGTCAATGGCTTGGTATTTTGGACAGCTGTTTTATCTAAGAGAAATTCCCAAAACATGGCCTGTTAGGGGTACATGAGGACAGGGTGAGAACCACTGGTCTACAATACAGGAAGTGAGGGATATCTGTTGTATGGGAAGCAAACACTCTATTAAAAAAGGGTTGGCCTTATATATACTTTACGACATCAGGCTGTGTTCTAAAAACAAATTATTCTTTTGTTATTCGTTTCATGGCTTTCAATTACACTCAACAGTATATACATCACAGTATAAGTGCCAAATCATTTAAACTACTTTTCTTGTATTCAGACAGATGCTAATAAGTAATCCAGTGTTTGACACCCTGAAAATGTTTATCTATTTCCAACCCTATTTCTAATACTGACTGATGGACTGTATAACTTACATAGAGCAGAGTAGGAAAACACCTGTATTATGGAAGTATTTTCCTGGTTAAGAAACTACTACTAAATGAGCACATAGGAGAAAGGTCACATGTCAGAGTGGATTGAAAGGCAGGAAAGGGGTTAAGAATGGGTGGTGAATAGTCTAAGTAGCAGGCAGGAGGTCATTCTACCTTATGGAGACTTTGAAGAGGAAGAGCCAGCGAGCTGAGTAATTTGGTCCACCCACCCTCTTGGTAACATTGTGGTTATGGCTATGATTAGAACTGCTTACGCTTGGGGAGTTGAGGTATGGGAAGAGGATGGGGGACTTGTGGGGCATGTTGTTTTTCACAGCATTGGTGGGTACTTGATGGTGCCATAAAATAAGATTGTCGGTAATGTGGTAATGTACATTGATGTGATATATGAATGGTTTAGGTCCACCTGGTGGTGTCCAAGAGTGTAATTAGAACTATAGGGTGGGAAAGATGGAAGGAAGGAAGGGAAGGAGGAAGGAGAGGAAGGAAGGGAGGAAGAGAGGAAGGAGAGGAAGCGAGGAAGAAAGAAAGAAGGTAAGGGAGGGAAGGAGTGACAATTGGTCCATGTCTTTATGGACCTTGCTTTGGGCACTGGTGTGCAGTCATGTTGGAGCAGGAAGGGGACATCCCCAAACTGTTCCCACACAGTTGGGAACATGAAATTGTCCAAAATGTCTTGGTATGCTGACGCCTTAAGAGTTACCTTCACTGGAACTAAGAGACCAAGCCCAACTCCTGAAAAACAACCCCATGCCATAATCCCCTCTCCACAAAATGATTTGGACCAGTGCAAAAAAGCAAGGTTCATAAAGACATGGATGAGCGAGTTTGGGGTGGAGGAACTTGACTGGCCTGCACAGAGTCCTGATCTCAACCCAATATAGCACCTTTGGGATGAATTAGAGCAGAGACTGCAAACCATGCCTTCTTATCCACATCAGTGCCTGCTCACACAAATACACTTCTGGAAGAATGGTCAAACATTCCCATAGACACACTCCTTAACCTTGTGGATTGGCTTCCCAGAAGAATTGAAGCTGTTATAACTGCAAAGGGTGGGTCAACTCAATATTGAACCCTACGGACTTAAGGCCAATACACACGGTACAACAGTTGTACAACAACGGTCGTACAATAGCTTGTTGTATGATCATCAGACCGTTAGTACGCGTGATTAGAACAGCTGATGTGCGACGGTCGTACAACAGAAGTTGGATAAGCAGACTAGAAAACTTTGGTTGTACAACAAGCGGTCGTATGACTGTTGTACCATGTGTACAGAGATGTTGGTCCAACAAAGCTGTACGTGCAAAACACGCATGCTCAGAAGTCAGGAACGTCTGGAAGTGTCCGTTCATGGAAACCTACATTCCTAATTCACAAATCACATTCACTTGAACTTCCTCTTTATATGCTCGTAGCACTTCACTACGTTAGGCTTGGTCGTATGATTCCTTAGTGCACATCAATATGTGAGACACAACAGCCAGCATACGGTTTTGGACATCCGGTCATACCACCCTCGCACCGTGTGTATGAGGCTTAAGACTGGGATGCCATTAACCAGTTAACAACCGGACCATAGCCAAATGACGGCTACAGGGTGGCTGCTTAACTCTGGGAGGGCGTACAATGATGTTCTCCCATGATCGCACATCCTGCATGCCCCCCTGGGGCATGCACCTGGGAACATCCGTGACCCCCAGATCCGGAGGACACGGCGCTTCACGGATTGCGGTGAATGGCCGCTCGCAGCAGCCTTTTACCACGTGATTGCTCCGTCAAATGACGGAGCGATCACATGTAAACAAGCCAGCGGAAGTTCCGGCTTTTCTCTCCCCTCTGCTCACCAATTGGTGCAGTGTGAGAGGAGAGGGGAGAGATCAATGCAGAAGCGCTGTGGGTAGAGGATCTGAAGTGCCCACAGTGCTGCTATGTGCCAGGCTGCACCCCATCCATCCATCTATGCTCACCCAGCCAGCCAGCCATCATCACCCAGCCAACCTCACCCAGCCAGTCATCCATGCTCATCCACCCAGCCATCCTCACCCACCAAGCCATCCATGCTCACCCACCCAACCATCCATACTCACCCAGCTATCCATGCTCACCCAGCTATCAATGCTCACCCATCCATGCTCACCCACCCAGCCGTACTCAGTCATCTCCATCCATGCTCAGTCATCCCTATCCATGTTCACCCATCCCCATCTGTGCTCACCCATCACCATCCATGTTCAGTCATCACTATCCGTGCTCACCCATCCCCTTCCATGCTCATCCATCCCCATCCGTGCTCACCAATCCCATCCATGCTCAGTCATCTCTGTCCATTTTCAGCCATCCTCTTCCATGCTCAGTCACCCTCTTCCATGCTCAGCCATCCCCATCCATGCTCATCCATCCCCTTCCGTGCTCAGTCATTCCCATCCGTGCTCAGTCATTCCCATCTATGCTCAGTCATCCCATCCATGCTCAGTCACCCCCATCCGTGCTCAATCATCCCCATCCGTGCTCAGTCATCCCATCCATGCTCAGTCATCCTCTTCCATGCTCAGTCATCCCCATCCGTGCTCAGTCATCCTCCTCTGTGCTCAGTCATCCCCATCCATGCTCATCCATCCCCATCCATGGCTCATTTGTGCCTCATTCATGCTCATCTAAACCACATCAGTTCTCATTCATGACACATCCATGCCACTACAGTGCCCATCCATGCCACTACACTGTCCATCCATGCCACTACAGTGCCCATCCTTGTCACTAAACTTCTCATCCGTGCCACTACAGTGCCCATCTGTGCCACTACACTGTCCATCCGTGCCACTACAGTGCCCATTCATGCCACTAAACTGCCCATCCGTGCCACTACAGTGCCCATCCGTGCCACTACAGTGCCCATCCATGTCACTACAGTGCCTATCCATGCCACTACAGTGCCTCACAATAGTGTAATAGGTAGTCAAATTAGATTTGAAATTTATGCCCCTAGAACACCTGACGGTGCTCCCTGGATGTTGGGTCTATGTATGTGGCCAGGCTGTGGAAAAGTCTCATACATGTGGTATCACCATACTCAGGAGGAGTAGCAAAATATATTTTGGGGTGTCATTTTTGATATTTACATGCTGTGTCTTAGAAATATTGTATAAATGGACAGTGTTTTGTGTAAAAAAAAAATCCAGACGAAGCCACGACGGCAGGTGGCGTAACATGTACATGTACAATGCGGTGGACGGCAGCACCGAAGCAGACCTAAAAAAAAAATGTGTTTTGTGACAGGTAAATAT